>JAHRHZ010000023.1:38315523-38405770 GCA_024137785.1 Ginglymostoma cirratum | reverse complement strand
GAGCCAACCAACCTCAAAATAAAAGCTTAAGGTGTGTAAAGATGAGATTCAAGTTCAATCCTTCATAACTAGGTCACCTGAAATAGAACGTGGTGGAATCAACCTTTCTGAAACAGAAATCGATGATGACTATCCAGCTTTCAACATGATCAGCAATTCCTTCCTGTGTTAACTCTTTCTACTGACGTTAATTCAGATATTCAAAAATAAAAAAAAAAAAATCAGGAAACCAAAATAGAAAAATTCTGGACAATTTAATTTTGAGCCTGTTAATGGTATCTACCCACATTCCACAATCTTCAACGTGAAAGGATACTGCTGACTGAATTCTTTGCATGAAGCTTGCCTTCTGGATTTCATCAGTTTGGCAGGTAGACACCTGTCCCCATAAGCTAGACAACAAAAACAAAATGAATAATCGGTGTTTGCCTGTGCCCACCTCTGTCAAACTCAAAATTTATTATCGTGGTTGGGATATTCCTATGAGGAACTCCTTCTAGGTATGAGAGAGAAGATTAGGGGCAATTTCACAATTTGGCATAACAGCAAAAGGGAAAAGGGCCATCACCCATACTAAAAATGCATGGGGTGGTGGTGGTGGTGGTGGTCGTCATGAGAGTGTTGTAGTAGGTGTGTGTGTATATAGATGTGCAGGGGAATCCTGCTGATCACCACGCTTATGTGCTCAGCCAGGAAATATTGGGGAGATTAAGAAGTACTCTGTGTACAGTACCCTTCTTTCTGTTCCATTTATTATTACTGAAAAAAGTCAATGGGTGAAACAGGACAAATCAGGAATGTGCGCGTCAGGTTACCCTTGAGGCAAACATGTATTCCGCTTCTTCAACCCTCTTCCAAGGTTGTGCCTACCGTGCATTTCTACACTGCTGCTTTCTCCACTCTGAAGGAAGTTTCAGTGTTAACCTGTGAAGAATCAAGGATGATTTATAGTTCAAAGTGCCTCAACATCTCAATTTTGTAAACAATGGAAAACTGTTAATTATTCAAGCTAAGATCAATCAGAACTTAGCTATTCACAATGGAATTTAGAGTAAATCCAAGTTCCCCATTTTCTTCTCCTGACTGACTTACACTCATCCACTGTTATCTAACTTACTAAGTTTTAAACTTGTCCCTCCATAACCTTGCCCCATCCTTGCTCAGCTACCTCCTCTTTAAATCCCTTCCTGCATGTTTCAGTTCCTAAATACTCACATTTTTCATCACCTCTTTACTCTTCCCTATGGCACCACCCTAAGCAATCCCAATCTTTCTCTCCTGATGTCCTCCTTAAGTCTTTTCACTCCTCTCTGTACCCTTAAGAAAACTCAATTGATTGGGAAACCTTCCACAATCATTGACAGAGTCTCACATTCATTTCTTTTCTCAGAACATTGAAAGGAGCTGGCTCTATATAACTAGATGTTGACAAGAACATTAACACTGGAATTACACCTTGAAAAATCAAAGTTATAGATAAATAATGATTCTTTTGCACAACCTTTTTTAATTTAAATTTTTGCTCCTCTAGGATTAATTATACATCATCTTAATCCTGGGCATTGAGCACCCTGACGGCTGATTGAGAACTCCACCTACTTAGTGGTACTGAGCTGCAAGTTCTGGTTTCTGGTGAACATTGCAGATGAGTCAATGCAGCATTTGAAGCAACACCTCATAAGCACTCTAAAGCTAGAGAGGAAGATAGGGATCTCATTGAATGCACATTAGATAATGCACTGGGATTGGACCCAACAAGAGAACTAGCCTTCATTTAGAACTTTATCTCATATTACCGCCATCAGTTCGAGAAGTCTGCAATCAGAAGTTAAAACAAAGAATGGGGAATTTGGCTTGCTGAAGTCTTGTGGAGGGAATTAAAACAGATTCACACAGTCAACCCATATTATTCAGTCCCATTATATTTACTTCCACATTCTTGTCTTCAGTTCAGGCATTTTATCTTGTCCGATAAAGTCTTTACCTTATTCACATCTTCAATGCAAATGCATTAATTAGATAGATGTAAAATACAGCACATCAAAAAAAAAGACAAGATATTTGATGCTTGCTGCCGAAATAAATAATATTAAACTTCAAAGACCCACGGAGACAAATGCTTGCTTAGAAAAAGAAAGTGCAAATGAAGGTAAATTTATGATCCTCTTACCCATTTCCTTGAAGGGTGAATAATTTGAATTTCTCCATGGAAGAGCTTTCATTTTGGAGCATGTTCCCTTCAGAAGCACTCAAAGGCACAGTCTCATTAATACAATTGGCCCTCTGCTGGCTCATGACAGGGGACGTCATTGTGGGAGCAGTGTCTGTATGTGAAGAAATCTGTATGCTGTGTGGTGTGACTGTTCTTTGAATAACGTCTGTATCTTCTGGGATCAGTACATTATGAGATACGATTGTTCTTGGAATGGATTTCAAGGACCAGAGCCTACTTTGTTGAGCTCTGTTTCCCACCCTGTCAACAGAGGCAGATCGTTTTGTTTGTTGTATAGCAGCAGTTTTAACTAGGCTTGGAGCATGCAAGGAGCCTTGAGCTAATTTCCCCACAGCCGAAGACATAGACTTTCTCTTCGCTTCCTGCTTGGTTTTATATGGGAGCTTCAATGCATAAGATCCTGGTTTCCTAGAGGAGACAGCATGTGTTGTAACCCTCTTCCCATCAGTTCCAACTGCTAAATGGCTCGATAAGTACCTCTCCTTACACACTGGTGCTGTCACGTTACCACAAATATGGTTCACATTGGCACCAGTTACCTTTTTCTTGCTATTTGACCATAGTGTCCTTGGCAAAACCTCTAAAGGTTTATCTCCTTTGTTGGATGCCTGTGATTGTTTGACAATGCCATATCCTGCATCATTTGGCACTGTGCTGTCTTCAGAGGTACATGGTTGGATCTGCTTCATCCCAAACAGGTTTTGATAGGTTTGTCGAATTCGTAGAGCTTTGGCCAGAGTTCTATTCAACAACTCCAGCTCCTGCAATTCCTCAAAATGAGGACCATGCTCTAGAACAGAAAACAAAGTGAATTGAGGTCAGAATTCAGCTCCCATTCTGCAGTTTTAAACTCCAGCTTGTTAAACCACTGTATAATTCAAGAGACCAGTGATTCTCGGGAACTACTGCCCATCACCCATAATGATCCTGAGGACTCTCTGCTTATCACTCCATAGTGGCCCTCAGGACCCTTCAGCCACAGTGGTAAGCACGTCATTGCCTTGGTTCACTGGGGGGATATTTGGAGAGAAAATTAAAAATGGGCCATTGCTGGTGGGGAAAATTTGTTTCATGCATTTTGTGCTATAAAGAGATCAAGACTTTATGATACATTTTGGGAAGTAAACTGCCCACAGTGATGCCTCAAGACATGCACGTCACAAGCAAAAACAGAAATTGTTGGAAAAGCTCAGCAGGTCTGGCAGCATCTGTGGAGAGAACAAAGATGCTGCCAGACCTGCTGAGCTTTTCCAGCAATTTCTGTTTTTGATTCTGATTTACAGCATCACTTTTTTTTGGCTTTTATTTCATACATGACATGCGTGTGTTATTGGAACAGGGGTAAAAGGAAGGTGACGACAAAGGGTTTAAAAACAAAGAATTCCAGCTCTATAAGAGCAGCTGCATGTTGCTGGGCTGTGTTACAAACCATGAGTCAAGCAGCCCCGCGAGCCTTTGATAGATCATGGCAGTTAAGAATTATACAATTCTTGTGCCAGAATAGGGCACCATGTTTAGACAAAGAAATTTAAACGTAACAACTTATATCAGTTGGTAAAGTCGCCATGAACCTTAATGGATAATGTGGCTGCTCTCACAGTACAGAGACACAACTGGTGGTGATTTTACCCCAGGGTCACCACACCTCAAACATGGTGAGAAGGAGAGTCCTTCATGGTAACCTCTGTCAGTGCGGGAATTAAACCCACATTGTTGGAAAAATCTCTAAAGGAAAAGACCCAATGAAACCAGGAATGAGGCATCTGAAACAGACACTGGAAATGCCCCTTAATACAGGTTTACCTCCAAAACAAAAAGCTTTTTAAAAAAAGACATTATTTGAGAACCTCTTTATCATGAGAACATTATTGTTAAATTTTCCAGAGGCATTCTCACAAAGAACATCAACTTGAAAGTCACATTTTAACAAGTGAATGCAAAAGGGACAGTGCTTCAATGAGTTTTGGGCAAACTAATTCATCACATCACAATGCAAACAAAATCATGCATCTAAAGAGGAAAAAGAAAATAGCAACCATCTGAGATCAGGAAACAAACCAGACACATGCAAATAGTCTCTGCTGGAAACAGAACTCTCAGGCGGCAGACTGCATTACCAGAGTCTGCGACTGAATAGGTGGCTGAGAAAAAACAGGAGGATGAAGGAACATGGGAACAGAATGCATATGTGGTTAGGAAACTGCTTATGGATAACCACCAATATGAACTGGTTGGGCCAAAGATCTTGTCCATGTGTTGTAATGGATTAAGCTCAAGGACCTGAATGGCCTGCTCCTGTTTAGCTCTGTACAACATAAAACATACAGTACATCAGATGCACAGATCACAAGTTCAAGGAGATTTTACAGAAAACTAAGGCACTGCTTACACCACAAGTGTAGTATAGTGTTCAGTATATCCACAATATTTACCAAAACACTTAGTACTTCTGAAGGTTTTAAGGAAGGACAACAAGGAGGTAGACTTCATGAAAAAAATTCTTTAAATTTCTACCAATTATAAATAACAGAAAATTCTGTTAAGAAGCAACTAGCTAAAGGCAGATATTGACAAAGCAGAGAAATGTGGTACATCGATCAAAGTCAGTCTCTTGAAATGGAAGTTTCAAGTTCTTGGAATATGAGTTCCTCGCTCCTTTGAAAAATTCAGTCAGGCAAACCTGTCTTGCTGGAAGCGGCTCCATTCTTTGCTGGTTTCTCTTCAGCTCTGGGATTCCTGAGAATAAACATCAATAAAGCTTTAATGATAAACATGATATTCTAGAAAAAAGTTTGCCTTTAATTATCTAAAGGGATTGATCTGTTTTGGGCACTAACATTCTGCTTGAAGATTAATAACTGTACACTTGTCTGAAACAGGAGGGCACTGAAATTTGATTCAAGATGAGGTCTAACCATTGCCTCCACAAATTAAACATGGATTGGTCTAAAATTTCTCTGCACACTACATTTAGTGCAAAAAGGGTTTTAGAGTAAAGCATTGTTTTCCACTCTATACCTACATCAAGTTCACTGCTAAAGTTACATATGAAATTATTGTACTCTTTTCAACTCTGATGTGTGGAAAATAAAAACATCTTCACTTCGGGATACATGTGTTGAAAAGATCAGCAGCAATGTATTCACGGTGTGTGCGTGCGCATAATTATCAGAAAAGGCAACATGTTTCAGATAAAGTACATTCTATTCTTAGCAAGAGAAGGACAATAGGAGAGTACATATTCTGTGTAATAGAAATGAAACAAATTGGGATTGTTGTACCAGGGTTTCAGAAGCTTACGATAACTCTTTAGCTCATCTTCAAGCTTTCTCTCTTCCTCTGTACACTCCTTAATGGCTTCAACCAATAGTGACGAAAGCCTGTAAAACATCCAACCAATAGATTCCACAGTAAATAAAAGGCAAAGCCAATCACCAAACAATTTAAACATGAACGTATTGGTGCAATGTATTTTTATTCAAGCCTTGGGATATTATATTAAATTGCATATAAAACAGAGGACTGTGTTCACATTTAGAACAACACATACCTAAGAACAGAAGAAATAAGAAAACTAGTTTAATTGGTAAGATCGTGACTGATTTCTACTTCAACTGAACCTTCTTTCCTACTCCCCACATTCGCTATTCTAAGAGACAAAAAATAAGTTTCAGTACACAATACATTCTAAAAAGACATAGCCCACAAAGTGAAGAATTCTCCCAATATTTCAGGACTAAGTGACTGACCCCTTATTCTGAAGCTATGTTTCCAGCATTTTAGATATCCCAGCTCAGGTACAAAATATGCCAATACCGACACTGTCACGTTCCTTCACAATCGTGTACACTTCAATGACATCATGTCATTCTTTAGCCTGATGGAGCACTGCACTCTTACAGAGTCAGTGATAACAGAGCACCACACTATTGGAGGGTCAGTCATGAAAAAAATTAGGGCCCTCAGCAAAATAGTATTTAAGTATCTTTTGCATTGGGTAAAATTCTTATGAAAATAGCTTTAATATTATTGATTAATAGGCAGGAACCAAGAAAAGGTAGAGACACAGGTCATAAAAACTGTATGCCCTGTACCGAGGTCACTACATTCCTGAATTAATGTCAAGACATCATCTGGTGTTCTTGCAACCACTTATCAACGCAAGTTCAGAATGAACCAAAGAATGACCTTAAGCAGAGAGATGGCAAAGGAGAGAGGCAATTGATATAGGGTAAATTGCCAGCGTTTAGAAATAAAGTATAACAACAATTGCCTGAGGACAGGAACACACTTTATCAAGTGGCAATGCTAGTCAGGCAGCTGCTTTCTTCTGTTGGGACATGGACCAGGAATGATGAGAAAGATAAAGGAAAGAGTTACTTAACACTTCAGACAGACAGCAGGACGCTACTGAGATTAACACTCCCTTAGGCAACCATCTAATTCTCTTGTAGTATCAGTGAACAGCTCTTCACTGTCATAGATTGCATTCTTTTCTTATATAGAGACATACCGCAGGGAAACAGACCCTTCAGTCCAACTACTACATGCTGACCGTAACCCAAAACTAAACTAGTCCCACCTGCCTGCACTTGGCCAATATCCCTCAAACATTTCTTATTCGTGTACTTATCCAAACGTTTTTTTAAACATTGTAATTGCTCCCACATCCACTACTTCCTCTGGAAGTTCATTCCACACATGAACCAGTATGTGTCACTTTAAAAATATGCCCCCTCATCTTGAAATCACACATAATAGGGAAAAGATACCTACTATTCACTTTATCTATTCCCCTCATTGTTTTATAAACCTCTATAAGGTCACCCCTCAACCTCCTATGCTCCAGTGTAAAAAAAATCTCCACTTATCCAGCCTCTCATTATAAAACTCAAACCCTCCATTCCCAGCAACATCCTGATGAATCTCTTCTGAGCCCTCTCCAGCTTAATAATATCCTTCTAGAACTGGACACTACTGCAGAACAGACCTCATCAACGTGCTGTATAACCTGAAAATAATGTCCCAACCCCTATACTCAAAGGTCTAAGCAATGAAGGCAAGCATGCTAAATGCCTTCTTAGCCACTCTACCTATATGTGATGCAAACTTCAAAGAATTATGTACCTGAACTGGTAGGTCTCTCTGTTCTACAACACTACCCAAGGCCCAACTTTTAATTGTACAAGTCCTGCCCTTGTTTGTTTTACCAAATGCAATACCTCGCATTTATCCAAAATAAACTCCATCTGTCACCATTGTCCCAATTGATCAAGATCTCTCTGTAATCCTAGATAACTTTGTTCACTGTCCACTATACCACCAATCTTGGTGGCACCTGCAAACTTTCTAATCAGGCCTTCTATATTTTCATCTACATCATTTATATAAATGAAACAAAAGTGGACCCAGCACCAATCCCTGTGGAACACCGCCGGTAACAAGCCTCCAACCTGAAAAACAACCATCCATTACCATTTTCTGAATACATCTAAATTGCTGCTTGCTAAACTCAAAATTACTTACGCACAGTCAATTGTCTACCTTAGGTACTGTCCATAATTTCAGAAACTGACCATATTCTGTTTGGTATCCACTTTTCTTAATTTCTCTATCCCACCACGCCCCCCACGAGTCCGGCCTGATTCCAAACTGTTTCTCTCTGCAACGCTGCTGGCACCAGCGGTTTCTCCAGCATCCTGTATGTTTGTTTCAGTTCTCCTTATTCTCCTGGCCAATATTTATTCCATGACTTAACATACTGTCTTGTCAATAACAAACTGCTATTTTGCTGAGTACAAATTAGTTACCGCGTTCTTTATAATACTTCAGAACTATTCCACTTTGCGAAACATTTTGGGGCGTCCTGAGGGTAGAAAGCGTACTATAGAAATACAACGGTGAACATAACGCCGCGCAATTTGCGAAAACTAGTAAGCAGAAGAGAAATACCTTCTTGCCTGCGGAGCTGGCAGCATCACGCAAAACCAGGCCGTCGGCCCTGGGTCGGAATGCCGCCTCTTCCCGCCTTACACGGCGCAGGCGCGGGTCACGGCAACCGTTGCTAAGCAGCAAGCTGCGGCCCTTCTCGCAACCACCGCGAGATGGCACCAGAACCGAGCCCTGATCCTGCTAGAGACAGGCAGGGTGACAACCTTTCAAACGAACAAGAAACAACTAAGCCGGAAGCAGCCCTTAAAAGGACAGGTGAACAAGGATCCTTAGACGGCTGAGAGGCTCTGACCAAACCAGTCATCACCATGAGAGAAAGTGCTTGCTGCTTACAAACACCTGTCTTCCATTAGACACCTGCGAGAGTTCGTCTTTCCTGCTGTGTTACAACCTTATTGAAGGCATTTTTATTGCCCCAGCTCAAATTCTTTTGAAATAGTAGTGGATTCATGGCTCCAAGCCAAACCTGAAAGCCGCGGTTTGCAGGACACAGGCATACCTAGCTTCTGCTAGGGAATACCAAGAACTTTATGGTAGCACGCCTGTTGAATTGGGCGGCACAGTGGCTCAGTGGCTAGCACTGGTACCTCACAGCACCAGGGACCCGGGTTCGGTTCTACCCTTGGGCAATTGTCTGTGGGGAGTTTGCACATTCTCCCTGTGTCTGCGTGGGTTTCCTCCGGTTCCTTCTCACAGTCTAAAGACGTGTAGGTTAGGTGGATTGGCCAAGCTAATTTGCCCGTAGTGTTCAGGGATGTGTAGAGGAGGTGGGTTATAGGGGGAATGAGTCTTGGTGGAATGCTGTGAGGATCGGTGTGGATTTGTTGGGCCTGTAGGAACTCTATGGATACAATTCTTCTTACCTGTCCTCGTTGACTTTAGTGCCTACCACAAGTTTAAAATTCTCAATCTTGTTTTCTTTTAATTTCCTCAATGGCCTAATCTGTCCTTCTCTGTAACTTATTGTAGAGCTACACTCCCTTTCTCCAAGCTCCGCCTTTCACGAATTTCACTCCTTCACTGATTGATTCAATGTATCATTTTTGAGAATGAGTTGCAATTTTCCATGAAAGTGGGTGAGGATGAATATCGAAATTCCAGCCTGGCAGTGATTTCAGCATAAATAGCTGCTTGTCCTGGTTTTGCAACAATTGTCAGTGGGAGAGGAAAGCAATGAAAGATTAGAAACAAAAGAGCGGGAGCGCAGCAGAACTGTGCCAAGTTCATGACTGTAAGTTACAATGTTACTAACCCTTAGATAACTCCCTGGCAAGTGACCTGGGGAGGAGGGAATATCCAAAGAGTCCATTGGAAAATTAGCCAGGGTTTCATTCATTAATTGACCCCCTCCTTGAAAGTTTTATGTGAACAACTTCACAACTCTGTGTGAGACATTTTATCCTGCCCTCTGTCTGAGTCTTTTATATTTTGTTCCATACATATTGTGGTTTCTCATGCTTGATCTCTCAGCAGTTGTATACAGCCTGATTCTATCTATCCTGTTCCATCCTTGCATAATTGGAAACATGTTTATTGTTGTGCTCCATAACCTATATTTTTCAAATGAAAAGAATGATTTTTCATTCATCTTCCTTTAAAATATAATTTTAAATGTCACATTTGAATGTATCTGTGTCATATCCTTGAAGCCTTAATATCCTTCCTATTGTGATGTTTCATTAAGGTTTTATAGTAGTTATATATTGAAAAGTGTCCATATTATGGAGGAGGAGCTGCTGAA
Source organism: Ginglymostoma cirratum (assembly GCA_024137785.1). Taxonomy (NCBI): domain Eukaryota; kingdom Metazoa; phylum Chordata; class Chondrichthyes; order Orectolobiformes; family Ginglymostomatidae; genus Ginglymostoma; species Ginglymostoma cirratum. The sequence continues at coordinate 38,395,844 of JAHRHZ010000023.1, read as the reverse complement.
CATCTTAAAATGCATAAAGGTGGATAAATCCCTGGTACTAGATCAGGTGTACGCTAGACCTTTGTGGGAACCTAGGAAAGTGATTGCTGGGCTCCTTGCTGAGATACTTGTATCATCAATAGCCACAGATGAGGTGCTGGAAGACTGCAGGTTGGCTAATGTAGTTCCATTATTTAAGAAAGGTGGTAAGGAAAAGCCAGGGAACTATAGATTGGTGAGCCTAACATCAGTGGTAGGCACGTTGATAGAGGAGATTCTGAGGGACAGAATTTACATGTATTTGGAAACGCAAGGACTGATTAGGGGTAGCCAACGTGGCTTTGTGTGTGGGAAGTCGTGTCTCACTAACTTGTTTGAGTTTTATGAAGAAATAACAAAGAGGATTGAGAAGGCAGAGTGGTGGGCCTTGCCTGTATGGACTTCAGTAAGGCATTCAACGAGGTTCCACATGCTAGACTGATTAACAAGGTTAGGTCACATGGAATACAGGGAGAACTAGCCATTTCGATACAAAATTGACCAGGTAGTAAGAGACAGACGGTGATGGCGGAGGGTTGCTTTTCAGACTGGAAGCCTGTGACCAATGGTGTGCCACAAGGATCGGTGCTGGGTCCTTTGCTTTTCATCATTTATATAAATAACTTGGATGTGAACATAGGAAGTATGGTTTGTAAATTTGTGGCTGACATCAAAATTGGTGGTGTAGTGGACAGCAAAGAAGCTTACTTCAGAGTCTTGATCAGATGGGCCAATGGGCTGAAGAGTGGCAGATAGAGTTTAATCTAGATAAATATGAGGTGTTACATTTTGGTAGGGCAAATCAGGGCAGGACTTATGCACTTAATTGTAGAGTCCTGGGGAGCATTGCTGAACAAAGGGACCTTGGCGTGCACATTCATAGTTCCTTGAAAGTGGAGTCACAGGTAGACAGAGTAGTGAAGAATGTGTTCGATAAGCTTGCCTTTATTGGTCAGTGCATTGATTGTAGGAGTTGGGAGGCGACGTATCAGCTGTGCAGGACATCAGTTAGGCCACTTTTGGAATACTGCCTTCAGTTCTGATCTGCTTGCTATCGGAAAGATGTTGTTAAACTTGAAAGGGTTCAGAAAAGAATAATGTTAAAACGAAAAAGGACAGTTCTGGGGAAGGATCACTGGACCCAAAATGTTAACTCTGATTTTTTCTTCTCAGATGCTGCTTGACCAGCTTGACCTGCTGAGGTTTTCCAGAAACTTCTATTTTTTGTTTCAGAAGAATGTTGCTAGGGTTGGAGGGTTTCAGCTATAAGGAGAGGCTGAAGAGGCTGGAGCTATTTTCTCTGGAGTGTCAGAGGCTGAGGGGTGACCTTATAGATGTTTACAAAATCATGAGGGTCATGGATAGGGTGAATAGTCAAGGTCTTTTCCCCAGGGTAGGGGTGTCCAAAACTAGAGGGCATAGGAAAGGCGAAAGATTTAAAAGGGACCTGACAGGCAACTTCTTCACGCAGAGGGTGGTGCATGTATGGAATCAACTGCCAGAGGAAGTGGTGGAGGCTGCTACAATTACAACAATTTAGAAATAGGTATATGAATAGGAAGGGTTTGGAAGGATATGGGTCAAATGCTAGCAAATGGGACTAGATTAATTTAGGATATCTGGTCAACATGGATGATTTGGACTGAAGGGTCTGTTTCTGTGCTGTACATCTCTATGACTCTATATGGTCTTTCATTATCTATTGGTTTTTAAATTTCATATCACTTTATGATAAAGCCTAACGTTCCAGTAGCTTTCTTTAAAACAAAAGCTCATCAACTTGAAATATTGTTTTCAACTATGTCCTGAGGAACCTGGCCCTCACAGCCTTTGCTGTCCAAGGTTGATCAGCACCAGTACATTAAAAACCTGAGTGTAGAACAAGTTTTACTCCGTATTTAACCTGTGCTGCACTCGGCCTGGGCATGCTTGAAAACGTTACTCTGTATCTAACCCCATGTCAAACCTGATTAAAGAATGCTTGTTTCTGACACATAGTGCCCAGAATGAACGATGTCTCCCTTTATAATACCAGCATCTTTCCTTCAATGAGCAAGAATTTTAACGAAAACATTGTTTTCAATTATTTAGAAAACTAATAACGTCAAAGGAACATATAAACAGAAAACATCTGCTATCTTCCGCAGGGAAACACAGCTTGTGATAGTACTTTATTCCCAAAACATAGTTGAGCAGAATATTTGGTTCACTTATGTTTACTATTGGTAGATGAGCCAAAATGCATAAATAGCATTTTAAAGCTTTCCAAGTACAGCAACAGTTTCATTAATATTACATTTGCCTGAGATGGCATAAGAAGCTTCAGTTTAACGTCTCATCCTAAAGACAACAACTCTAAAAAGTGTATTAATGCCTCAGTGTCAGCCTGGGTTTCATGCTGAAGTCCTGGAATGGGCTCTCTCAATGGACAAGAATGATATTGACATAATGACCGAAATCTAATCTTTCCCAGTTACTTATTGAATTCAGTTTTCTTTCTTCTCAAGGGTTAAGTACTGAGTTAATATACAAAGAGATATCACTACAGAACAGTCAAATACAAGTAAACCACATAGCTTCAACCTAGGCAACAAACAACAAAGGAACCAACTCACTCCTTTTGAAGTAGATTTACAGTGATGTTGCTAGGAGTGGAGGGTTTAAGTTGAAGGGAGATGCTGAGTAGGCTGGAGATTTTTTCCCAGGAGCGTTGGAGGTTGAGGCATAACCTTATAGAGGTTTACAAAATCATGAGGGACATGGATAGGTCAAATAGTCAAGATCATTTTCCCAGTGTAGGGGAGTCCAAACTAGAGGGCATAGGTTTAAGGTGAGAGGGGGAAGATTTAAGAGGAACCTGAGGGGCAGCTTTTGCATGCAGAGGATGGTTCATGTATGGAATGAGCTACCAGAGGAGGTGGTGGAGATGGTATAATTAGAACATTTAAAAGGCATCTAAATAGGAACGGTTTAGAGGGATATGGGCCAAATGCTAGCAAATGGGACTAGATTAATTTAAGATATTTGGTCCGTATGGATGAGTTGGACCAAAGGGTCTGTTTCTGTGCTGTACATCTCTATGACTCTATATGGCCCTTCACTATCTGTTGGTTATTATATTTCAAACCAATTTTTGATAAAGCCTAACATTCCAGTAGCGTTCTTTTAAAAAAAAGCTTGTCACCTTGAAGTACTGTTTTCAACAATGTCCTAAGGAATCTGGTCCTCAAAGCCTGCTGTGCCAAGATGATCAGTGCCAGTACATCTATATGGGTACATCTTAGAAACACAGAGGCACACAAAATGATAGTAGGGATTGTGTATAGACCCAAAACTGTAATGGCAATGTAAAGGCATTAAACAGGAAATTAGAGATGTAAGCAATAAAGGTACAGGTGTAATTATGAGCGACTTTAACCTGCATATAGATTGGGCAAATCAAATCAGTAACAATGTCATAGAGAAGGAATTCTTGGAATATGTACTGTTAGTTTTTTGGATCAATGTATTGAGGAACAGGACATCCTAGATTGGATATTGTGTAATGAAAAAGGAATAATCGGCAGTCTAGCTGTGCAAGGCTCCTTGGGGAAGAGTGAGCATAGTATGACCAAATTTTCCAGTAAAATGGTGAGTGATGTAGTCGATTCTGAAGCTAAGGCCCTGAACCTAAGTAAAGGAAACTACAATAGTATGAGTTGTGAACTGGCTATGATAAATTGGGGAATGGTACTTAAAGGAATAGTGGTTGGTAGGCAATTGCAAACATTTAATGAGTGCAGAGAGGACCTGCAACAATTGTTCATCCCTGTCTGCCACAAAAATAAAATGGGAAAGGTGGCTCGACCATGGCTACCAATGTAAAGTTGCATTAGTATTAGATCCAAGGAATGGGCATACAATTTGGCCAAAATAAGCAGCAGAACTGAGTATTGGAAGCAGTTTAGATTTCAGCAAAGGAGAACAAAGGGATTGATCGAGAGGGGGAAAATAGAGCAGGAGAGTAAGCTTGTGGAGAACATACAAACTGACTGTAAAAGCTTCTCTAGGTATGTGACGAGAAAAAATGAAGACAAATGTAGCTCATTTATAGTTAGAAACAGTGCCCATAAACTCTTCAAATCCTTCCTGTATTTAGACTTTTATTATTTTTAGTATTGTTGAAAATTGCCAGATGTGTCGAAGAAATTGTTTGTGGGTCATTGATCTGCTGTTTGCTCAGCTGTAACTCAACAGTCACTTCAAAATGTTAGGTTGGGGATTGGAGACAGGGTAAGCTTAAATACTTTACAAGCGAAACCCTTGGGATCTGCAGTTCTGTGTTTCTAAATAGTGAACAACAGCTTGTTCTTATAAATTATTTGGACCAGCTGTTTTACATTACTCCATCATACAGTCTTAAGTCATGCAACTGATTCTCTGAGCCTATAGATCAACTTGATCTCTTGGGCCCCGTGTTCCTTTTTCCCTAAACAAGCAAAGCAGGATTATACATGGAACCCTGAATTGAGTGAATTTACTGAGCTACCAGGCACCACTGCAGCCACTGAGAGATTTTTTTTTTCCCAGGGAAAGTTACATTTGCTGAAAAAGATCATTTTCTCATCAATCCACGATGTCAATAGAACAAATAAAAGAATATCAGCAATAACTTGCATTTATATTAAGTGCTTTAAAATTGCAAAATGTTGCAAGGTGTTGCACAGACACAAGAAGAATCATACTCCTAAAGTGCACCTTCAGTAATTGGTGAGTTGAGTCACCTTTTTCATCATTCCAGGATAGCAGTGCAGAATGTCTGGAAGGAAGTAGTATTAATTCTCAATATCATCAGCAACACCCTGAAGACAAGAGAGCTGGTGCAAAGTATGTCATTTCCAATCTGAGAAGATTAGTATTACACATCAAGCACCACATATCGGTTATAGTTTCATAATATTTTTATGTGCAGAGAACTTCAATGAAACTATCTGGCCCAATTGGCCTACACCAAAATTTGCTCCATGTGCTTCACCAGACTGGATGGAATATACAAAGGTCACCATCACTGAGGGACAGACTTGGAGAGCAGACCTGCATAAGAAGAGCAAAGAGGCAGGAGATAAAAACCAGAGGCAGAGAGCCTTTTCAACCTATTTCTACCTGTCAGAGCTGAAGCATGACTTCATTGAAAAACAACGTAGATGATTGGTATTTCTTCCATGCCCCTTTTGATTGGCCAAGTGGTTTGAATGAGGAAATTCTCTTTTAAAGTATTTAATATATGAATTAATTAACTGAATAGAATAGAGATGACTGGGCAGACAATGTGTTTCAGCTGTAGCAGAAAGGAGCTACTGGATATCTGTGTGATCCATAGTGACCATATCTGCAGCAAGTCATGGCTGCTTAAGGAACTTTGGCTGATAGTTGACAAGAATTCAACTGATGGTAATCTTATTGTGTCATACAAGATTCTGAGGGGGCTTGATAGAGGAGATCTTGAGAAGATATTTCCACTAGTGGGGAATCTTGAGCCAGGAGACTTATTTACAGATTAAAGGGGACACTCTTTTAAAACTGAGGTGCAAAGGAATTTCTTCTCTCAGTTGTTAGTGACTGTCTGGAATTCTCTACACCAGAGAATTGTAAAGGTGAGGTAACTGAAAATACGTAGTGTTAGCCCTCAACACCTCCATATTTCTAAAAATCTATGAGGAGTGGACATGAAAAAGGAGTTGAGGCCTAGGGCCATAATTTTATAGAATGGTGAGGCAAGATTAAGGGGCTGCTACTTTTGATATTCTTAAATGAACCTCCTGTTATCTCACTTAATCTGCAGCTGACCAGAACCTCTTGCTAATTTGAACACGTTATTTTCCTTCTTAGCCCATTTTGTTCTCGTGGAAAAGTTCTGTTGGTTTCCATCACTGGCATCATCTTTGTGAATTTCTTTATATCCTGTCCATGACTTTGACATTGTCCTTTAAAGTGAGGCATCCCAAATCTAAACACAATTTAGGCTTTGCCTTAGTTTTGATTTTGTAGGCGGTGTTCTAATTATGAAATAACCCAGGATCCTCACTTGCTGCAAAGCTACAGGCGCACGAACGGATTATTTTGTTGTGACAGGACAAAAACAAAATACTGTGAATAGTGGAAATGTGGAATTTAAGAAGAAAATTCTATAAATGCTTGGTAGGTCTGGCAGCATCTGTAGACAGTTAACGTTTCACGCCAATGAAAAGGTCTGCAGAAGGTTAAAAATGTAAAATGTTTCAGGCAAGTACATAACGCGGAAATGTCGCAGGGACGAGGGACTCAAAAGGGGAAAATGGGTTTTGTGATAGCTGGAGAGATTAAACACTTGCAAATCAACAACAGATAATACAGACAAGTTTGAAACAAAAGTTATGACTTCTAGACTCTACAGCGGGTTTAAATAGGAAAAAAAAATCGAACCATAAATAGCTTTTGTTCAAAAGAGAAAAAAAGTTATAATCTGAAATTGTTGAATCAGGAAGATGTTGAAGTGCCTGCTGAATGTTTCCAGCAATTTCTATGTTGAGGTTTTAGTCGGTCTTGGATGATGTTAAATTCACAATTTCACTCAGACTTAGCAGGCTTGGAGAACGGAAACAACTCACGGAGGTGCGATAGGAGAGTCATTTTGAGATTTGATTTATACGACTTGTATTTACTGCAAGGGGTACTTTGATCTCCGGGCCTCGATGGAGACATTGTGTGTCTAAAATCGACAGTCTCCCTCAGACTGATGTTGTTAAAAACCCTTGTAGGAGATTTTTCCTGAAGAGTCGACAGCCAGTCTCGAACGACTGTGATGAAAGGAGGGAACATCATCGTCACTGATCTCAGTCATAGTTACAGGCGTCAGTAAGAGTCCAACAGTTAATTGTATTAATCACATCTGGACTGACGGAGGAGAGCCACGGGTATACATACTCCTTCAGTAGGTTATTGGAAGAAAAAAAGAGTGGGAATTAAATTTGTACAATAGTGACATGGACTTGTATCAAACTTCCAATGTTGTCACAACGGTTAGCTTCGAAAACTCCATTGTGTTCTGCAGCCAACTCCGAAGAAGAGCACTTTCTGTTTCTCTGTCCACTGATGCTGCCAGATCTGCTGAGTTTATTCAGCACTTTCTGATTTTTATCTCGGATCTCTCGCATCTGCAGTATTTTGATTTTAAGTTTTACAACTTTAGGTCGAGGTCCTGCTGATTACAAAAGGGTTGTTGACTTTGAAAAGGCGTCAGGGTTGGAACTGGAGCCCTTCCGGATCTGCTGCCTCCTCTGTCTCAATTAGCTTTAGCCTTGCCGGTTCCCAGGGTCACGGTGCCCAGGCTGGGAAGTGGCCAGCGTCTCGCGTCACCAGCTCCATTTCAGGAGGAAATGGTTCACTTTCCCTTTTCTTCGACCTGTGGGCTGGAACAGGATCCTCCCCTCTCTGCCATTCTATCTGAATCCGCACAAAGAGCTGTTGTTCGATGAATCCCAGCGTGTCCCGCTCTGTTTCCTGTTGTCTGCGAGTTCCTTGTTCATATCACTTGCAGCTGGCTTGAGGGGGCGGCTTTGTTACGTTTGTTTGCGTTTTCTCTCTTCCGAAAATCTCTGCAAGTGCGAGTTTGAGTTCCGTATAGCGGATACATTGCCTTAGAGTGCGACGGAACAGCACATTGAAGAAACGAACTCGCCGCCCTGCAATTTAACTGAGAAATAGACCGCAGGACTCAGAATTTGACCAAAGGTAAGAATCATGCAGGAGTTTCATCATTTGGAATCGTCATAATTTTGTATGTCTCCTAAAGAAGGCGCATATTGTACTCCGGTGTCCTCATTCGAGGCCAGTTTGTTTTAACACAGATCCTCTCTCAGGGAATGCATATTTTGTTTTACGACATGCTTAATTATCCGCATGTCGTGTCCGAACCACATTAACGAGCCTCACTCCGCAGACTATCCATACCCTCGTATTGAGCTCACTTAAAACAACTGTCAGAGTTGAAATGTAACTTGGAAACTTGATGCTGCCAGTATCAAACCTCCCGGAGTTCATTCTCCCAAGTCACACTCCCATATGGAACCTGATGGATGCTTTAAGTAAACGTAACTTTAAGTAAGTTTCAAGTAAGTAATTTGCTCCTAAGTTTCAATCACTAAAAAATAAATTTGCACACAATGCACAACCAACCCCGTGATTGCTGGATATACTAATGCTGCTTAATTTCCTGATTTTTTGATTTATCGTTCATTTGTTTCGTTTCTCAAATTTGTGATTCAATTTCTCAAAAAAAACCTCCTAATATTTTAACTCGGATATTGAGCAGATGGGGGAACCATAGGGGGGAATCACAGACGAGCACAACCTTTCCATTTTCTTTCACCTTATGATACACGATTTGCAGCAAGTGTCACTAATTAGAGTGACGTTCCGATAGGCCGAATAGCATACCCGTACCAGGCAGCAGGGGCTGTATTTTCAGGCTTGGATCCGCGGTGCTGATACATTTAGGCACAGACTTGCCACAACGTGTACCTTCGAGTTGAGCAGCAAAACAAAACTCGACAACCTTCTGACTCCAAATATACACGGGGTTAATTTCATTTATGAACGTGCTGTGGAGAACACGTCTTGTGAATTTGGTATTCGAACCTCAATCATTGGTCCGTTCGCCTGTCTGTATCGGAAACTCTGGAGGGTGCACACTAAGTTGTGTGTACACTACTGTCCCTAAATTATTAGCACCAATTTGTGTGATACCATATGGATCTGTAGCGGAAGATTCATTGGAGGTAATTTTAACTGAGTGAAAATGGGGGACGTTGAATTATACACCTGCTTTGCACCGTGTTAGATTTTCCTCTTTATTCGATTTAGGCAACGGTAATATTACTACTTGGGGCAGCAAGCCTACTCGCCCGCCCTAGATCTCGCTTGGTATGGATGCATTGACCAGTTCCAAATCACAAGTGTTGCGGCGCGGAGGGAGGCCATTCGGCCTGTCTGTACGGGCTCTTGTAATAAGCATGATTAATTCGTGTATATTACTTCGATGGAAATTTTTGTCTAATGCCCACTTGAGCGTCGCAGTCGAACATGCCTCCACCAACACTCCCAGGCAGTGAATTCCATACTCTAACTAGCTGTTGAGTGATAAAGTTGTTTTTTTCATATCACATTTGCTCCTTTTAAAAACCACTTTAAAACTGTGCTGTCACATTCTTCCTTTTAGGAGCCGGAATAGTTTCTCTCTGTCCACTTTTTGTAGCTTGCCCATTATTTTGAAAATCTTCTTTTAGCCTTCTCTCCAAAGTGAACAGTGACAGTCCTCAATCTGAGATAACAAGGTGTAGAGCTGGATGAACACAGCAGGCCAAGCACCGTCAGAGGAGCAGGGAAACTGACGTTTCGGGTCTCGACCCTTCAGAAATCTACCTCAATCTACCGTCTTAACTGAATTCTTGGAACCATTCCTGTAAATCACTTCTGCATTCTCTCCAATGAGCTCCAATTCTCAGAGGAAGTCTTGACACGGGATCGGGGGCGGTGTGTGTGTGGGGAAACCAAGTCATGTGACCTCATGGTTTAATGCCCGGACGTCCTCTGCTATTATTTCATTTGCAGCTAATTCATATTTGGCAATTTGACCAATAATCTGGGGTGCTATTATGGGTAAGGAAATTTAAATGTGCCAAAGGAAGAGACCCTGTTTAAAGGACAGTCTGCAACATTCATTTAAGGCAGTACATACCGAGTGACTACTGGAAGGGAAGCTGAGTGGGAACTACTGGAGTTAGAGGAAAGGTGACTCCAGAATTTAGTGACATCACACTTCAGGATCCACAATTCCGGAGCGGAAAAAAGTTATTCTCAGTCTCAAGGGACAGTCTAAAAAGGTCTGCAAATACTTTAAATATGTTAATAAGTTGGGCAAATATTTACCAGATGGAGTATAATGTGGAAAATAAGGACCTGTTCACTTTGACAGGAATAATAGAAAAATAGTAGTATTATTTAAATTGAGAGAGACTGCAAAACAAGGTGATACACAGGGATTTGGCTATACCAGCGCATGAGTCATAAAATAAGGTAGTATGCAGGTACAAGAAATGATTTCAGAGAAGTTTACTTCACTCATTTCTGAGCTGAAGGCCTTATCTTATGAAGACAGGTTGAACAGGTTGGGCTTTTACCCATTAGTGTTTGGAAGAATTAGAGGAGATCTTTATTGAAATATATGATAGGGTGAAAACCTTTTTTCTTTTATATGGGAGACTAGAACTAGGGGAAACAGATTAAGAGTAAGATAAGAATTTCTTTTCCTGAGGACCATTAGTAAGTGTGTCTTTTCCCAGAGAATATTGGAGGCTAAATTATTTAATTTATTCAAGGCAAAGTTATAGATTTTTTGATAGCCGAGGGTTATAGGGGGAAGACAGGAATGTGCAGTTAAAACCACAACTAGACCAGTCATGATCTTGTTGAATGGTGGAGCAGGCACAAATGACCTAGTGGCCTACTCTTCCTCCTAAGTTGTATGCTTCTGTAGACAAGTGGAAATGGTCAGCGTGTCTCATGAAGAAGACGTGGCTGGAGGTAACTGAGCAAGTCAGCAGCTCTGAAATGATAACATGAATATGGGTGTAATCCTGAAAGAGATTGAAAGATCTGGTATGCCCTGGAAAGGTGAATGGCATTTTTAATGGCAAATAGCACAATTGCATGCCCTAAATAGCATATGTGAGATATGAGGCAAAGTAATTGATTGAGTTTTGGGAGTGACCGGGGACCAAGATCTACAGTAAGTTGCAGAGTTGACACAATGGAGGCCCATGATCAAAGTTGATATCTACACTGCTAATAATAAATGGCCTCTTTCAGCAGGACCATTACAGCATATTGCTGGATACGCAAAGGGGCACAGACTGACCAGCATGGCTGGGGGATGAGACAAAAACTGCATGTGTTTTCAAGAGAAGCTTTTCAGGATGCAATGGAGTAGAGAAGGATTGGAGGTGGTGTGACATTCATATATGGAACGGTGCTGATGGAGGAGGAGGCATTGGATATAGGATGCAGCATGAAAGCCTGTCTCTGCAGATGAAGTTAGTGCAAAATTCATGAAGAGTGAATGACACAATTGGTGCTAGCATCAAACCTTCTGATGAGTACTAACTGTGGTGCCCCTGTGGGCCTAAGTGAAGCTCCAGATCAAGGAGAGGTAACAGGAGTTGGTTCCAAGTGCAGCTTGTTAACATCACTCTTCTCTCTCCCACAGGACAAAAGCTGATGAGAGATTGATGTATCCGGGATCATATAAGACATCAGAAGAGGGGTTGTCATCTGACAATAATGCATCACATGAGCCCAGTGCACCCTCCACCAGCATACATATACTGACATTGATGGACATTAACATATGCTTAGAGTGGGTGGCAGTAGATGGGTGAACATGGCACAGAACTGCATGAACAGCTGATGGAGATGATGAGACCTGTGCCCACTCCCCATCAGAAGCTGTGTTTCATGCAGATGCTGAGCCTTGGATAATATCAGCAAAGTAGCAGATGCTGGAGTAGCAACATGAGTTCCCAGAAGCTATTCATTTCCATTTGCAAATTATGGTGCTCCATCCATGGCATGCCAACATGTAGTTTTCTCCATTTAGAGATGCAAACATGGAGAACCATACACATCATGCCACCCAATAGATTTAACAGGTGCAAGCTTCACAGTAAACCATACATCTCTGTGTTTAGTCGATTATGCAAATGGGCACTGTCAGCTCAACCTGTTACAAGATGTCCAATCACTCTAAATAAGCAGGGAATGGTGAATAGGCCATTGTGTGCCATTTTGGGCCCCATAGCTCAGAAGGATGTACTGGCCCTGGAGTGGGTTCAGAGGAGGTTCACGAGAATGGTCCCAGGAATGGAAAGCTTAACATATGAGGAATGTTCGAGGACTCAGACTACATTCTTTGGAGTTTAGAAGGATGAGGGGGGATATAATTGAAACTTTCAGAATACTGAATGGCCTGGACAAAATGGATGTTGGGAGATGGTTCCATTGGTAGGAGAGTCTAGGACCCGAGGCCACAGCCTTAGAGTAAAGGGAAGACCTTTTAGAATGAAGATAAGGAGAAACTTCTTCAGCCAGAGAGTGGTGAATCCATGGAATTCACTGCCACAGTTGGCTGTGGAGGCCAGGTCATTGAGTACGTTTAAGGCTGAGATAGATAGGTTCTTGATTATCAAGTGGATCAAGGATTATGGGGAGAAAGCAGGAGAATGGGGTTAAGGAACTTATCAGCCATGATTGAGTAGCAGAGCAGACTGAATGGGCTGAATGGTCTAATTTCTGCTCCTATGTCTTATGGTCTAAAAGTTCAAGGGGTAGCTTTCTGAAGCCACTAGGTACTCTGTTCAAGGTGCTTCTGGTGTTGATGCTATATTTGTGATGCCTTTGAAGTGACACTAATTATGCATGAAGCCCCAGAGATAGTGGTGGCTCCTGCACAGATGCATGAGTACTTGAATATGCCGGGCCTCTCTAGTACAAAGCTACCTCCTGTGCTGGAGTAGAAATGGTAGCAGCCTATCTTCACATCAGTTGGAGGCACTGATAAAATACAATGTAGGAACACCCGGAAACGTTTGTGTAAATTCATTTAGTAAGTTCATCATTTGAGGTCACAATAGGTGATACTTTTTGCTGAATACTAAACATTATATATGTGTGTAGAAAATTAAAGCTCTTATAATGAATTTTTTAATAGTGTGCTTGTTCATTTCTGCACTATTGTGCTGTTACTAGATGATAAATTCTTGATATGAAGACCATGAAAAGGTGAGCGCAGAATGAAGACAATAGTGAATATCGCCTTTGGATTGATTTAATAATTGACCACTGAGATGGTGAGGCTGTTTAACACAGAAGAAATAGGAGCAGGAATATGCCTGACAGCCCATCAACACTGTTCCACTATTCAGTAAGATCCTGGATGTCCTTGGCCTCAAATTTTTTACCCATGTCTTAACTCTTGGCACTCCTGTAGTTTAAAAATCTGTATATCTCAGCTTTTAATAAATTCATTGACACAGAATCTGCTTCTCTCTTGGGTTTTACAATCATTCAATGGCACAGAAAGAGGCTATTCAACTGAATGGGACTGTATTGTTTCTCTGTAGACAATCCAGTCAGTGTCTTTCCCTTACTTTATTTCCTTAGCCTGGCAAGGTTATTTCCTTCAAGTATCCATTCAATTTCCTCTTGAAATCATTAATCTCATCTCCTTCAACTATCCTTGTGTGCAGCAAGTTCTGGATCATTGTCGTTTGTTTCAAAATGTTTTCTCACATTCCCTCTGCACCTCTCGCTCAAAGCCCAAAATCTGTGTGCCCTACTCCTTGCACTATCAACTGATGGAACAGTTCTTGTCCAACTTATCCAAACTCTTTCAAATTTCCCCTCAGTCTCCTTTACTTGAAGGAGAGGAGGTAATGAGTAAGTTAGACAAAGGAGAGCCAATTGAGGTAATTTATTTGGATTTCCAGAAGGCCTTTGATAAGGCACCGCATAGGAGGCTGCTAAATAAGATAAGAGACTATGGCATTAGGGACAAGGTACTGGCATAGCCAGAGGATTTGCTGATTGGAAGAATGCAGAGTGTGGGCACAAAGAGTCTTTTTCAGGATGGCAGCCAGTGACTAGTGGAGGTCCACAAGGGTTAGTGTTGGGACCACAATTATTCATGTTATACATTAATGATCTGGATGAAGGAACTGAGTGCATAGTTGCTACGTTTTCAGATGAACAAAGATACGTGGAGGGTAAAGTAGTGTTAAGGAAGTGAGGAGGCTGCAGAAGGACTTGGACCAGCTAGGAGAGTGGGCAATGAAGTGGCAGGCAGAATAGAATGTGGCAAAGTGTCAGGCTATGTATTTTGGTAGGAAGAATAGAAGCATAAGACTATTTTCTAAATGGGGAAAGGCTTTGGAAATCTGAAGCACAAAGGGACTTGGGAGTCCTAGTTCAGGATTCTCTTAAGATTAACATGCGGTTTCAGTTGGCAGGAAGGCAAATGCCATGTTAGAATTTATTTCAAGAAGGCTAGAATACAAGAGCAGAAATATATTGCTGAGGCTGTATAAGGCTCTGGTCAGACTGTCTTTGGAATTTTGTGAGCAGATTTAGGCCCCATATCTAAGGAAGGATATGCTGGCATTGGAAGGGTCCAGAGGAGTTTTACAAGAATGATCCTGGGGCTGAAGAACTTGTCATATGAGGAATGGTTGAGGATTCTGGGTTTGCATTTGATGGAATTTAGAGATATGAGACAGATCTTATTCAAATTTACACAGTATTGACAGACTGAAGAGAGGACATGAAGAAGATGTTTCCATTTGTAGGAGAGACTAGAATCCGAGGGCACTGCCCCAGAGTAAAGGGCTGAGCCTTTAGAACTGAGATAAGGAGGAATTTCTTCAGCCAGAGAGTGGAATCTATGGAATTTATTGATGCAGAAGGCTGTGGAGGCCAAGTCATTTTTTTCATGTACACTTATTTAATGCATGTATTTAAGGCGGCAATAGATGGGTCTTGATTAGTAAGGGGATCAAAGGTTATGGGGAGAAGGCAGGAGAATGGGGTTGAGAAACATATTAGCCATGATCAGATTGTGAACTTGATGGGCCAAATGGCCTAATTCTGCTCTTATATCATGGTATATGGTCTCTAATATTGTAGCCAAAAGCTCCTATACCTGGAACAATTCTTGTTCTTCTCTGCACCCTCTTGAGAAGTTTCACGTCCTAATGAGTGGTGACCAAAGCTAGTTTCAATACTATAGTTATGGCCTAGCATCCTGCTTTCGTATTTAACACCTCTATTTATGAAGCTCATAATTCCTTACAGTATTCTATCTATTCATGCAATATAGTCATGCCACCTTCAAAAGGTTATGGACATGCACACCCACCCCTCCTGCAAACCCAGTTCCCTTGCTAGTGCACACTCTTCAAAATTCTGAAAATAAATCTACTTACCGCTCCATATTCCTTCTGCAACAATGCATCTCCTCGCACTTCTCTGTATTAAATTATGTTTATCACTTGTCTGCCCATTCATAATAAGACTTTCTTGCTGCTAGTTTTGTAACCCCTATATTATTTGCCACTCCAAGTTTTGGTATCATGGGCAAATTTTAAAATTTCGCTCTATTTTTGAATATCAAATCCTTTATATATATGTGTGTCCGTGAGTGTGTGTCAAAAGGCTTTCTATTCTGAACTTCTAGTACCTTGTTTAAACTATTAACTGTAATTAATAATCAAGACATCCTAAGTGTTAATATTAATTTAATTTTATTTAATGATGAATAAGTTTTAAATTTTACAGTTCTTAATTTGAATTAATATCCTTGATTTGAGAAAAAAGAAATGCTCACCTACTTAACACACACAACTTTTCATTGATTTTAATTGACATGATGTTGGTTGAATCTGAATCACAAGCTCTGTCTCTCCAGTCTGCTAATTTACTCATTTGCTGTTCTCACTGTGCTCTAACTTTCCATCCTGCTCTTTTACCCACTGGTCTCACTGTGTTTCTGCTTTCTGATTTTCTCATTTACCCTCTCTCTGGATTCATTGTGTGCTTGCAATCCAGCCTGCTGTTTACCAATTCGCCTGTCTCACTGTGCTGATGAAGGGTCCCGACCCGAAACATTGACTTTCCTGTTTGTCTGATGCTGCCTGACTGGCTGTGTTCCCCCAGCTCCACACTGCATTGATTCAGACTCCAGCATCTGCAGTTCTTGTTATCTCTGTCTCACTGCTGTTGCTCTCTGAGTTTTTCTTTTACCCTCTCATCGGTCTAAGTGTAGAGAATTCCAAATATGAAATGACTCTCTAAGAGAAGAAAGTCCACCTCATCTCCATCTTAAGGGTGACTCCTTATTCTGAAACTGTGCCATCTGGTTCTAGATTGCTCAATGAGATGAAACATCTTCTCAGTATCTACACTGTCAAGTCTCCTCAGAATCTTCAATAAGATTACTTCCTATTTTTGCTAAAGTCCAATGAGTCTATGCTCAATCTGTTCAATCTTTCCTCACACGACAATTCCATTGTATGACTACTAACTCTGGCTGGTCATATTCCAGGAAATCACTTGGAAGAGAGGTTATGGAATCTCAGTAGCATGGTGTGAGTGTATGGGAGCATCAAAGGGAAGCAAGGTCAAAATTCCTGGATGCTGGCTGGAACTACAACCAGGCAGTGGTCCTTTAAAACAGTCATTGCTGAATTTTCAAAGTACCCTCCCCCAACTTTGCCACCACCACACATCCCCCAATAGTAAGAGGGAAATTGAGAAACAAATATGTTGGGAGATCTCAGATATGTATAAGCATTATAGATTGTAATACTGGGGGATATTAATTTTCCAAACACTGACTGGCGCGACTATAGTGTTAAAGGTTTAAATAGTTAAGAATTTGTTAAGTGCGTTCAAGAAAAATTTCTGTGTCAATATTTGGATGGTCCTACTACAGG
Organism: Ginglymostoma cirratum; assembly: GCA_024137785.1. Classification (NCBI taxonomy): domain Eukaryota; kingdom Metazoa; phylum Chordata; class Chondrichthyes; order Orectolobiformes; family Ginglymostomatidae; genus Ginglymostoma; species Ginglymostoma cirratum. Next base: position 38,379,267 of record JAHRHZ010000023.1, on the reverse strand, counting down.
AGTAAAACTGGATCTTCTTTGGGGCAATAAGGCAGTGCAGGTGATTGAAGTAAGAGTGGTGGAACACTTTGGGTCTACCAATCATAATTCTATTAGTTTCAAAATGGTTATGAAATAGAATTAGCCTTCCATAAAAGTTAAAGACTTTAACTGGAGTAAGGCAAATTTTAAAAGTATCAGACAAGAACTTTCAAAGTTGATTGGAATAAGTTCTGAGGAAGGGTCACCGGACCCGAAATGTTAACTCTGTTTTTTCCTTCACAGATGTTGCCAGACCTGCTGAGCTTTTCCAGCAACTTTGTTTTTGTTGTTGTTGATTGGAATAGAGTTTTCACAGGTAAAAGGATGTCTGACAAGTAGGAGGCATTCAAAAGTGTGATGATGAGAGTTCAGAGGCATTCCATTCCTGTTAGAGTGAAGGGTAACAATGATAAGATTAAGGAACAATGGATGAATAAAGATATTGAAGTTCTAGTCAAAAATTAAAAGAAAATCTTATTTTAGACATAGACAACTTGGTTCAATTGAATCTCTTAATCAGTATAAAGAGTATAGGGGCATTCTTAAGAAAGAAATCAGAAAAGCAAAGACAGGATATGAAGGAGCATTGGCAGATAAGGTTAAGGATAATCCAAACAGATTTTACAAATACATTACGCGCAAGAGGGTATCTAGAGAGAGAGTAGGGCCTCTTAAAGATCAAAGTGATCATTTTTGTGTTGAACCGCAGGTGATGGGAAAGATACTAAATGAATATTTTGCATCAGTTTTTACTGTGGAAAAAGAAATGGAGTCTAGGAAATGCAGCAAAATAAACTCTGATGTTTTAAAAACAGTTCACATTACAGAAGAGGAAATTCAGGAGGTCTTAGAGAATATAAAGATGGGTAAATCTCCAGGACCCGATCTAACGTATCCCAGAACGTTGTGGGAGGTAAAGGAGGAAACTGCGAGACCCCTTGTAGAAATACTTGCATCATCTATAACTATGGGTGAAGTGCCTGATGACTGGAGGGTGGCTAAATGTTGTACCTTTGTTTAAGAAAGGTTGTAAGGAGAAACTGGGGAACTATATTCCTGTAAGTCTGATTTTGGTTGTGGGTAAACTGTTGGAGGTGATTAAAAAAATTAGGGTTTATGGACATTTAGAGGGGCAAAAAATGATTAGGAATAGTCAGCATGGTTTTGTGCGAGGAAAATTGTATTTCACAAACTTGATTGAGTTTTCTGAGGAAGTTATCAAAAAGATTGATGGCAGAGCAATAGGCATTGTTTATGTGGATTTTAGTAAAGCCTTTGACAATGTTCGGCATGGTAGACTAATTAGTAAAATTAGGTCACACAGGATTTAAGGTGAGCATGCCAATTGGATACATAATTAGTTTAATGGCTAGAGAGACAGTAGTGATGGAGGGTTGCTTTTCAGACTGAAGACCTGTCACCCACGGTGTTCCATAAGGATCTGTTCTGGGTCCTCCTTTGTTTGTCATTTATATAAATGATTTGATGAGAACGTAAAACATATGGTTGGTAAGACTGTGGATGACACTAATATTGGTAGACGGTGAAGAAGGCTTTCTAAGATTACAAAGGGATCTTGATCAAATGGGTCAATAGGCTGAAAAATGGCAGATGGAATTTAATCTGGATAAATGCGAGGTATTACGTTTCAGTACAACAAACAAGGGTAGGGCTTATATAGTTAATGGTAGGGCCCTGGGTAGCATTATAGAAGAGGAACCTATGGGTACTGGTACATAATTCTTTGAAGTTTGCATCACATATAGACAGGGTGGTTAGAAAGGCGTTTGGCATGCTTACCTTCATTGCTTAGTCCTCTGAGTGTAGGAATTGGGGAGTCATGTCAAGGTTGTACAGGACATTGGTGAGGCCTCTTCCTGGAATACTGAGTTCAGTTCTGGTCACCCAGTTATAGAAAGGGCTGGAAAGGGTTCAGAAGAGATTTACCAGGATATTGCCAGGTATGGAAGGTTTGAGTTATAAAGAAAGGCTGGTTTTTTTTTACTGGAGCGTAGGAGGTTTAGAGGTGACCTGATAGAAGTTTATAAAATGATGAGAGGTGTAGATAGAGTTAATGGTAGTTGGCATTTTCCTAGGATGGGGGATTTCAAGACTAGGGGTGTGACATTTTTAAGGTGAGAGGAGAGAGATTTAAAAAGGACATGAGAGGTGATTTTTACACAGAGGATGGTTCGCATGTGGAATGAACTTCAAGAGGAAGTGGTGGATGTGAGTACAATTATGACTTTAAAAAGCACTTGAATAGGTACATGGATAGGAAAGGTTTGAAGGGATATGGGCCAGGAGCAGGCAGGTAGGACTGTTTTAGTTTGGGATTAAGTTTGGCATGGACTGTTTGGACTAAAGAGTCTGTTTCCATGCTATATGAATCTATGACTGGAGCACTGGTAACATTATCCCAGTTTTAAAAAAAGAGTGGAAGGGATAAACCAGGAAATTATAGGTCACATTCTAACCTTACTGGTGAGGAAGTTATGAGAAAGAATTTTGAGGAGCAAAACATATCTGTCCTTGGAGAGACATGGATTAATTGGGGAGAATAAGCATGAACCTGAAAGGGGAAGGTCATGTTTGACAAATTTGGTTTAATTTTTTAAGGAACTCGGAGTATTGATGAAGGTAATGTACTTGATGTGGTCAACATGGAATTTATTCAGGCTTTTAATAAGTTTTCCTCATGAAAGACTGGTCAAAAAAGTATGAGCCCTGGATCCAAGACTAAGTGGTATGTTGGATACAGGTGCTGGCTCCTTTGTTGTTTATGGTGTGTGTTAATGATTTGGACTTAAATGTAGGGGTGATTGATTAAAAAGTTTGTGGATGACACAAAAATTGGCAAGGTGGTAAATAATCAGAAGGACATCTGTAAACTGTAGGAGGATATCAATGAACTGGTCAGCTGAGAAGAGCAATAGCAAATAAAATTCAACCAGAAAAGTGAGGTAATGAACGGTAGAACCCTGGATAGCCCTGAAGATCAGGAGAGAGCTTGGTATGCATATCCACAGATTCCTCAAGGCAGCAGGACAGGTAGTGAAGTTGGTTAGAGAGATGTGGGATGCTTGCCTTTACTAGCTGAGGCACAGGATACCTTAAGATGAAGAAGGTTATGCTGAAAGTGTCTAAAATGCTGGTTAGACCACAACTGGAATACTGCATGTAGTTTTGGTCACCACATTATAGGAATGAAGAGTTCTGGATGAACAGTCAACAGTCTTGAAACATTGACTCGGATTTCTTTCCCCAGATGCTGACTGACCTGCTGAGTTTCGCCAGCAATTTCTGTTTTTATTTTTATTTCAGATCTCTAACATCCACAGTTCTTCGTTTTATTTAAGATCTTGAAAGCCTTGACAGGGTTGATGTGGAGAGGATGTTTCCCCTTCTGGGAGACTTGGACATTTGAGGTCACTGCTTAAAAATCAGAGAATGTTCATTTCTCTGAGGGTCATGCATCTTCCTGAAAATGAGTGGAAGGAGAGTCCTTGAATATTTTTATAGCAGAAGTAGATTCTTGTTAAGCAAGGGGTGAAAGATTAACAAGGGTAGGCAGGAATGTGTATTTGAGATAATAATCTTATTGAATGGTGGAGCAGACTTAAGGGGCTGAATAGCCTACTCTTGCTCCTAATTCATGTAAAACAAGGCCAACACTCCAGTGTGGTACTGAGAGGGTGCTGCATTCTCTCAGATAAGGATTAAATCACTCCCTTGATTGTCCTTTTTTAAATATAGAGACAAAAACTTCAAGTCTGCTCTGCCAGTCAATATGATCATAGCTGATCCTTTATCTCAATGCCATATTCCCACTTTTTACCCTTGATGCCTTTAAAATCTGAAAAAAAGACCCTCTCTTTCTTGAATATTTTCAGTGGCTTGGCATCCACACCTTCTGTGGTTCAGAATTCCACACGTTGACTACCCTTTGAATGAAGATTATTTTTCCTCTTTTCAGTTCTAAATCCTGTATCCTTGTCTTGGGAAACTGTGATCTCTGGTTCTAGACTCCCAAACAGGGGAAACTCCTCCCTGCATCTAACCTCTCCAGTCCTGTCAGAATTTTAAATGTTTCAATCTCATCCACCCATATCCTTCTGTACACAAGTGAATACAGGCCCAGTCATCCAAACTGTCTTCATTGGGTAGTCTTGCAACCCTGGTTTCAGCCTAGTGAACCTGCACTCTCTGTATGGCAAGATTAGGTAGGGCATTCAAAACAGCAGTCAATATTCCAGGTGTGATCTCACCTGTATAACTGCAGTAAGGTCCTGTATAACTGAACTTAAATCCTCATGTAATAAAAGCCAATATACCATTTGCTCTCCTACATTCACGTGATGTCAGCTTTCCTGGCTGAATTAGCATCTATTGACCATCCCTACTTGCCCTACAGAAGGCGGTAGTGAACTGCCTTCTTGAACTGCTGCAGTCCAGTTGGTACACCCATAATGCGGTTAGGAAGGGAGTTTCTGTATTTTGACCGAGCAACACTGAAGGAATGGCAATATATTTCCAAGTCTGGATGCTGAGTGGTTTGGAGGGAAACTTGCAGATGGTGATGTATCTCCCACGTATCTGCTGCCCTTGTTCTTCAAGATGGTAGTGGACATGAGTTTGAAAGAAATGTTGGTGAATTTCTGTAGTATATTTTGTAGTTTGGACATGCTGCTACTGAGTAATGGTCATAGAGGGTCTGAATGTTTGTGGAAGTGATGCCAATCAAGTGGGCTGTCTGGTCCTCGATGGTGTCAAGCTTCTTGAGTGTTGTACTTCTCCAAAGATTCTCTGGCCATCAGTCTATCTAGGCCATTATGATGAAGCACAGACTGGAGTTGTGCATAGGGGTTATGCCAAATTAGCAATGCAGTTGACTCCAATGGAACTGCCTAGAAAACTGAACTTACTGATGGGCAATTCTTATATGTCTAGAATCCTGCAAAATAATCCATTAAAGTCAGACCCCACCCCTGACCCAATCAGTTTCCTTTCCTTGACCCACCCCCTACCAACCAGAGCCTCCTGGCTGGACCCAATGTCACCCCACTCTGCCAGACTCTGCCAGAAACACTCTCGCATTTGTTGGAGCAGTACTCCCTCCTGAATCCTGATCTGTCGTTATCCCCCATGACCAGACTTGAAAATCACCCTTGCTGAACCAACTCTCCATCTTGCCAACCTGACCTTCCCCATGGGCAACCATCCCTGCAGTTTGATTACTCGGATCCAAACACTCCTCTCTTCTATGTGCTGGACCTAACACCACCCCTCCATCCCCAATCCTGCCTTGCTGGACCCAACACCCTTGACTAATCCTAAGTACTTGTTAACTCATCTAGCACCTGGCATGGTACTGACTTTACCCATCTGGCACCCTACTCATTGGCACAACACTTCCTTACCCACCTTGCACCCTAACCCCACACTTAGGTTAAACATGGCTTTCACAGGAACTGTCAAAGTATATGACAGTGCTGCTGGAATTTAAATCACAAAACATTGACTACTGCAAAAGGAAGCATGGTTGCCATACGGATTCTCTTTGCTGCTAGATTTGCGGATTCCTGGATGGGTTTGGAGCAGGAAGCCTTTCAACAGGAATCTCCATCGCAGATAACATCTGAAGACAAATGGATAAATTCGAATCCTAACAGGGTGGGAAAATTTGAGCCGGTTATCGCATTGGAAATCGAAATGTAGCATTCTCACATCAACGTTTTCGAGTGTCAACTCGGACCACAGGCTCAACTCATTGGAGTCGGAACTGAAACCTCAATGTTTTGATTCAGGCGAGCGTGCAACTACCATCTCGACTGTCAACACCGTAATAATTAAAGCTGCGAAAAGCAAACGAACAAACAATTAATTGCAGAGAGTTTTTTTTTGTTTCGGGCCGAAGGGTCTAGGCCCGAAACGTCAGCTTTCCTGCTCCTCTGATGCTGCTTGGCCTGCTGTCTTCATCCAGCTCTGCACCTTGTTATCTCTTAAACAATTAATTGCAGTTCTGAAGAAGAGTCTTTGGAACCGGCGCTCTGACTTCTCTTTACAGATGCTGCCAGACCAAGTTTTTCTGGCAATTTCCGTTTTTGTAAAAACTAATTGAATCTATGTAGCTAGGTAGTTTTAGTGAAACACTAGCAATAAGATAGCAACATTACAACTGACCTCGGCGTAATGGTGGCTTTGCACAGCGCAGATCGGTGAAACATTCCCTGTGCTCCGAACAGCAAACGCTGGAAATACTTCGCAGGTCAAGCAACATCGACCTGGCGGCGATTCCTCGTACCAAAGGGATGCTGCAGTTATCACCTTAACCACGAGAGGGCGCAGGCTCGTTGCGGCGGGCGGGAATCGGCACGAGAGAACGTTGAAAAATAATTTATTTTGAAAAGACTATTATAAAAAGTAAAATTGAGAACAAGCAAAGACATATTTATAGAAATACACAGTCTCCAAGTTATTAATTTACAAAAGTTAATATTTCTCTTTACATTTTCATGTTTTTGCCTTTATATTCGATTTCTTGGTTTACTTACCTGTTTTAAGATGGCGTCGGCGAGTGGTGACACGATACGACGCTTTTCGCTGGGTATTTTTAGTAAGCTACGCGTGGCAGTAAATAAGTCAATAGATCAATAAATCAACGTATTTGTGAATATTGATCATAGAGGGAGTGGCCGACTGAGGGGAAGAGATTAAGAAGAGGTGGAATCTGAGGGGCGTATGATTTGGAGGGAGACAGTTTATGCGTGGCAATAGAGGGCCAAAAGATTCAGGGTTGAGGGCGTGTGAGGCGATGGAGGCTGAGGTAGATGAAAAAAGGGAAGCTGTCAAGAAGAGGGATGTTGTGGGGAGGCAGTTCGAAGGCTGAATATCTGAAGAGTGGGGAGGGTTGGGGGAAGTGTTTAGATTGCCGTGTAATACTGTTTAAATGGGCTTTGTAGTCTGCTGTAGGAAGACATCAGAACTTAATGAAAGACCCCATTGTTAAACACAGTGCTGTGTGGTGACATAAAACAGTCAGACAAGAGGGAACTGACTCTGGAAAGGCTGAGGGAACCTGAAGGGGAAAGACTAAGGGATTGAGGGAAGCGAGGGTTGATCTCAAGAAAGGCAGAGGTTTATCTCAGGAAGGGTGAGGTATGAGTGTTGATAATAGGGGAAGTTCATTTAAGAGGAAGTTATGAATAAGATTAGGATGGCAGATGTTGTCCAGACTGTCTTTATCCCATGACTGGAGACTGAGGAAAATGGTGAATGCTAGGGCCAAGGGAAAAAGCTACTCGGACAGACATGTCCGTTTGAGACATGTCCACATACAGACTGACCCTGACTTCACCCACTTGGTGAATCTGGGGCTGTTCTCTTTAGAGCAGGGAGGTTGAGAGGTATTATGATTGAGGTTAAAAATCATGGGGGGGGGTGGTTCTTAATAGAGCAGACAAAAATAAAAGCAGAAAGTGCAGGAGAAACTCAGCAGGTTTGGCATCATCTGTAAGTCCCCCTTACTAACATTTGGGGACTAGTAGCAAAATTCGGAGATCTGGCTCACAGGCTTGACAAGCAACAACCTGACATAGTCATTCTTACAGAATCATGCCTAATGTCCCAGATGTCACCGTCATCATCCCTGCATACGTCCTGTCATGCTGGCAGGACAAGCCCAGCAGAGGTGATGGTGCAGTGGTATACAGTCAGGAGGGACTCTGGACACCATGAAGTCTCTTTGCACCAGGTCAAACATAGGCAAAGAAACCTCCTGCTGATTACCATGTACCATCCTCCCTCAGCCGACGAATTGTGTGTCCCCATATTGAACAATGCTTGGAGGAGGCATTGAGGGTAGTATGGGTGTAGAATGTACTCTTGGTGGGGTATTTCAATGTCTGTCACCACAAGTGGTTAACCAGCAGCACTACTGAGTGAGCTGGTTGGGTCCTAAAGGACATACCTGCTAGACTGGGAACCAACAAGAGAGGAAAATGTAGTTGACTCCATCCTCATCAATTTGCCTGCTGCAGATGTATCCATCATCACAGTATTGCTAAGAGTGATCATGGCACAGACTTTGTGGGGATGAAGCCTAAGTTTTTACTGAAGGTATCTTTTATCCTGTTGAGTGACACTATCACTGTGCTAAATGAGACAAACTTCAAACAGATCTAGCACCTCAAAACTGGGCAACCATGAAGCACGTCGGCCATCAGTATTAGCAGAATCATGCTCCAAAACGGTTTGCAACCTCATGGCCCAGCATACCACCCCTATTCCACCATTACCATCAAACCATGAGATCAGCTTTCATACAATGAAGAGTGCACAAAGGTGTGCCAGGAACAGCATCAGGCATACCTCAAATGAGGAATCAACCTGGTGAAGATGTGAAACAGGGTTATTTGCATGCCAAACAGCATAAGCAGCAAGTGATAGACAGGGCTACATGATTCCACAACCAACAGATCAGATCTAAATTCTGCAGTCCTGCCACAATCAGTCATGAATGGTGGTGCACTATTGAACAACTCACTGAGGAGGCAGCTCCACAAATATCCCCACTGGGGGAGGCAATGGCCTAGTGGTATTATCACTGGACTGTTAATCCAGAGACAAAAGCAAAGTTGCCAGAAAAGCCCAGCAAGTCTGGCAGCATCTGTGAAGGACAAAGCAGAGTTAACGTTTCGGGTCCGGTGACCTTTCCTCAAAACTGATCAGTTCTGAGGAAGGGTCACCGGACCTGAAACGTTAACTCTGTTATTTCTTTCACAGATGCTGCCAGACCTGCTGGGCATTTCCAGCAACTTTTGTTTTTGTTCCTGATTTACAGCATCTGCTGTTCTTTCGGTTTTTGTTAGTCCAGAGACCCAGGTAATGTTCTGGGGATGTGGGTTCACAACAGATGGTGGAATTTGAATTCAATTTTTAAAAAAATTTGGAATTAAGAATCTGATGGTGATGATGATGATCATGAATCCATTGCTAATTGTTGTAAAAACACATCTGGTTCACTAATGTCCTTTGGGGAAGGAAACTGCTATCCTTACCTGGTCTGGTCTACATGTGACTCCAGACCCAAAGCAAGGTGGTTGACTCACAACTGTCCTCTGGGCAATTAGGGATGGGCAATAAATGCTGGTCTAGCCGGTGCCGCTGACATCCCATGAATGAATTTTTAAAAATTCTCCATGTTAGACAAGCGCAATGCGTCAGTGCAAAAGATAATGCTGAAGCATTCATAACAATTTTCAGCTAAAACTGCAAATTAGATGATCCATCTTGGCGTCCTCCAGCGGTTCCTGGAATCACAAATACCAGTTTTCAGTCAATTCGATTCGATTCACTTCACGTTATATCAAAGAACAGTTGGAGTCACTGAATACTGCAAAGGCTATGGACTCTGGCAATAGTACAGAAGGCCAGTGCTCCAGAACTTGCTGCACCCCTAGTTAAGTTATTCCAGTACAGCTACAACACTGGCATCTATCTGACCATTTGGAAAATTGCATAGGTACGTCCTACACACAAAAGGAGGACAAATAGCCAATTACCGTCCATCGGTCTACTCTTGATAATCAGTAAAGTGACGGAAGATGTCGTCAACAGCACCTGCTCAGCAATAATCTGCTCATTAATTCCTAGTTTGGGTTCTGCCAGGGCCCCTCAGCTCCTAACCTCATTACAAGGTTGGTTCAAACATGGACAAAAGAACTAAATTCTTGAAGTTAGGTAAGAGTGATTGCCCTTGACACCAAGATGGCATTTGACTATGGCATCAAAGACCCTTCACAAATCTGTTGTTGGGAATCGCGGGAAGCCCTCCTCTGATTGGAGTCATACTGGGCACATAGGAAGATGGTTGTTGTTGTTGGTCAGTCATCTCACTCCAGAACATCTTTGCAAGAGGTCCTTAGGATAGTGTCCTACGTCCAACCATCTTCAGCTGTTTGATCAACAACCTTCCCTCCATCAGAAGTGGGGATGTTTGCAGATGATTGCACAATGTTCAGCCACATTTGAATCTCTTCAGATACTGATGTAACCCAGGCTCAAATATGGCAAGACTTGGGCATTATCCAGGCTTAGGCTGATAAGTGGCAAGTTAACATTTGTGCCACACAAATGCCAGGCAATGACAATCTTCAATAAAACACAACCTAACCATTGCTCCTTGACGTGTTGGATCAATGTCAAGGACTCTCCATGTGTAAATAAACGGTGATTTGGTGATAGGATACCTGCCTGTGTGGCGTTATTTCAGGGATAATTTTTAAACAGCTCACAAATAAATCTCTTGCATTTGCTTTTTTTCATTAAATAAAATGTAATGGAGCAATGAATGAAATTTAAGTGCGGGAGGTTATGCTGTCACTTCAATCTGAAATGGAATTTGGCCTTCATTGAAGATTTATTGTCGAACTAAACACGTGTTTTATTAATGAGTGTGAACTGGCATGGAGCATTAATGTATTAATGTATATGATGTAAAGCGCTGGTAATACTCTATAACTACTAACTGAAGTAATGACAGAGGCATTTCCAAGCTAGATGAAAAGAGATCACTTTCTCAGTGTAAGGAGCTTACTTGACACTGGAACTGAATTGAGGAGCTGCTAATGAATGTTATGGTGGGGGCATTTGATTTAAGAAAAACAAGTTTTTGTAATAGTATGTTATTACCCAAATACCCCACCTCAATATACTGGAATTTTGAAATATCCTGGTATTTAAATGAACTTTTCCAGCGCTAGATTTTCGATGGGTTAATGAATAAGCTGTGTCGGCTTGGCTTGCTGTTGACTTTTCCTGTCCTGTGCAGGGTGAGCAAAATTTATACTCTGATTGTTATTTTTTTAGCACATTTTTGAGGGTGAGTAACCCAGAGTTTCTAGGAATCAGTTGTGTTTAAAAGGGTTAAATGGGGATGTTAAAAAATGGCAGAAAATAAAATCAACCATTTTAAAATTATTAAGTAACTGAGAAAACAAACGGTTAAGTTATGCTAAATTGAAAATTGCTAAAGATTAAACTCAAGGAACAACATAAGGTGAATGCATTGGAAGAAATATTAAATGAGATAAAAAGCTTTTTCTTTAGAGGTGTATTCATTGTTCGAAAAGTATTACCGTAGTCATAACTGTTTATTTGCAACTAACTTAATTAGAATTTTCATTTTAATACCCAGTTTAATATAGAATAGTTTTCTCCGTACACCCTATTGTGAAACATATGTTTACTAGCAGTTTAATTTATTATAATTCACATGTATAAGAAAGTACAGTGTGGTTTCTAGCAGTGATTCCACCAATACTTTGTTCTTTAGAAGATGAGAAATGGCAAAAGTGAGGGGAAAATCCCTTGCATTGTAGTTATATGCTTATCAAATAAGCTCGGAGAAGATGAAATCTCTTTTGATTGGAGAAAGCAAGAATTAAAAAAAACTATGAAAACTTTTCCAACTGATCGTGAGAGAAATGTGAATGTTTGGAAATTGGCTGTCTTTCATTCAGTGCCAGAGAGAGAAATTGGTGCAAGAAGATGGGGTGATGTTGATGGAAAACACCATCTGTTGTGATGTTCAGACGCAAAGGTTCAGTTTCTATCATTGAATACTGCATCTGTCATTCAATTCCTGGTGAATGCCTGATGTATATTATAAAATGACAGTGCAAGAATTCCTCAGCAAAATGGATTGTTACGTTTTAGATTCCATGGATGAAATGGACATTTCACAGGTTATTAAAAAAGGGAGCATGTTGGATATAATCCACTGTACAAGGAATGTGGTGATTCTCATTTGCATCATTAGTGGCTTTAGAAATTATGGACTGGATTTAATGATTTGTTCAGCTAGTGTAGGGTGTCTTTAAAGGTGATGAACATGCCTGCTCACACCTGTGACAAAGCCTGCTGGATTAAATGCTAATTAGGTGGAGGCGCATTCTCAAAGGGCCAAATGGCCAAATGGCCTACTCCTGCACCTACTTTCTATGTTTCTAGGCACTTATGTGGCGAGTGACAAACTTCTTGTCTTATCAGGTCCCTTGTTGGTTAAGTACCACCTTGCCTGAAGTTGCTGGCTGATTTTCTCAATGCAAGTCAGTTGCCACTGAAAGCACCTGCACTTAAACTGAAAACCAGGAAAGCATGGCCTGCTGCTAAATCTCAGACCCTTCATCAGATTTCCAACGTGCACCTGATTTTCTCAATTTTAGAAATATAATTAATGTGATGAGAGTGCTGTTATCCGAAAATAAGATGTAGCTGTCTGGCTGCTTTCCTTTTTCAAGTTTCAAGCACTATTGGGCCCTTCAAGGACCAAATATCCTTATTTTCTAAGTGGGAAGCATATTATTGCCAAAGAAGGATTGCAACAATGGTTCACCGTTCTTGTTTCCGGGATACGGGACTGTTCTATGAAGAGAGATTGGGGAAATTGGGCCGAGATTCTCTTGAGTTTCAAAGAATGAGAGGTGAACTAATTGAAACCTTCAAAATACTTAAAGGGATAGGATAAATACAGATAAGATGTTTCACCTGGTTCAGGAGTCCAGTGCCAGGCAACACAATTTCAAAGCCACTGAGGATAATTTGTTTTTACCCAGACGGTTGTGAATCTTTGGAATACTTTTCCTTAGAGAGGTGTGGAAGTCATTGAGTATGTTTAAAGTAGAGATTGACAGTTTTAAAAATTCTAATCATATTAAAGGGATATGGGGACAATTTGAAAAAAAGCATTGAAGTGGATGATCAGCTATGATCTTATCGAATGACAGAGAAGTCTCAACGGGCTGAATGACCCACTGCTACTCTTGTGTTCCTGTGTATAAAGTTATTCTATCTTTAATAAATAGAGTGGAAAAGCTTTTCTTATTTAATTTTGCTGATTAAACCACAGCCCTTAAGAAATATTTTCTCCTTCAGCTCCCACAAAAATCTGGGCATATAAATTTAGAGGTGAATCAAAATTGACTTCTGTTCCAAACATATGAAATAGGAGCAGAAACAGAGTATTTGGCCCCTTGAGCCTGCTTCGTAATTCAATAAGATCATGGCCAATTTATTTGTGTTTCAAATTCCATGATCCCATCAACCCCTGATAACCCTTGATTCCCCTGCCTGATCAGAATCTATACAACTCTGTCTTAAAAATATTTAATGAAGCTCCCCCTTTCACCACTTTCTGAGGCAGAGAATTCCAAAGTTGCATGACTCTCAGAAGAAGAATACTCCTCAACTGTGTCCTGAAAGGATGACCCCCTCATTATATAACAGTACCCTCTAATTCTGGACTCGCCTGCCAGAACAAACAGTCTTTCATGTCCACCCAGTAAGACCATTCAAGATCCTTCAATCAAGTCATCTCTGTTCTTCTAAACTCTAGTGGAAACAAGCCCACCCTTTCCAAACTTCAGTCATAAGATAACTCATTCATTCTAGATATCAATCTTGTAATTTGCCTCTGAACTGCCTCCATTCCATTTATATCTCTGCTGAAATAAGGGGAAGAAAATTGCACACAGTATTTGAGATGTGGTCTCACCAGTCGGGTTTCATCCAATTACTTAAAGCTTTTCCACGTGCACAGCTGTTATTTCATTATTGATTGACAGATGTCAAGCTGGGTAACATGTAATTTCCTGTTTTCTGCCTCCTTCCCTTCCTGGTTGATGGAAGCTTTCTTGAATTTAAGGAATTTCGGAAAATTAACACCAATGTATCTTGTGGCTCATTAACAACTTTTTTTAAGACCCAAGAATGAAGTCAATGGAATGGGAGACTTATCAGCTGACAGCTCCATCAGTTTGTTTAGTACTTCCCTTATGATTGTGATTCTACTAAATTTCTCCCTCCCTTCCATCTCTGGTTTACAACTATTAATGGATTCTTTTTTATCCTCCCTGCTATCTAGGCATGCCTTAACTTTGAGGTCATTAATTAATCCTGTCACATTACACAATACAAAGTCTAATGTGACCCGCTCTCTGGTCAGTTCCAAAAGGTGCTATTCTAAGAAACTACCCGGAAAACATTCTATGAACTCCTCATCAAGGATGCTAGTGCCAATCTGATTTTTCTAGTTTATATGTAGATTAAGGCTACCTATGATTATTGCCATTCATTTATGACAAGCACTCAACATTTCTTTTTGTGTACTTTGTACATCATTATGGTTACTGTTAGGGAGTTTATGGGGTAGTACATTTGTACTTTAAGAAAGGGTTTGATAAAGTCCCACATAAGAGACTATTGTACAAGATTAAAGCGCATGAGATTGGGGAAGTGTATTGAGATGGATAGAAAACTGGTTGGCAGAGGGGAAACAGAGTAAGAATTAATGGATCCTTTTCAAATTGGCAGGCAGTAACCAGTGGGGTGCCACAGGGATCGATGCTGGGACCCCAGCTATTCACAATATATATTAATGATTTGGATGAGGGAACAAAATGTAACATCTCAAAATTTTCAGATGATGCCAAGTTGGGTGGGAAGGTGAATTGTGAATTGCTGATGTAAAGATGAGGCGTGAAGGCTCAGTTAGGGCACTTAAGAGTTACAAGTTAGCCAGGAAGGACCTAAAGAGAGAGCTAAGAAGAGCCAGGAGGGGACATGAGAAGTCTTTGGCAGGTAGGATCAAGGAATACCCTAAAGCTTTCTATAGGTATGTCAGGAATAAAAGAATGACTGGAGTAAGATTAGGGCCAGTCAAGGACAGTAGTGGGAAGTTGTGCGTGGAGTCCGAAGAGATAGGAGAGGCGCTAAATGAATATTTTTCGTCAGTTTTCACAAGGGAAAAATACAATGTTGTTGAGGAGAATACTGAGATACAGGCTATTAGACTAGATGGGATTGAGGTTCATAAGGAGGAGGTGTTAGCAATTCTGGAAAGTGTGAAAATACATAAGTCCCCTGGGCCGGATGGGATTTATCCTAGGATTCTCTGGGAAGCAAGGGAGGAGATTGCAGAGCCTTTGGCTTTGATCTTTATGTCGTCATTGTCTACAGAAATAGTGCCAGAAGACTGGAGGATAGCAAATGTTGTCCCCTTGTTCAAGAAGGGGAGTAGAGACAACCCTGGTAATTATAGACCAGTGAGCCTTACTTCGGTTGTGGGTAAAGTGTTGGGAAGAATTATAAGAGATAGGATTTATAATCATCCAGAATGGAATAATTTGATTAGGGATAGTCAACACAGTTTTGTGAAGGGTAGGTCGTGCCTCACAAACCTTATTGAGTTCTTTGAGAAGGTGACTAAACAGATGGATGTGGGTAAAGCGGTTGATGTGGTCTATATGGATTTCAGTAAAGCGTTTGATAAGGTTCCCCACGGTAGGTTATTGCAGAAAATACGGAGGCAGGGGATTGAGGGTGATTTAGTGGTTTGGATCAGAAATTGGCTAGCTGGAAGAAGACAGAGGGTGGTGGTTGATGGGAAATGTTCATCCTGGAGTTCAGTTACTAGTGGTGTACCGTAAGGATCTGTTTTGGGGCCACTGCTGTTTGTCATTTTTATAAATGACCTAGGTGAGGGCGTAGAAGGATGGGTTAGTAAATTTGCGGATGACACTAAAATCAGTGGAGTTGTGGATAGTGCGGAAGAATGTTGCAGGCTACAGACGGACATAGATAGGCTGCAGAGCTGGGCTGAGAGGTGGCAGATAGAGTTTTAATGTGGAAAAGTGTGAGGTGATTCACTTTGGAAGGAGTAACAGGAGTACAGGGCTAATGGTAAGATTCTTGGTAGTGTGGACGAGAAGAGAGATCTCGGTGTCCATGTGCATAGATCCCTGAAAGTTGCCACCCAGGTTGATAGGGTTGTTGAGAAGGCGTACGGTGTGTTAGGTTTTATTGGTAGATGGATTGAGTTTCGGAGCCATGAGGTCATGTCGCAGCTGTACAAAACTCTGGTGCGGCCACACTTGGAGTATTGCGTACAGTTCTGGTTGCTGCATTATAAGAAGGATGTGGAAGCATCGGAAAAGGTGCAGAGGAGATTTACCAGGATGTTGCCAGGTATGGGGGAAGGTCTTGTGAGGAAAGGCTGAGGGACTTGATGCTGTTTTCGTTAGAGAGAAGAAGGTTAAGAGGTGACTTAATAGAGACATACAAGATGATCAGAGGATTAGATAGGGTGGACAGTGAGAGCCTTTTTCCTCAGATGGTGATGGCTAGCACGAGGGGACATAGCTTTAAATTGAGGGGTGATAGATGTAGGACACATGTCAGAGGTAGGTTCTTTACTCAGAGAGTAGTAAGGGCGTAGAATGCCCTGCCTGCAACAGTAGTAGACTCGCCAACTTTAAGGGCATTTAAATGGTCGTTGGATAAACACATGGATGATAATGGAATAGTGTAGATTAGATGGGCTTCAGATTGGTTTCACAGGTTGGTGCAACATCGAGGGCCGAAGGGCCTGTACTGCGCCCTAATATTCTATGTTCTACGAGGATGCAGAGATCCTTCAGCATGATCTGGGCAGTTTGTGTGAGTGGGCAAATCAATGGCAGATGCAATGTAATTTGGATAAATTTGAGGTTATGCAATTTAGAAGTAAAAACAAGAAGGCAGATTACCACCTGAATGGCTGTAAATTGGGAGAGGGGAGTGTGCAGCGGGACTTGGATGTCCTTGTGCACCAGCTGCTGAAGGTAAGCATGCAGGTGCCGCAGGTGGTAAAGAAGACAAATGTTATGTTGGCCTTCATTGCGAGAAGTTTTGACTACAGGAGCAGGGATGTGTTGTTGCAGGTATACAGGTTCTTGGTGAGGCCACATCTAGAATATTGTGTGCAGTTTGGTCTCCTTTTCTAAGGAAGAATGTTCTTGCTATTGAGGGAGTGCAACAAAGGTTTACCAGGCTTGTTCCAAGAATGGTGGGACTGACGTAGGATTGTTTTCGCTGGAGTTCAGACAAATGAGGGGGGATCTCAGAGAGGCTTATAAAATTCTAACAGGACAGGGTAGATGCAGGGAGGATGTTCCTGATGTTGGGTGTGTCCAGAACCACGGGTCACAATCTGAGGATTCGGGGTAGACCATTTAGGACACAGAAAGAAGACATTTCTTCACCCAAAGAGTGGTGAGCCTGTGGAATTCATTACCAATGATGCCAAAACATTGAATGTATTCAAGAGGCAGCTGGATATAGCACTGGGGACGAATGGGATCAAAGGTTATGGGGGGAAAGCAGGATTAGGCTATTGTGTTGGACGATCAGCCATGATCATGATGAATGGCTCAAAGGGCTGAATAGCCTCCTCCTGCTCCCATCTTCTGTGTTTCTATGACCATTCCCACTTGTGAATTTCCCCTTCTATTCTCCATCTCTGCCCAAACTGATTCAATGTTTTTGGAGTGGATTTGTAGCTCGGGTTGTGGGTGTTGAGGTTGGTTGGCTCGCCGAGCTGGTTTGTTGTTCCGCAGACGTCCTGATCTCTTGAACCAAGATTATCTCTAACTGTTGCATAAATGGCATGCTTGATTAACAGTACTACTCCCCACCTATACCTAGTTTCCTATTTTTTTGAATGATATGTAATATAATGTGATAAATATACCCCTCAACATTTAGGATCAAATCCTTGTCAACCTGAAGCCATGTCTTTGTAATGGCCAGCCGGTTATATTTATTTGCTTCAATGTGCACTATCAGTTCATTTATTTTGTTATGAACACTAAAAGCATTCAGATTCTTGACTTTTAGTATTGTCCTTTTGTTATCTTTGTAACATCTTGTCTTGATTGCTGGTGTATTTCTCGTTTTTTTTCTCTCTGCCCTTCCTGACATTCGCTGACCCTCCTTTCCCATATTACTATTTTCCTCACTTACCTTGTACATTTTCTTTTGATATACCACATCTTTCTACATTTGGTCCTTGCCTCCACTATTTAGTTTTAAACTCGCTCTACTTATGTAATTGGCAAGTACAGACAAGTATTGTTCAGGTGTAGACAGTTCTAACAGTACAAGTCCCACTTTCTCTAGTACTGGGGCCAGTGGCCCATGAGCAGAAATCCACTTCTCCCACACCAGTCTTCAAGCAACATATTCATCTCTTTAACTTTATATGCACCATACCAGTTTGCATACGGATCAAGTAATAATCCTGAGATTGCAATCTTGACGGTCTGGTTTATAATTTAGTGCCTATTTCCTCATACTCTCTATGCAGACCCTCCTTCTAACTATTAGTACATACATGGAACGTGATTAATGAATTCCATGTCCCCAACCCCCGCAACTGCAAGTTCTTTTCCATCCTGAGCAGATGCCCCTAGTCCTAGAACTAGACACACAACACAACCAACTCGGCTGTCAGTCTTTGCTGCAGACAACTGCGTCAATCCCTCTCATGAGACAATTACCTACTACTACAATTATGAGCGACAACAACAACAACAAAAACAGGTATTGCTAGAAAAGTTCACCAGATCAGGCAGCGGCTGTGAGAGAAATCAGAGTTAACATTTTGTGTCCAATGACCCTTCCTTGGAATTACAGTTGTAACATTCCTCGTTGCTCCCCACTTATGTGGCTTACTGCAGCAAGGTTCCATGTTCAGTTTGTTCATCCATCTTGCAGTCCCTGCTTTCATCCAAACAGACCTCAAACCTATTGGACAATTGCAAAGGCTGATACTCCTGCATTACTGCCCTCTAGGACTCCTTACCAGCTTCATTCACAGTCACACCCTCCTGTTAGTGATCACTAACCAAATCTGAAGATCCTATCCCAAAAGTGTGACTGCCTTTGTACAAAGAATCCAGGTAACTTTCTCCCCTGCCTGATAAATTGCAGTGTTTATAGTTCAGAGCTCATAAACTCTGAGCTGAAACTGCTTGAATTTGAAACACTGAAGACATGTTTGCCCTGAATCACAATGGTATCCAAGAGCTCCTATGTGCTGTAGTTTTGATGCTTCACCTGAACTGCCATGCTTAATGACTCTTAATTATTTAATTGTAATGTTCACTTACTTCTATTGCATTTTCTATATTTTGTTAATGTTACCACCAATTTGCTTACTATATTAAAATGTAACAGTGGAAACCTTTTAATCACTTACTACATGCTCACCAAATACTGCCTCCTTTCTTTGTAGCACAGCAAGAACCAATTCCAGTTAGTTCCAATGAACGTTGTTTGGCTTGTGGAGAAATGGTTTGCTGCATAATGAAGATGATAGAAGCAATGTCAATGAGTTTATCTTATTCTAATACACAGTGCCAGTGATTTATATGTTACTGTGATTTGCTTAGTGTTTTTGTAGTACTGTTGCGTTTTGATTGTGGCAGTGCCTAGTTATCCATTTTCTCCTAGTTGACAGAATAGCATTGATAGATAGTCAAGTGACCAACAGCAGGAGACATTGATGATATTTCAGAATCTGTGACTAACCTTGGTTTACCTGCATCAGTGGCAACTACTAGTTATACAAAGCTGTGTTTAGTCAGGTGTGTTGCTGACATGAGTGTCACTAGCTGCTCTTGTGTTGGTCCCTTTTTGCCATTAATGATGGCAATTTGCTCATGGTTTCACTTTTTATGTGAACATACGAGAGGCATTGCAAGACAGCTCTTTCTTTCTGGAAGCATAATCGAGTAAGTTGAAGCTGGCTACAAGTACGTCTGGAGGTGAATGCCAAAATCTCTGGAGTAGTGCTGAGTTCCTTCAGAAGCAATGAATTTCTTTAAGGCCTGTGTCAGTAACGACCATTGCAGATACTAATGGTGTTGTCACTATTTAGAGACAGATAATCATTACTGTCTGACATTTTAAATGAAAAGCCAGCAAATAACAGTTCATCCACTCTTTCACTGTTGTGTACAAGAAGGAAGGTAACCCAGCAATATGGTACTGTAACAGCCTACATGTGAAAGTGGCTCCATTTATTTCTAGGCTCAGTCAATCAGTGTGGTTACTAAGCTTTGGTGTCTGCCAGAGTTGTCCAAACATCAACTACTACACATGCTATCTCTTCTTCACCAATATACTGATTATTTATCCTCTGTTTTTTGATCAATATCATTGCTACTTATCTTACAGGTATGCACCTTTGCATGTGCCTTCCTGTTAATTGGTGTCTTCAAAGTCAAAAGCTTTTAAGGGTTTAGCACATAATCCAGGTCTTCAGTGCAATTTTGAGGGAAAGCTGCATTATGTGAAAATGTCAAATCAAGAGTGTTGCATTGCATCTTAAAAGAGCCATTTAAAGAACAGAATGTCTTCCTGCTGTCTTGAATAACATTTCTCCGTCAACCAGCCCATGTTAACGGTTGTTTGCCTTATTGAATTTCAGTGGATGTTCAAGTCTATGTGGGTTGAATTTGCATCAAGCTATGTATACCTTTACTAACCTATTAGGTACCTTGGGTGAGCACTATTGAATTTTTAATAACATACATAAGCTAATTGTTAATATAAATAAAAATAGAAAATGCTGGAGGTACCCAGCAGGTCTGGCAGCATTACAGAGAAACAATATTACATTTCAGGTTTCTGATCTTTCATCTGAACTTTTACCATAGATGTTAAGCATGTATTTTGTGCAGGAAAATTACACCTTAATTTTCTTGATTTCCCTCTACTGGTCTTCAAAACTTGTTCAAATTCTTTTCTTATAGATGGGTTTTTGCATATTGTCTTGACGCACACTGGATCTCAGCAAGCAGCATCAACATGGATCTCCTGAAAGGGTAGAGTACAACAACACGTTGTTTAATAAACCTACATTGTGCCAGATATCCATGGTGAAAATGTGGAGGATTGCCCTTTTTTGTTCTGCAGAAGAGGCAAAGCTTTTGTTTCGTTTGCTCGTGTACCCTTCTCTGTTATCTAGCTCTCTTAGAGACACTGCATGTGAAATTGTATTATCTAGAATCAATGGCTTTCCTCTGTACTTCACATCCCAAGAGTCATTCTTGATGTATGATTTGCATCTGTTCTCATGCTTTTTATTTATGGGAAACCTGGGAATCTATGGTCAATTTTAATGCCCTGCAACTCAGCACAATTGGGGATCAAATCTGGAACATTTTTGATTTATATAACTTAGTACAGAGTATAAGGCATAGAATATAAAAGGAAAGAAATGATGCTATATCTCTACAAATCATTGGTCAGATCACATTTGGAGTATTGTGTTCAGTTCTGGGTACCTTATTTAAGGAATGATGCTAAAGCCTTGGCGTGAGTGGAAAGGAGATTTACTAAAATGAAACCAGGAATGAGGTATTTTAGAAATAAGGAACAGTTAGAGAAATTGGGCTTATTCTCCTAGGAACAGAGAAGATTAAGAGGTGACCTATTGTGGTGTTCAAAATTCTGAACAATTTTGATAGGACATAGAAAGATGTTCTGTTTCTACAGGTTGGTATGTCAGTAACTAGGAGTCACAATTTCAAGATTGTCAACACGAGAGCTAGGAGTGAGATGGGGAGAAATTTCACTACTTAGAGAGTTGTTAGGAATTGGAATACACTGCCTGGGGGAGTGAGGGAAGTGGATTCCATTCGAGATTTCAAAAGAGAGCTGAATATATATTTGAAAATAGTGAATTTAGAGGGCTACAGAGATACGACTGGAGAATGGAGTTAGCTGCGTAGCTCTTTTGGGAGCCAGTACAGACTCAAGGGTTGAACTGTAAAATTCAATTAATTCATGTTTCTAGTATTAAGTTAGACATTGCACTTATCCCTGAGCCTTAAAATAATGTTATGTTTTTAGGATCTGTGAAGGTAATGCTGTGATCCTAATGAAGAAATTGTGCCAATGGCAGCTAGGTTAGGAGAATGCCTCCTATGTTTGTTTCATGTATTAATTAACTCTGGCTTGTACACATACTGTAGTTCTTTAATCATTGCTAGGTCAAAATTCCAAACTTCCCTACTTTCCTGCATCATAAGACTATGCCATCAAAAAGATTGAAGTGATTCAGAAGAAGCCCCACATAAGCCATTACAATTTGTGATGGGCCACAATATGGTCTGCTAGTTTTGCTCAAGTTCCAAGAAGTTGTCTTGAAAAAGAAACAAGCCAACAGCACATCAGTTGCAAATACCTGCATGTTCATGAATTCACTTCTTGTGTCAACAACGTTTTATTTCGATACAGTCTAGAGATATCAACATTGTAAAAATTAGAAAAATTAGCAAAAATTAGAATATCGAAGATATCATTGTATGTGTACCAATTTTTATACCATACATCTGGGATCATCAATTGATGCTTGATGATGTATTTGTGGTACTAGGGATGCTAAGTCTGGTTTCATCTGAGAGGTTGCATTACTAAATACCCTGACTCCAACTATCCCACTCCCATATTTAATTATCCAAGCAGATTAGTTTTTGTTTCGACCCTGGGGACTGATTAACTCAGATTACTAGACAGTTGGTCTGCAATGCAGAGAGATGCCAGCAGTGTGGATTCAGTTGCTATTCCGGATGAGGTCATCATGAAGGTCCACCTTCTCAGCCTCATCCCTTGCTTGAGATATGGTGATGCTCAGCTTAAACTCACCACCAATCATCTTGCTGTAATGAGAGAACAGCCATGGTCTTCTAGGACTGTTATCACTTCCGTGATAAGCTAAATGCTTCTAAGTTGAATCTATACATACAGTTTTAACTCAGAGTTTGATTGCAAACAACCAAATGCAAAAAAGCCACCAACCTTCCTGACTGACTCTTCATTATATACATTTCAGTAGATGTTCTTAATCCTTTAAAAAGAATTGGCCTTTATTGTCACTTATACTCAATGAGTATAGTGAAAAGTTTGTATGTCGCCACTTACACTGCAAACTTAGGTACAGAGGTATCTTAGGTACAGCTTATTTAGTTACAAGATCTTAGACAATAGAGGAATGAAATGTCCAAAATGCAGAAATAAAAATTCAGAATGATAGACCACGCTGGGGCCTAGCTTCCAGTCGGCACTGGGCCCTGGCTCCAAAGCTTCACCTTGAGGATCATGAGGCTGGGAGATTGCTTCAGACCGCCATGCTGGGTGGAGGATGCCATGTCGGGAGGCTGCTACAAAAGGCAGGGAGGCTGCTGTGCCAGGCCGGGAGGTCCCCATGCCATACCAGGAGGCTGCTATCCAGACATGTCATGACACACTTCTGGAGCAGGCGGGACTTAAACCCGGGCCTCCTGACCCAGAGGTAGGGGCATTGCCACTGCACCACAAGAACACGTTATATACATTTTAATATAATTAGCTAATTAGTCCATAAAATCTGTTTGCCTTATGACCTTTAACTTTTAGGTATTTATCATCCTTTTAAGAGAATTACATACTAACTTAGACAGGCAAAATCCTGGAGGTCATACTCATGGAATCACACCTTCTAGACAATGTCCCAGACATTATCATTACCACCTCTGGGTATTGCCAGTTCCACCAATAGGACAGACAGGCCAAAGATGGCAGCACAGTGGTACAGAATTAGGAACGAGTTGCCCTGGGAATCTTTAACATTGACTCTGGACCCCATGAAGTCTAATGGCATCATGTGAAACATGGGCAAAGAGAACTCCTGCTAATAACTATCTACCACTTCACTTCAGCTGATGAATCTACTTTTCCATGTTGAACACCAATTGGAGGAAGCACTGAAGGTGTCATGGGCACAGAACATACTCTGTGAAGGGGACTTCAATGTCCACATCAATAATGGCTCGGTAATAGCCAAGCTGGCCCAATTCTAGACTGGGCTGCGTCGAGTGATGATGGAACCAACAAGCGGGAAAAATCTACTTGACCTCATCCATACCAATTTACCTGACACAGATGCATTTGTTCACGATGGTATTGATAGGAGTGATCACCATACAGTCCTTGAGGAGATGAAGCTCTGTGTTCACATGAAGGATACTGTCCATCATGCTGTGTGGCACTAAATAGGATAAACTTCAAATTAGTATTTCTAAACTGGGCGTTCATGAAATGCTGCGGTCATTGGCAGCAGCAGAATTTATTCAACCACTCCTGTAAGCTCACGGCCTGGCATATCCTCCACTGTACAATTGTCATCAAGTCAGGTGATCAACCCTGATAAAATGAACAGTGCAGGAGTGCAAGCTAGAAGCAGCATAGGCATACCTAAGTATGAGGTGTCAACCTGTGGAGCTACAGTGCACGACAAGTTGTATGCCAAACAGTGGAACCAACATGCAATAGACAGAGCTCAACAATCCCCACAACCAATGAATCGGACCTAACTTTTGTGGTCTTGCCCCATCATGAATGGTGGTAGACAATGAACCAGCGAACAGGAGGATGAGTCTCCTCAAATACCCATAGTCTTGCATCTACCTTCAGCCAGAAGAACCAAGTGAAAGATTTATTTTGGCCTCCTCTGAGCCCTTCAGCATCATAGATGTCTGCCTTCAACCATTTTGTTTCTCTCCACATGACATCAAAATGTGTTTGAGGGTATTGGATATGCAATTTAAATAGTACTGAAGACATGTATTCTAGAACTAGCCATCCCCTAGACAAGCTGTTACAGTGCAGCTGGAGCACTGGTCATCCATTTGACAATGTGAAAAATTGCCTAAGTATGTACTGTGAACAAAATGTAGGACAAATCTGACCCAGCTAATTACTGCCTTATCAGTCTACTCTCAATCATCAGCAAAATGATGGAGGGGGTTGTTGGCAGTGCTATCAAGTGACATGTGTAAAAGAATAACCTTGATGCTCAGTTTAAGCTCTGCCAGGGCCACTTGTCTCCTGACCTCTTTGCAGCCTTGGCTTTAACAAGGACAGAGAGCTGAACTCCAGAGGTGAGGTGATATTGACTGGCCTTGACATTGATGTGACATTTGACTGAATAAAGCATCAAAGAACCCTAGTGAAGCTGGAGTCAATAGGAATCAGAGGGAAAACTCTCGGCTGGTTGGAGCCATACTTAACACAAAGTATGGTCATTGTAGTTGTTGGAAGTGAATCATCTCTGCAGTAGGACATCACTGTTGGACTTCTTCAGGTGTTTTAGGTCCAACCATATTCAACATCATTGCCCTTTCCTTTGTATTAATGTCAGGAGTATTGCTGTTGCCGATGTCAACACCATTCATGATACTCATATACAAAATAGTGCATACCTCTATGCAGCAAGACCTGGTTTGTTCTCATAAATGGCAAGCTATGGCAGACCTCTGGAGCAGGTGGGGTTTAAACCCAGACTACACAAGATTCGATTCCAGCCTCACGTGACTGTCTGTCTGGAGTGTGCACAGTCTCCCTGTGTCTGCATGGGCTTCCTTTGGGTACTCTGGTTTCCTCCCACAGTCCAAAGATGTGCAGGTTAGGTGGATTGGCCATGCTAAATTGCCCGTAGTGTCCAGAGGTGTGCAGACGAGGTGAATTAGCCATGGGAAATGCAGGATTACAGGGATAAGGTAGAGGGGAGTGGGACTGGATGGATGCTGTTTAGAGGGGCGGTATAGACTTGATGAGCTGAATGGCCTGCTTGCACACTGTAGGGATTCTGTTTAGGTCATGGATCTGCAAGGTGTTGTCAGGGGAGCTTGGTGAGTTACTCCAGTGCATCTTCTAGGTGATACACATACAGCATTGTGATGAAGACAGTGAATCTTGAAGTTGATAAATGGGTGCTAATCAAGCTGTCTTTTCTGGATGGTGTTAATTTTCTTGAGTTTTGTTGGAGATGCACTCATCTGGGCAAGTGGAGAATATTCTTTCACAGTCCTAATATGTACCTTGCAGATTGTGGGCAAGCACTAGGAAGTCACGAGACGAGTTGCTCACCACAGTGTTCCTAGCCTCTTATCTGTTCTTGTAGTCAGTATCATAATGGCTGTCCAGTTCAGTTTCTGGTCAATGGTAAACTCCAAAATATTGAGAGTAGGGTATTCAGCGATGATAATGCCACTGAACATTAAGAGGCAATATAAATTCTCCCTTTTTAGAGATAGTCAAAGAAGAAGGTCATAAGGAATGTCTTAGAGGAGGAAGGCAATATAGAAAGGCAGACAGGTTTATGGAGGCAGCTGAAGGTAGAGCCACTCATGGTGGAGCAAATAGAGACTAAAATTAGATGAGCACAGCTATCTTGCAGAGTTGTAGTGGGAAACAAATTATAAGGCTAGGAAAGGGTGAGGCTATGGATCAGCATAATCGGGGTGACAGGTGACCGAGACCTAGCATGACTTAAGACATAGGTAGGAAAGATTTGAATGACTACAATGACCAGTCAGGCTTTTGTTTGAATTGGAATAAGCAATATTTCAGCAGCAGATGAACCAACATAGGGGCAATGTCTGATGTACAGATGAAAATGGGTGGTTTTCGTGATGGCATGAATATGTGATTGGGTGCTCATCAGTGAGTTGTGATGTAAGATATTGACTTATATATTTTGATTTTTTTTTGAATTTTGAAGTATGGCATATTGATTTTCTTTGTGTCTAAAGGGTAATGTTTAGCTTGTAAGTATTTTTACAGCCATTAGGGCAGAATTGGAACATCAATTTGGCCCATCAAGCTTATTCCGCTATTTGATCATAGCTGATATGTTTCTCAACCCCATTCTCCGCCTTCACCCTGTAACCCTTGATCCCCTTACCAATCAAGAACCTATCTCTCTCATAAATGACTTGGCCTTCACAGCTCTCTGTGGCAATGAATTCCACAGTTTTACCATTCTCAGGCCAAAGAAATTCCTCCTCACCTCAGTTCCAAAGAGTCATTGGTTCACTCTGAGGCTGTGTTCTTGAGTCGAACTCTCTCCTACTAGTGGAAACATCTTCTCCACATCCACTCTATCTATACCTATCAGTTTTCTGTAAGTTTCAGTTAGATCCCCCTTATCCATCTAAATTCCATCAAGCACAGAGCCAGAGTCATCAGTCACTCCTCATATGACAAGCCCTTCATCCCTGTGATCATTCTTATAAACTCCTCTGGATCCCCTCCAAGGCCAGCACATCCTTTCTTAGGTTAGGGGCCCAAAACTGCTCATAATATTCCAAACGCAGTCTGACCAAGTACACAGCTTGTACAGCCCCAACAGTACATTTCTGCTCTTGTATTCTAATCTTTTTGAAATGAATGCTAACATAGCATTTGCCTTCCTAACTGTCAACTGAACCTACATGTTAACCTTAAGAGAGTCTTGAACGAGGACTCCTAAATCCCTTTGCCCTTCAGAGTTCTGAAGCCTTTCTACATTTAGAAACTATGTAGGCCTCTATTCTTCCTATCTAAGTATGTAACCTCACACTTATCCACATTGTATTCCATCAGCCATTTTTTTGCCCACTTTCCTAGTGTTGTGATTGGAACCAGGTGGATCTTGTTGACTATGTGATCTTTGATTGGAGTTGTTAACCTGGGCCAATCAAGAAAGCCCTGGATGACCAATATAAACAGCAGATCTGCTTGACACTGGTTCGTTTGGTTGCATGTGTGTTTTTCCTGGTGGTGGTATGTTAATAAAGTTATTAGTACACCTGGTGCTTTTTTACTGTGTCTCATGCCTGCACGTACACAACATTGTGCTGGGGAAAATAAGCACTACTTCTGTATGACAAAAAAACAGGAAATTTAGAATCTCATCAGTTCAGGGGACTGACTCCTAGCTGGCTGGCCACAGCAGTGTACTGTGCACAAGTAAATAAAGGGTGACTTGGTGACGTGATACTGGCCTCTGTGCAGTTATTTCAACTAGACTGTCCAAGTCCTTCTGCTGCCTCCCTACTTCCTCAACACTATGCGTG
This sequence comes from Ginglymostoma cirratum, assembly GCA_024137785.1. NCBI lineage: Eukaryota > Metazoa > Chordata > Chondrichthyes > Orectolobiformes > Ginglymostomatidae > Ginglymostoma > Ginglymostoma cirratum. Next base: position 38,351,482 of record JAHRHZ010000023.1, on the reverse strand, counting down.
GATGAAGGTAGAGCAGTGGATGTGGTATACGTGGATTTAAGTAAGGCGTTTGATAAGGTTCCCCATGGTAGGCTCATGCAGAAGGTAAGGAGGCATGGGATAGGGGGAAATGTGGCAGATTGGATTCAGAATTGGCTGACCCTTCGAAGACAAAGGGTGGTAGTGGATGGAAAATATTCAACATGGTGCTCAGTTACGAGTGGTGTACCACAAGGATCTGTTCTGGGTTCTGTTCTATTTGTGATTGTTATAAATGATTTGGATGAAGCAGTGGGAGGGTGGATTAGCAAGTTCGCGGATGATACGAAGGTGGGTTGTGTTGTGGACAGTGTAGAGGGCTGTTCTAGGTGACAAAGGGACATTGATAGGATGCAGAGCTGGGCTGAGAAGTGGCAGATGGAGTTTAACCCTGAAAAGTGTGAGGTGATTCACTTTGGAAGGACAAAATTGAAAGCAGAATACAGGGTTAACGGAAAGATTCTTGGCAGTGTGGAGGAGCAGGGGGATCTTGGGGTTCATGTTCACAGTTCCCTGAAAGCTGCCACCCTGGTGGATAGAGTTGTTAAGAAGGCGTGTGGTGTGTTAGCTTTAATTACTAGAGGGATTGAGTTCAAGAGCCATGAAGTTATGCTCCAGCTATACGAAAGCCTGGTTCGGCCACATCAGGAGTATTGTGTCCAGTTCTGGTCACCTCACTACAGGAAAGATGTGGAAGCGTTGGAAAAGGTGCAGAGGAGATTTGCCAAGATATTGCCTGGAATGGAGGGAAGGTCTTACAAGGAAAGGTTGAGAGAGCTAGGGCTTTTCTCTTTAGAACAACGAAGGATGAGAGGTGACTTGATAGAGGTGTACAAAATGATCAGAGGTATAGATAGAGTGGACAGCCAGAGACTTTTTCCTAGGGTGGAGGTAGCTATTACAAGCGGGCATAGTTTTAATGTGAGTGGAGGTAGATATAGGGGAGAAGTCAGAGGTAGGTTCTTTACTCAGAGAGTGGTTGGGGCATGGAATGCATTGCCAGAGAGGGTAGTGGAGTCAGCCTCATTAGGGGCATTTAAGCGGCTATTAGATAGGCATATGGATGATAGTATAGGTAGGGGTGGAGGTTAGATAGAATTTAGGATTAGGGTAAAAGTTTGGCACAACATCGTGGGCCAAAGGGCCTGTACTGTGCTGTACTGTCCTATGTTCTATGTTCTATGCCCCTCTACCTACTTTTGTGCCATTTGCAAAGTTATCAACAATGCCCTTAATTCTTTCATCCAGAACATGAATGGTTGTGGTCCAAAAACTGACCCTTGTAGAACTCCGCTAATCACGAAGTGCCATCCTGAAAAAGACGCCTTTATCCCCACTCTCTGCCTTCTGCCGGTCAGCCAGTCCTCTATCCATGCCAATATTTTCCCCCAGTGCCATGGGCTCTTATTTAGTAGCATCCCATGCAGCACCTTGTTAAATGCCTCCTGGAAATCCAAATAGATCACATCCACTAGGTCTCCCTTGTCTAACTTGCTTGTTACGTCCTCAAAGAATTCTAGCATATTTGTCAGGTATGGCCTCCCCTTGACAAAGCTATATTGACTATTTTATCATGCACTTACAAGTACTCTACAATGTCATCCTTAATAATGGCCTCTAAAATCTTAGATATGACCAAGGTCAGGCTAACCACCCTGTAGTCTCCTGTTTTCTGCCTCTGTCCCTTTTTAAACAGAGATGTTACATTTGCCAAATTGCAGTCCTCTGGAACCCTCCCTGACTGCAGTGATTACTGAAAGATCATTACCAATGTCTCTACAATATCCTCAGCGATCATTTTCAGAACTGCGGGGTGTAGTCCATCTGGTCCTTGTGATTTATCCACGTTAAGACCTTTCAGCCTCTTTAGCACCTTCTCCTTAGTGATAGCCACTACACTCAGCTCTGCCCCGACTCTCTCGAAGTTATGGTATTCTATTGTGTTTTCCAGTATGAAAATTGATGCAAAATGTCTATTCATTTCCTCCACCATTTCATTGTCCTCCATTACTACTTCTTCAGCTTAATTTTCCAGCAGTTCAATGTCCATTCTTGCTTCCGTCTTACCTTTTAGATAACTAAACAAAAACTCACAATCTACTTTTATACTACTAGTTAGCTTACTCTCATATTTCATCGTCTGCCCTTATTGCTTTTTTGGTTACTGTATGCTGGTTTTTATAGCTATGGTGGCTTTTTTAACACAGTGTCAGTGATTTCCAGAAGAGTAATAAGTTTTTTGTTTACACCGGAAGAGTTTATGAGTGAACAAAATAAATAGTATAGTGCATTAAACTTTCAGATAGAAGAGTCTGGAATTTTTTGGGGCTTAGGCGACACACCATTGATTGAAAAAAAAATTGGGTTTCAGTTGGGTAGTTCTGCAGGGTTTTTAGCTGAAGCTGGATGGGTAAGGCAGTTGCTCCTGAGAAAATGAGGAGGTAGTTTAGAATTGTCAAAAGTTGGTTACTGTCATGTCGGAAGGTCTGAAAAAGTTCCAGACAAGAAGTGTTTGGTTAAAGCATGGGGCAGTTACTTAAAATTAGAATAGGCTTATTGTCACGTGTACTCAAGCTCAAAAGTACAGGAGTACAGTGAAAAGTTTACAATGTTGCCCCACCTGGTGCAATCTTAGGTACAAATCTTAGATACAAAATAGAGAGATAAAAAAAGTTACACTGCCTTACAGTTATTCATAGCATAAATTAGAAAAATAATTACTAAAGTTAAAAAGATTAACATTACAGTATTTCTGTAAAGGGCCTGTAGTAGATCAATGCAGGGGGCTTCCATACATGGTTTGACTGTACTTGCAAGCTACTGATTGCCTGCACCAGTCCCCAGTCCAATAACTGTCCTTGCTCCAGACATACTGGCCATCCTGCACCGCTCAGGCCTCCAGCCCGCTGGCTGCCCCCCAACCACTTGGGGTATATTGGCCATCCCCACTCTGCTTGGGCATCCAGGTGCTGACTGTTCCCGCTCTGCTCGGGCCTCAGGCTCTGCTCCGTGCCTCCAACCCACTTTTCTCCTGCCCTCGGCCTCTCCAATGTTGTAACCACTGCTCCAGGGTAAGTTTTTTTTAAAAAAAAGCTTAAAAAAAAATCTTTAAAGAGAGCGAAGAAGAAGACGAGGAAAGAAAGAAAAAAGAAAAAGGATGGAATGGATGAGTCTGGACTGAGGAGCCCAGACACTGCCTACTCCATCACCGCTCTCTTGGAATATTTGGAGCTGAGAAGGGTTGTACTCAGTTATTTGTTAAACAGAATGGGGACTAGCAGATTCTCATGACTGAGGATTGAAGCCACACCTAAGTCAAGCTTAGGTGGGATAGAGAAGGGATTTCTCTGTGGTGTTTGAGTACTGTAATGCTATTGGGATTAATGGGATTGTATTTTTCTGTATATTTTGGAATCTTTAAATAATGGAATTAAATAATGGAATCTTTAAACAGTTGGCTCGTTCTATTTTACCTTTGTCTCTTTTGCATTATAAACTTCTCTTTTACTGTTGAAACCAAATTTGCAACATTGCATAATTATGTCTGAATTTGAGAGTGAGGAACCTGGCTCAGAGACAATTGTGTTCAACTTAAATAAGGGAACTACAATAAAATGATATACATATTGAGACACACAAACACACACATACACCCCCTCCCACACACGCCCACAAACGCACAAATTGTCAGACTGAGATAGACAAACATATACAGAAATAGAGACAGAAACACACACAGACACAGGGGCACGCACAGCCACACATGTACACAGAAACAGACACACACAGACACACAGAGACACAGACATATATAGAGACAGAAACACACATTAATACACACAATCATGTAGAGACACACATACAGAAACACACTTAACCTCTCTCTTTCATTCTCAATCTCCCTATCTCTTTTTCTCGTACAGTCTCTCCATATCTCTCTCATGCACAATCTCACTCAGTCTCATGTACAATCTGACTATCTATCTCTCATACACAATCTCTCTCTCTCATGTACAGTCTCACTCTCTCTCATACTCATTCTCGCTATTACTCTCTCATACTTTCACAATCTTTCTGTCATACTCACTTTCCCTATCTCTCTGTCATACACAATCTCACTATCACTTTCTCTGACACACATTCTAATTTCATTCTTTTGTCTAATGGGACTAAGGGATATGGGGTGGAGGGTGCTATGAGGGAATTGAGCTCAATGATCATCCTTGATCATATTGAATAGGCAAGCAGGTTCAAGGGACCAAATGGCCTACTCCTGCTCCAAACTTCTATGTTTCAATATAATGTCTCCAGGTTCACTGTCAACACTCATCTGGGTGGGAGAGAAAGCTGGGGGGACAACCAAAAGGCTATAAAGTGATACGGACAGCTTCACTGAGTGGGCAAATAATTGGCAGATGGAATGTAATGTGGCAAAATGTCTGTTTGTGGCAGAGATTTCCAAACTAACTCAGTGACATATTAAAATTCCTGTGTCCTGCCAAGTCCACACTTCCAGACCCAGTAAGGTTTTATCCCTGAGGGAGGGCAGTTTTCTGACTGGATAGGAAGGATAGAAAGGGTGCAAGAGAGGAGGGGCAGTGGCATTTTTGATTAGGGATGACATTACCGCTGTACTTAGTGAGGATATTCCAGGGAGTACTTCCAGTGAAGTTATTTGAGTGGAACTGAGAAATATGAAAGAGAATGTACTACAGATCCCCCAGTAGTCAGTGGGAAATTGAGAAACAAATTTGTAAGGAGATCTCAGTTGTCTGTAAGAATGAGAGGGTGGTAATGGTAGGGGATTTCAACTTTCCAAACATAGACTGGGACTGTCAGAGTCTTAAGGGATCAGATGGAGAGGAATTTGTCAAGTGTGTACAAGAACAAGCTCTTATTCAGTATGTGGTACCCTTTCTAAAGCTTTATCATATTTTCTGTCACATGGAGCCTAAATTGTAGGCAACACTCTTTAAGATCTTACATCTGTTTTTCTGTATCCCACGGCTTTTATAATTTCTATCTGTTGGGATATAATCCAGAATGTTAAGCTTTTTTATAGCTTTATCAAGTTTAGGTGTAGGTCTGCAATCCGTTGTTGTTCACACCTCTGAACACACTTTCATCAAGCCTCATTTATTCAGCCATTCGATGAAAATGTTACCTCACTTACTCACATTGAAATCCATCTATCACTTTTTACTTCACTCTTTCTTGCCCCCCGACCCCTTTAATATTAATTTTCTTTAGCCATCTGAAGTATTAAACTAAAACTCCTGTTTTATAACTTACTAATTTCAACATACTGGCCTCTGGGCCAAATTCAAATAATTGATACAGATGGTGAAAATAAATGGTTCCAGGATTGGACATTTTGGGGCACTATTAACCACTTTGAACTTCTGAAAAATCTGTTCTCTCCTTTTCCTATGTACCAACAAATTTCTAATCCAGGTTGCATTGTCTCCCCTAATTCAAGACCCTTTAGTTATCTCTAACAATGTGCTATGTGGGACATTTGGAAAGTCCACATCAATTGCATCAACTGTCATTACCCTATCCTCCATTTCTATGATCTCAGTATGGGATTTTAGTGTTACAGACGTGCATATGAATTTGGGGCAGATGTAGGTCATTCAGCACCTTGAGCTTGCTCTGCCATTCAAAATCATGGCTGATCAGATTGTAACTTCAAATACACATGTCTGCTTACCCCGAGTGGCCTTTCACCCCCTTACTTACCAAGACTTGCCAAGTCTTGGATTCAGTTACAGTTACAACATTTAAAAGACTTTTGGATAAGTACATGAATAGGAAAGGTTCGGAAGGATATGAGCCAAATGCAGGCAAATGGGACTAGTTTAGTTTGGAACCATGGTCAGCATGGATGAGTTGGACTGAGGAATCTGTTTTGATGCTCTATGAGGATAGAGTTAGCTGAAGTGGACTGGGCATATAGATTAGCAGGAAAGACAATAAGCAAGCAGTGGAACTCATTTAAAGAGGTAATTCATGACTCAGCAAAACATATCCCAGTATGGAGGAAAGATTCTAAGAGAAGGATAAGCCAATCATGGCTAACCATGGAAGTTAAGGAAACTATTAAGTTGAAAGAAAAAGCGTACAAGGAGGCAAAAATCAGTGATAGCCCCAAAGACTGCGAAAACTCAGAGCCTAGGAAAGGAAGACTAAAAAGATAATAAAGAGAGAAGAAATAAACAATGAGGTGAAATGAACAAGGAATATAAAAGTTGATAATAAGAGCTTCCTTAAAAAGGAAGAGAGAGGTCAAACTGAACATAGGCCCCTGAGAAAATGAATGTGGGGAGATGGCTATGCAGAACAAGGAAATGGAACAAGAGCAATTAAGTGGATGTTTTTCATCAGTCTTTATGGTGGAAGATATTATGAACATCACATTAAAGAATATTTGGGACGACTTACGTACCATCATCATCGTTAGAGAAATCGTATAAAACAAGTTAATCGGGCTAAAGGCAGATAGGTCCTTTGGTCCCAATGGTTTTGATTAGGGCTAACATTACAGCTGTACTTAGGGAGGATATTCCTGGGAATATGTCCAGGGAAGTTATTTGGAACTGAGAAATACGAAAGGGATGATCACCTTATTAGGGTTGTACTATAGATACCCAAGTAGTCAGCAGGAAATTGAGAAACAAATTTGTAAGGAGATCTCAGTTATCTGTAAGAATAATAAGGTGGCTAGGGTACGGGATTTTAATTTTGCAAACATAGACTGGAATTGCCACAGTATTAAAGGTTTGGATGGAAAAGAATTTATTAAGTCTGTACAAGAAAATTTTCTGATTCAGTATGTGGATGTACCTACTAGGGAAAGTGCAAAAAAATTTGACTTACTTTTGGGAAATAAGGCAGGGCAGGTGACTGAGTTGTCAGCGGGGGAGTACTTTGGGGCCAGCGACCATAATTCTATTAGTTTTAAAATAGTGATGGAAAAGGATAGACCTGATCTAAAAGTTACAGTCCTAAGTTGGGTGGCATGGTGGCTCATTGGTTAGCACTGCTGCCTCACAGTGCCAGGGACCCAGGTTTGATTCCACCCTTGGGCAACTATCTGTGTAGAGTTTGCACATTCTCCATGTGTCTGCGTGGGTTTCCTCTGGGTGCTCCGGTTTCCTCCCACAGTCCAAAGATGTGCAGGTTATGTGGATTGGCTAAATTGCCCATAGTGTTCAGGGATGTGTAGATTAGGTGGGTTATAGAGGGATGGGTCTGGGTGGGATGTTCTGAGGGCTAAAGGGCCTGTTTCCACACTGTAGGGATTCTGTGGTATTCTGTAGGTATTAGTTGAATGGGGGCAGATGTTTGCAGGTACAGCACGGCTGGAAAATGGGAAACCTTCAAAAATGAGATAACGAGAGTCCAGGGACAGTACGTTCCTGTTAGGGTGAATGGCAAGGCTAGTAGATGTAGGAAATGCTGGATGACAAGAGAAATTGAAGTTTTGGTCACAAAAAAGAAGGAAGCATATGTCATGTACAGACAGCAGAGATCGAGTGAATCCTTACAAGAGTATAAATGCAGTAGGGAGTATACATAAGAGGGTAATTAGGAGGGCAAAAAGGGGACATGTGATAGCTTTGGCAAATAAGGCTAAGGAGAATCCAAATGGATTTTATAAATACATTAAGGACAAAAGAGTAGTTAGGGAGAAAATAGGACCCCTGAAAGAAAAGCAAGGCTGGATATGTGTGGAACTGCAAGAGATGGGTGGGATACTAAACAAGTATCTTGCATCAGTATTTACTGTCAAGAAGGATATGGAAGATATAGAATGTCAGGAATTAGATAGTGCCATCTTGATAAATGTCCATATTACAGAGGAGGAGGTGCTGGACAGCTTAAAAAATGGATAAATCTCCAGGACTTGAATGGGTGTACCCTAGAACTTTGTGGTAAGCGACAGAAGTGATTGGTGGGCCTGTGACTGAGATATTTGTATCATAGATAGCCACAGGTGAGGTGTTGGAAGACTGGAGGCTGATTGACATGGTGCCACTATTTAAGAAAGGTGGCAAGGAAAAGGGGACTATAGACTGGTAAGCCTGACATCGGTAGTGGGCAAGTTGTTGGAGAGAATCCTGAGGGACAGGATTTACATGTATTTGGAAAAAGCAAGGACTGCTTAGGGATAGTCAACATGGCTTTGTGTGTGGCAAATCATGTCGCACTAACTTGAATGAGGTTTTTGAAGAAGTAATGAAGAAGATTGATGAAGGCAGAGTGGTGGAGGTGATCTATATGGACTTCAGTAAGGCGTTCGACAAGTTTCCTCATGGACTAGTTAGCAAGGTTAGACCACATGAAATACAGGGAGAACTAGCCATTTGGATACAGAATTGGCTCGAAGGTAGAAGACAGAGGGTGGTGGTGGAGGGTTGCTTTTCAGGCTGGAGGCCTGTGACCAGTGGTGTGCCACAAAGTGATGCTGGGACCACTGCTTTTCATCATTTATATATTGGATGTGAACATAGGAGGTATGGTTAGTAAGTTTATAGATGACACTAAAATTGGAGATGTAGTGGACAGTGAAGAAGGTTACCTCAAAGTACAATGAGGTCTTGATCAGATGGGCCAATGGGCTGAGTGGTAGCAGATGGAGTTTAATTTAGATAAATGTGAGGTGTTACACTTTGGTAAGGCAAATCAGGACAGGACTTGTACACTTAATGGTAAGGTCCTGCAGAGTGTTGCTGAACAAAGAGACCTTGGAGTGCAGTTTCATAGTTCCTTGAAAGTGAAGTCGCAGGTAGATGGGATAGTGAGCAAGGCGTTTGGTATGCTTCCCTTTATTGGTCAGCGTATTGAGTAATAGGAGTTGGGAGCTCATGTTTCAGCTGTACAGGACATTGGTTAGGCCACTTTTGGAATACTGTGTGCAATTCTGCTCTCCCTGCCATAGGAAGGATGTTGTGAAACTTGAAAGGACACAGAAAAGATTCACAGGGATGTTGCCAGGGTTGGAGGGTTTGAGCTATAGGAAGAGGCTGAATAGGCTGGGGCTATTTTCCCTGGAGCTTCAGAGGCTGAGGGGTGATCTTATAGAGGTTTATAAAATCATGAGGATCATGGATAGGGTAAATAGACAAAGGTCTTTTCCCCAATGGGGGAGTCCAAAACTAGAGGGCATAGGTTTAAGGTGAGAGGGGAAAGATTTAAGAGAGACTTAAGGGGCAACTTCTTCAGGCAGAGGGTGTTGTGTGTATGGAATGAGTTGTCAGAGGAAGAGATGGAGGCTGGTACAATTACAGCATTTAAAAGGCATCAGGATGGGTGTACAAATAGGAAGGGATTAGAGGGATATGGGCCAAATGCTGGCAAGTGGGTCTAAATTTATCTAGGATATCTAGTCAGCATGGACAAGTTGGACCAAAGAGTCTGTTTCCATGCTGTACATCTCTATGACTTGAATCTGAGGATCCTGAAAGAGGTAGCTACAGAGATAGTGGATGCATTAGTCGTAATTTTTGAAAATCCCTTGGATTCTGAAGAAGTACCTAAAGATTGGAAAACTGCTAAACTGTCACCCATATTCAAAACAGGAGGGAGGCAAGAAATGAAAAACTATAGGCCGGTTAGCTTAACATCTATTGTTGGAAGAATATTGGAATCAATTATTATGAAAGTAACAGCAGAACACTTGGACAAGCATAATCTAATGAAGCAGAATCAGCATGGTTTCATGAGAGGAAAATTGTGTCTAATTAAGATTTATTGTTTGGCAGGAAACAGTGAATAGAGATAAGGGGTACTTTTACAGATTGGCTCTTTGTGACCAGTGGAATTTCACAGGGATCAGTGCAAAGCAAAAGGAGTTGGTAGCAGGAAGATGAATTAGTTAACATTTGAAACCATTTTTGAGTGAGCATAAGCAAACTTGTCTCATGGATTTTAGGAACTGTAAATATATTGATAACATTTGTGAATAACCCTTAGATTTGATATAGAACATAGAAAATAGGAGCGGCAGGAAGACATTTGACACTTCAAGCTTGCTCTGTTGTTCAAAATGATTGTGGCTGATCATCCAGCTTCTGCTCCTGCTTTTTCTTCAAATCTTTGGTCCCTTTAGCCCTGAAGAACTAAATCCAGCTCATTTTTGAAAACATTCAATGTTTTGGGCTTAACTGCTTTCTGTGGCAGATAATTGCACAAGCTTACCACTCTCTGGGCGAAGAAATTTCTCCTCATCTCAGTCCTAAATGGCCTACCTGCATATGCCTTAACTGCGACCCCTACATCTGGACTCCCTGGCCATCAGGAACATCCTTCCTGTGTTTACCCTGCCCAGGCCTGATTGAATGTTATAAGTTTCTATGAGATCCTTCTTTCATTCTTTTAAACTTGAGTGAATATTGTCCTAACTGATCCAACCTCTCTTCATACATCCATCCTGCTATTCCAAGAATCAGTTGGGTAAACCTTTGTTTACATAGTCATAGCATCCTTCCCAGAATAAGAAACCAAAAACTACATACAGTAGTCCAGGATTCAGATAGGTCTGATGCCCACATAGCAGGTATATGGAATACTTTTTTCCTTGCACTTACTGTGGTGGAGCTGACTGATTGGATGTTGTCTTTATCAGGGAAGGGGAAATAAAGAAATAGGAAAGGAAGAAAACAAAGATCATTTCAGCTATTCCACAGAATACCTTCTGATACAGAGCAAACAGCATTTGGCCACCTCTAACCCAAGTTGCACAAGCAATAATGTTTTATTATGATGTAGTCACAAGGGGGCAGCAATGCAGCATTGATGAGATATTTAAGCCAGGGCTCCCACTTCAGCTAAAGAAAAAAAAACTGAAGTTTGAGGATTTAATACAAAAAATATAAAGCAAAACATTTAAGTTATAGCTTTTTTAAAATCCTATTAAATATTGCACATGATTTGCTTAATGATTCAACAAAAAGGTCTGTTGGTTTTGTGGGGTGTTCATGAGGAGCCGGTGTCGGACCTGGGTGGACAAAGTCAGAAATCACACGACACCAGGTTATAGTCCAACAGGTTTATTTGAAAACACAGGCTTTTGGACCCTCTGTCCTTCTTCAAATGTTATTGAGAGAGGTAATATCAGACGCAGAATTTATAAGCAAAAAATCAAATGTTCACACCATTGATGAGGATATACCAGACAAACCTAAGATGCTGTTAAATCTTTAATCAGATTGAAGGTTTTAATTGATTATATGTATATGTAAATCCCCAAATTCCTTTCAAGTAAATCATGGTCCTGAGAGAACGAAAGGTTTTGTCAGTGTAAAGAAGAGGTGACATTTTAGGTCAGACAATGCATGTTAGGTGTGAGACCTTGTTTAGAATCTGGTTGTGTTTTCATTTAGAGTCAGACTGGTTTTATTTTTAAAGTAGGAATTTATAGAACACCATATTGACTGTCTATAAATTGTATGCTTTTGACCAAAACAAAGTGTACCTGCAAATACAAATTCACCCCATAGATTCACGTGTGTGTGTGTGTGTGTGAGAGAGAGAGACAGAGAGAGAGTGCTGGGGGGAGACAGCGTGTGTGTGAGTGAGGGGGGAGAGAGAGAGTTTGTGTTTGAGTGGGGGAGAGAGTGTGTGTGGGAGGCAGAGAGAGTATGTGTGTATGGGGGTGAGAGAGAGAGAGTGTGTGTGCGTGAGAGAGAGTGTGTATGCATGTTTGCGTGTGTGTGTGTGTGAAAGAGAGAGAGTGTATAGTGTGGTGGGCTCACCTGTAGTGTGACATGAACCCAAGATCCCGTTCAGGCCTCCCTCATGGATACCAAACCTGTCTATCAGCCTCTGCTCGGCAACTCTGCATTGTTGTATATCTCAAAGTCCGTCTTGGAAGATGTTTACCCGAAGATCTGAGGCCGAATGTCCTTGACCACTGAAGTGTTCCCCCACTGGGAGGGAACATCCCTGTTTGACAATTGATGCGCAGTGTCCATTCATCCGTTGTCGTAGCATTTGCATGGTTTCACCAATATACCATTCCTTGGGGCATCCTTGCCTGCAGAGTATGAGATAGACAATGTTGGCTGAGTCACATGAGTATCTGCTGTGCATGTGGTGGGTGGTGTTCCCAGTTGTGATGGTAGTGTCCATGTCGATGATCTGACATGTCTTGCAGAGGTTGCCATGACAGGGTTGTATAGTGTTGTGGTCGATGCTGTCCTGAAGGCTGGGTAGTTTGCTGCGAACAATGGTCTGTAAGGTTTGGTGGTTGTTTGAAGGTGAGAAGTGGAGGTGTGGGGAAGATCTTGGTGAGGTGCTCATCATCATCGATAATGTGTTGAAGGCTGCAAAGAAAATGACGTAGTTTCTCTGCTCCTGGGAAGTACACGACAACGAAGGGTACCCTATTGGACATATCCCATGTCTGTCTTCTGAGAAGGTCATTATGGTTTTTTGCTGTGGCATGTTGGAACCAAAGATAAAATTGAGAATTTTCCAAAGGCTGAGAAGCTGGGAACTGTGGAGAAGGACACAAATAGCTTAAAACTAGATAAAAAGCAATTAAAAAGACTATTGGAATGTGAGCATATCTCAAAGGCTTGGTTACAAATGGGAGAAGATGATACTGCAGCTATGCAGAATTTCAGTCAGACTTTGTCTGAAATAAATGCATTCAGTTCTGGGCATCAAACCTCATGATGGGATATATTGGGTTTGAATTGTGATGTAGAATGTTAAATACTGATAATGGATTGCATAAATCTGGATTCAGTCAAGTTGATTTTGAAGGTAGAGGGCTGATTGGATTAGGTTATTACAAATGCTGAAAGGATTCAGTGGAGACTTAGATATAATTTCCTCTGGTGGTAGGAATCTAGGACACAGGTGATGATTTTAAAATTTAGGATCAGACTGTTCAAAAATAAAATCAGAAAGCTCCTTTCATACTTAAGGGAGTAAAAATGTGGAACTCTGTCCTCAAAAGCCTGTAGATGGTATAACAATTAGAGGTTTCTGAAATAACTCCACAAAGGCTGGTACCCCGTCATGAAGTCACCCTTTGTTTACATGTGAAAGTCCTTGACACTGATCTAGCTCTCTCAGCGCCAGCTCTCAGAGTGAAAAGTATGTCTGACACTCCTGTTTTTATCTGTCAGCTAGAGCTCCCTGATTGAACCAGATTAACAGCCCCAATCAGGGAACTCATTTTCTGAGGTCCACCTGACCGATCATATTACAATCACTACATTCCTCCCCCTCTGAGTCAGAGGACATATGCCGGCGTTTTTTTGTAGATCCTGCTGGTGCGTTTTAGCACTGTATCAGTTTCCTCTGACACAGCCTCAGATATAGGCAATGTGTAATGCACAGTAGGTCACCTTTTGTCTCGGAAGAAATTCATTCTCTTCTCAGGCAACAAAGGCGTCAAGGTGATGACATCCGCTGTGTTCATCTCAGATTCCAAGATCTGTTCAACGCTTAATGGCGAAGAAGAACCAACGGGTTCCACCAGCCTACCTGACTCTTCTGAGGAGCCAGGCACGGTTTGCTCCTGCCCTGTTTATGAGTTTGCAGTTTTCATATGGTCCATGTGCTTGTTCAGGACTGTCACACGAACAGAAACTGTATACCTCACTGGTCCTGAAATGGCATTGACCATTCCTCTTACCCATACATAGCCATTCCCTTGGTTTTACACCAAACTTTGTCCCCTGCAATAAACTACCTCTCTCACTCGGCAGAGTCTGGCATTCAGGACTGGCATTCCTGATGTGATTTCACCCTCCTTCCCCAGGTCTGGGAAGATCAGATTTAACCTGGTGCAGAGTCTTCTCCCCATTAGCTACTCTTTGGGAGCTATCCCTGTAGTTGCATGAGGTATGGCCCTATAATCATATAGGAACCAGGACAGTCTGTTATCTAGTGAGGCTGTTTCTTTAAGCCTGCCTTCAAAGTTTGCACTACTCTTTCTGCCAGACCATTGGATGATGGATGGTATAGAGCCGTCCTTATATGTCGAATGCCATTAAACTTGGAGGAAATACTCAAATTCCCTGCTGATAAATGGTGGCCCGTAATCTGTGACCAACACTTCTGTGAGTCTGTGTATTGCATTAGATGTGTGCAGTTTTTCATTCATCATCCTCATGTTGGCGAATTAACTCGATGCACATCCAGTCACTTTGAGTGGGCATCCACAATGATTAAAAACATTGAGCCCATGAAATGACCTGCGTAGTCGACGTGTAACTGGCTATTCCCATGAATGTGGGGGAGTTGCTGGCAGTAATTTTTGTCTTTGATGGCACTCTGGGCACAGATCCACCAAAGTGGCTATGTCTGCATCCAATCTTGGCCACCAGATGTAAAGTCTTACCAACATCTTTCATTTTGGAAACCCCTGGATGACCTTGGTGGGGCTCAGCCAGTATCTAGCAGTGACCTTTGCTCTTAACACTTTCTCTTGTTCCCCGTAATAATATGCCATGCTCTACCATGATTTGGTCTCTCTGGGTCCAAAAGGGTGTCAGTTCTGTTTGTGACACAACTTTGGTTTCCCCTGTCACCACCAGCTGTTTCAGGACTGGATCTTTCTGCATCCAAAGTGTGATATTTTCAGCTATGACTGGAACCATGTCCAGAAAATTTAAAACCATTAAGGACTGTTCCAGTGGCACAGGCGGTTCAACACATCCGCATTTGCTACTTGGACTCTTGGACTGTGTTGCAACTTGTAATTATTCACACTTAGTATTAGAGCCCATTGCTGAATTCAGCCTGAAGCTATGGGTGGCACTGCCTTGTACGTTTTAAGTAGAACTAGCAGGGTTTGTGGTCCATTAATATTACAAATCTATGTCTGTAAAGGTATTGGTGGAACTTCCTGACTCCAAATATGACTGCCAAACCTTCCTTCTCTATCTGGCCATAATTATGTTCTGCAACAGCCAAAATCTTGGATGTTATTGGGCATTCCTCTCCATTGGGCCACCTATAAGCTAGTACCCCAATGCCACTGTATGTCAATACCAGATTTCCCTTGGGATCATGTGTGCCAACACCTTAGAGGATGATAGTTGTTTCTTCAGTTCCCTGAAACCTATGGCTTGGCTATGTGACCATTTCCAAGGCTGACCCATTTCCAAGAGTTGATGCAAAGGTACCAGGATGGAGGCTAGGTTATGTATGAACTCTCCGTAATAATTCACCAGCCCAGGGAAAACCTTAAGCTTCAGTACATAGGTGAGAGCCAAGGCATCTTTGATCGGCATCACTTCATCCTCTGATGGGTGTAATCCGGTCTTGTCGATTCTGGTGCCTCAGGGAAAATTAGGCTCCTAATAACCAAAAAAAGCTGCAGGTCCATAGCTGTCAGGAGAATTATTTGTTGGTTTTCATCTGCCCCAATGTCATTTGCCCAGAAAAAAATATAACACATTCTTTCCACATACTGGACCCAGTATTCGACGACAGGGTTGAACGAGTCAAGCTTCTCAAATAATGGCACTATGCCATAATTGCTTATACCAACTCAAAGATTACTGTTGCGAGTGAATTTCTTGAGGAATATGCTTTACTCTTGTCAGTACTGAAATAACTCCACAGAGGCTGGTATCTTGTCACCAAGTCACCCTTTATTTCTACATGGGAAGTCTTAGACACTGATCTAGCTCCCCCAGATGCAGCTCTTAGAGCGTCAGGATGTCTGACACTCCTGTTTTGATCAGTCAACCAGGCTACCTGATTGGACCAGATTAACAGCCACAATTAGGGAATGGTGGAATTTGAATTCAATTAAAAAATCTGGAATGAAGAATCTACCGATAACCATGGAGGCATTGTCAATTGTTAGAAAATCCATCTGGTTCACTAATGTCCTGAAGAAAATCTGCCATCCTCACCTGGTCTGGCCTACATGTGGCTCCAGACTCACAGCACTGTGGTTGACTCACAAGTGCCCTCCGAAATGTCCTAGAAACCCACTTTATTATATCAATTACTAACAAAGTCTCAAGGAAATTAAACCAAACAGACCACCTGGCATCAACCTTGGCACTGGAAAAGTCAACGGCAGAAACAGTCCTGTCAACCCCACAGAGTCCACCTCACTAACATCAACATTGACTCTGGACCCCATTAAGTCTCATGACTTTGGGTTAAACACGGGCAAGAAGCCTCCTGTTGATTACCACGTACTGCCCTCACTCAGCTGTTGAATTGGTACTCCTCCATGTTGAACAACACTTCAAGAAAGCACTGAGGGTGGCAAACGCGCAAAATGTACTCCAGGTGGGGAACTTCAGTGCAGCACAACTGATTGAGCTGGTCAGGTCCTAAAGGACATAGCTGCTAGGCTGGGTCTGCAGCAGGTGGTAAGGGAACAGACAAGAGGGAAAAACATGCTTGACCTCATTCTTATCAATCTGCTGACTGCAGATGCATCTGCCCATGATAGTATCAGTGAGAGTGATCACCACACAGTCCTCGTGGAGACAAAGTCCTGCCTTCACATTGAGAATAACCTCCATTGCATTTTGTGGCACTATCAGCATCCTAAGTAGGTCAGACTCTGAGCAGTTCTGGCATCTTAAGGCTGGGCATGCATGAGGCACTATTGGTGATCAACAGCAGCAGAATTGTACTCCAGCACAGTCTGTAACTTCATGGACTGTCAGATTCCCCACTTGACCATTACTACAAAGCCAGGGGATCAACCCTAGTTCAATGGAGAGCAGGAGGGCTTGCCAGGAGCAGCATCAGGCATACCTAAAAATGAAGTATCAACCTGGTGAAATTAGCAAACAGCATAATCAGCAAGTGATAGACAGAGCTAAGTAAGCCTACAGCCAAGGGATCAGATCGAAGCTGTGCAGTTCTGCCCCATCCAGTCGTGAATGATGTTGGACAACTAAACAACTCACTGGAAAAGAAGGCTGTACAAATATCGAAATTTTTAATGATGGAAGAGCTCAGCACATCATTGCAAAAGCTAATGCAGAAGCATTTACTGCAATCTTCACTCAGAAGTGCTAATTATTCACCTCAATCTCCTCCATTGGACCCCAGTCTTACAGATACCAATCTTCATCTGATTCAATTCACTCCTCGTGATATTAAACAATGGTTGGGAACACTGGATACTGCAAAGGCGATGGGCCCTGACAATATTCTGGCAATAGTACTAAAGACTTGTGCTCCAAAACTTGTCTTTCCTATCTTGGCTCTTTCAGTATAGTTACAACACTGGCATCTACCTGATAATGTGAGAAATTGCCTAAGTATGTCTGGTACATTAAAAGCAAGACAAATCCAATTCAGCCAATTATCACCCCATCAGTTTACTCCTGGTCATCAGTGAAGTGATGGAAGTTGTAGTGATTGTGATGAGGTCAGACAGGTAGACCTTATAGAGTATGAGATCCCTCATTGGGGCTGTAAATCTGGTCCAATGAGTGACCCCTCACCAACAGATAAAAAGAGGAGTGTCAGACATTCTGACACTTTGAGAGCTGGCTCTGAGGGAACAGTACCAGTGTCAAGGACATTCCAATAAAGGTGACTTGGTGATGGGATACCAGCCTCTGTGGAGGTAATTCAGTGGTGACGAGAGTAAAGAACATTCTGGAAGGAACTCACTTGTAACTGTCATCTTTGTGTTGGTGTAGGCATTTCTGACACCATGCTGTTATTTGGGCAGCTTGACTCGTTAGACCCTGCCATCGACAACTGGGCCCAGTATGTGGAAATAATGTGTTTTTTTTCTGGGCAAACAACATTGGGACAGATGAAAAGCAATGAGTAATTCTCCTGACAGCTTATGGACCCATAATTATTTTGGTTATTAGGTGCCTAACTTTCTTGAGGAACCAGGGAAATAGTTGACAGATTTAGTTAAGGAATATTACGACCACGAGCCTTCGCTAATTCTGAGACACTATCGATTTACTTGGCAATTCGAGAACTTGGGGAGCCTGTATCAGGATTTTTGACTAGGTTAAGATGACTGGCAGAGGCATATGATTTTGGTTTAACCCTTAATGAGATGCTGAGAGATCGTTTGGTATGTGGGATTAATGATGCAATCATGCCAAAGTGCCTATTAGCTGAAGCCCAATTCGATTTCAAACAGGCACTGCAACTGACTTCATCATTGGAAAATGCAACAAGTGGAGCATATGAGTTGCAGAGTTTTCTGACGGAAGTGGACGTCCTCATCAGTCTGACTGAGCTTGTGGAAAACCACCTGAGTGAAAGCAATTAGACAGGCATTGTCGGGACACATCCTGAACAACGGGACTCTAGGTCAGCCCACATCAAAACCCCAAAACAGAACCAAACCTTGGATACATGGTTAAAATTTTCTTCGGGATCCAGGCTGGCAAGCCAATGTAGTTGCTGGCGGTATGCAGACTTCAGTCAACAGATGTGTCCTACTAGACCTAAATTGAGTAAGAGAACTCATAGGTCAGTAAGCTAGTGCACATCCTGCAAAGTCCACCTACATCTGATTTGGAACAGTTGAATTGCTCAAATCAAAACCAATCAAAATAAATTGTCATCTAGTTCGAATGGAAGTCGATACTGATGCGACCATTTCAGTGATCGCAGAACCAGTCTTTAACAAAATTGCCTCTGGACTCGAGCTCTCACATTTGTGCAAGACCTTGGCTAGACTGAGAACATATGCTGGGGAACCTTTAAAGGTACAACTTTGGCCTGGTCTCCTTTGGAAGCAGCTGGATCAGTTGATTGTAGTAAAAGGGTCGGCCCCACCTTGATGGGGTGAAATTGGTTGAGAGACATTCACCAAGATTGGCTCACATTTTTCAACTAGAATATTGCTGCCTGAGCGTAGTCCTAATTTGATAACCGGGAGTCTTTCAGGAAGGTCTCAGGACTATCAAATAAATCATGCTGACCAGGAAGCAATTGCATGATTCTGTAAGGCCCACCCAGTGCCATTTGCCTCACAGGCAAAACTGAAGCCAGAAATCAGAAGACTGGAAAGTGAAGGAATCATCAAACCAGTACAATTTTCAGAAGCAGCTCTGGTTGGTTTGCCTTTGTGGGGATTTCGAACAAATGGTAAACAGTTTGCAGCTGGATAATACCTCATCCCTTGCATGGAGGATTTAAACGTAAATCTGGCAGGGGGGCTATCCTTCACAAAGGTGGATATGAGCCAAGTGTACTTGCAATTGCAGTTAGATGAGGATTGAAGCAGTATGCTACGATTAATACCCATAAGGGTTTGTACCAATATCCGAGACTGCCATTTGGGGTATTATCAACCAGTGCAATTTTCAGCGGATGATGTTTTTCAAGGTCTACTCTAGGTCGCCAGTTATCTGGATGATGTGCTAATTACAGGGGAAACCAATAAGGAGCACTCAGAGAACTTGGACATAGTCCTTAGACATTTCTCCCAGATGAGTGGAGGTCTAAGAAGGGAAAAATATGTGTTCCAGTCACCCCAAGTGACCTATTTGGGCTACAGAATCGCCAAGACTGGGTTACATCCATTGGAAGACAAAGTGAGGGCAATCATTTGGCACCGGCTCGCACATCTGTACTGGAGTGTAGGTCTTTCCTTGGGCTGGTGAATTATTATGTAGAGTTCATACATAACCTGGACTGCATCCTGGCACCGTTGCAGCAACTTCTAAAAATGGGTCAGCCTTGGAAATGATCACGTGGCCAAGCCATAGCTGTCAGGGAAGTAAAGAAACAGTTATCATCCCCTAAGGTGTTGGCACAGTGAGATATGGTATTCATATGCAATGTCTCCCCATATGGCATCAGGGTAGTATTAGCTCATAGGTGGCCCAATAGTATTTGCATCCAAGGCTTTGGCTAATGCAAAGCACGAATATGCCCAGATAAAGAAGGAAAGTTTGACAGTCATATTTGGAGTCAGGAAGTTCCACCAGTACCTTTATGATTTAAATTTGTAATAATAACAAACCACAAACCCCTGCTAGGTCAACTTAAAGAGGACAAGTCAGTGCTGCCCGTATCATCAGGCCGAATTCAGTAGTGGGCTGTAATACTAAATGTGTGTAATTGCAGGTTGGAACAGTGTCCGGGAAACCAAGTAGCGAACGCGGATGCATTGAGTTGCCTCCCACTGACAGATACACCACGGTGATACTGCCCCTGGAAGAGTCCATGATGATTTTAAATTTTCTGGACACATGTCCAGTCACAGATGACAGTATCAGGCTTTGGACACAGAAAGATCCAGTCCTGGCGGAACTGAAACAGCTGGTGGCGAAAGGAAAGGGCCATCACAATCAGAATTGAAATCCCTTTGACCAGGAGGGACCAGATCACAGTAACGGATGGCATATTATTATGGGGAGCAAGAATACCGAGCAAAGGTGGCTGCCAGATATGGGCTGAACTCCACCAGGCCTCTCCAGGGGTTTCCAAAATGAAGATATTAGTGAGAATTTATGTCTGATGGCCAGATACGATGTAGCCGCATTGGTGGGGCCTTGCCCAGAGTGCCAACAAGGACAACAACTACCCCACCTTTGTGGGAATGGCTGGCTAAACCCTGGACTCAGTTACGCGTCGACAATGCAGGCCCTTTCTTGGGCTCAATGTTGTTAGTCATTGTAGACACCCATTCAAAGTGATTGGGCATGCATTGAGTTCATTTGTCAAACACAGGGATGTCGATAGAAAAACTGCACACACCTTTTGCAGTACACGGACTGTCGGAAATGTTGGTCACAGATAACAGGCCATTGATCACCAGCAGGGAATTTGACTATTTCCTGATGTCGAATACATAAGGACATCTCCATACCATGAATCGCCCAATGGTCTGACTGAAAGAGCAATCTAAACTTTTAAGACAGGCTTAAAGAAACAGCCTCATTAGATACCTAACTATCCTGATTCCTGTACGATTATAGGACCACCCCTCATGCAACCACAGGGATGGCTCCAGCAGAGTTGCTAATGGGGAGAAGACTCTGCACCATGTTAAATCTGATCTTCCAGGACCTGGGGAAGAAGGGTGAAACAGCATCAGGAATGCCAGTCCCGAATGCCAGACTCTGCCAAGCGAGAGAGGTAGTTTATTGCAGGGGACAAAGTTTGGTGTAAAATCAGGGGAATGGCCATATATGGGTAAGAAGCCTGGTCACTGTGAGTTCAGGACCAGTGACATATAAAGTTTCTGTTGACATGACGGTCCTGAACAAGCATGTGAGCCATAATGATAACAGTGAATTCACAAATGGGTCAGGAACAAATCATGCCATGTTCCTTGGAACAGTCAGAAAGGCTGTCACGAGTTCTCACTCTCCATCAAGAGTTGAGGAGGCCTCTGAGCCTGAGATAGACATGGCAGATTTCGCTGCATAAATGCCTTTGCTGCCAGAAGAAGAGAGCGAATTTGTCCTGAGACACTTTGGGCACAAGAGTTATGCTCCTGTGTGTCGCACACTGCCCATATCTGACTTAGAGTCAGAGGAACATAAGATGGTTCTTACACACCCCAGAAGGCGCTATAAGATAAAGGACGGCATAGATTCTCCGACACATGATGGTGAGGGAGGATGGGGATGGGGTGGGGAATGTAGTGATTGTAAGGAGGTCAGCCAGGTGGACCTCATAGAATATGAGATCCCTTACTGGGGATGTTAATCGCATACAATCAAGGAGCCCTGGCTGACAGATAAAAACAGGAATGTCATACATTTTGACACACTGACAGCTGGCTTTAAGGGAGCTGGATCAGTCACAGTCTTTCTATATGTAAATAAAGGGTGACTAGGTCATGAGGTATTGGCCTCTGTGGTGTTATTTAAGAAGGTATCATCAACAGCTCCATCAAACAGCACCTGCTCAGCAATAATGTGTCCAGTGATGCTCAGTTTGGGTTTCACCACGGCCACTCAGCTCCTGACCTCATTACAGCCTTGGTTCAAACATAGACAAAAGAGCTGAATTCCAGAGGTGAGGTCAGAATGATAGCCCTTGACATCAAGGCTGCATTCGATCGAGTGTGGCTTCGAGGAGCTCTAGCAAAACTGGAATCAGTGGGTATCAGGGGCAAATTCTCTGCTTGTTGGTGTCATACCTGGCACATAGGAAGATGGTTGTGGCTGTTGGAGGTCAGTCACCTCAACTCCATAACATCTCTGCAGGAGGTCCTTAGGGTTGTGTCCTAGACCCAACAATTTTCAGCTGCTTCCCCCCATCATAAGGTCAGAAGTGGGGATGTTCGCTGATGATTGTACAATGCTCAACACCATTTGTGATTCCTCAGACACTGAAGCAGTCCATGTTCAAATGTAACAAGATCAGGAAAATATCCAGCCTTGAGCTGACAAGTGGAAGTAACAGTCATGCCACACAAGTGCCAGGCAATGACCATGTCCAATAAGAGACAATCTAACCATCGTTCCTTGACATACAATGGTTTTATCATCACTGAATCTCCCTCTATCAACATCCTGGCGATTACCATTGACCAGAAAGGCAACAGGACTCACCACAAAACACAATAGCTACAGGAGCAGGCTAGAGGCTAGAAATACGACAGCAAATAACCCAATTCCTGACGTCCCAGAGCCTGCCCAACATCTAGAAGGTACAAGTCAGGAGTGTGATGGAATACTCCCCACTTGTCTGGATGGCTGCAGCTCCAACAACACTCACGAAGTTTGACACCATCCAGGACAATGCAGCCAGCTAGATTGACACCACATTCACAAATATCCATTCCTTCCACCACCAACGCTCAGTGGTAGCAGTATGTACTATCCATAAGATGCACTGCAGAAATTCACTGAAGATCCTCAGACAGCACCTTCTAAAACCATCCAGAAGGACAAAGGCAGCATATACATGGGAACACCACCAGCTGCAAGTCCCCCTCCAAGCCACTCAATTGGAAACATATCCCTGTTCCTTCACTGTTGCTGGGTCAAATTCCTGGAATTCCCTCTCTAAGGGCATTGTGAGTCAACCCACAGCAGGTGGACTGCAGCTGCTCACCAATGCAGCTCACCAATACCTTCTCAAGGGCAACTAGCAATGGGCGATAAATGCTGGCCAACCAGTGATGCCCAAATCCCATGTCTGAAAATAAACAAAAACGTTTACTCAGTGTTATCCATCAACATTTCCATTTTTAGGGAGGTGACTCTCTGTAGAAGTTCTTCATGTTTTTGGATTTTGTGGCACTTCTACCAATGGATGATCAGCAGAACAACCGAGAAGTTCAATCCTGTGGTTCTAGACGCAATTCCATTAGCTGCCCAAGAGTTTCTTAAAACACAATGTATTCAGACTTTGAATAATCCTTTGACAAAATGGGGCTTTAGAGGATATTAATAAAAACAAATTTTGCCCAAACTATGACAGAACTGATTAATCAGCCAAAGCAATTTTGTAAACTGTTTTAGAGACCTTAGAAATTTTAATATTTGCACTTTCAAACATTAATTATTTTGTGTTTGCCAGTTTTCATGTTCCAGCTTGTTTAAAAGAAATCAGAGGAGTACTGAGAGCTGTGTGGGCTCAAATTACCCCAGAGTAGCATCTGAGTGTTTGGGTGGAGGCATGTGTTGTTCACTGACTTGGTGATGCTGTGCTGCTGGGTGATCCGCATGATTTTGAGGACTCTATTACATTGACATTTGGACAGTGACTTGCAGCTCAAAAACAAGCATAAAGGGGTGCAATGTTAGCTTCCAGGTTGACCTTTGGGCTGAAAGAAAGTAGAATCTGATGTTGGGGTGTTCATGTGATATGATAATGGAGGAGTGAGGAACCAGAGTGGCATAGTCCGTATTGACTTTGTGGAGACTAGTAGGGCACTGATTCTCGAGTCTGGAGGTAACAGACGTTTATCTGAGGGTGTTAGCAGTGGATATATGGAGATAAAGAAATATTAGTGGTGAATGCTGGTGACCGTAGTGCTGGAGTGGATGTGAACTTCAGTAGAAAGACTGTTTAGTAGATTGATGATTCAGTGGAAGAGTTAGGACATTAACGGGCCGCACTTTGGTGGAAGTGATAATCAATAAAAGACTGGCTATAAGAACACATTGGCATCTTGTTTTTGATATATTTATACTTAATGAAACGTAGTACATTGTTGTGTTCATTTCCCAATAATTTGTAATTATCAGGTGACAAATTTCTGTTCCCATGTTCAAACATCTGTTAACTGATTCTCAAGATCTCAGGTATCCACAAGCATCCTTTGAATCAATGCTGGAAAAGCTTCTTAACAGACTTCTCAGGATCTGATATTTGCTGGGGCCCATAAGTTATGCTGTTCCTTTTCTGAAGGAGTTTTCTTCTTTGTTTAATTTCTATTCCTTCATGCCCATGGCCAGGTCCTACAAGGCAGGTTGACGGATTGGGAAATGTTGAAAGGGAGAAAATCAGGTACTGTTTCTTTTACTTAC
This sequence comes from Ginglymostoma cirratum, assembly GCA_024137785.1. Lineage (NCBI taxonomy): Eukaryota > Metazoa > Chordata > Chondrichthyes > Orectolobiformes > Ginglymostomatidae > Ginglymostoma > Ginglymostoma cirratum. The sequence continues at coordinate 38,327,042 of JAHRHZ010000023.1, read as the reverse complement.
TATTTGATTTTTAAGTTCTAACCCTCTGCTAAAGTAGTCTTCGTGACTACAGGCAGTACTTTGCCTACACAGGAATTCTTCATATGTGATTGTGCTTTCCATCTTTCCACCTCTGTAATGTTTAACTTCTGTGGCACTGGGATAGAGAAGAGGTTTACTGTGGGGTGGATGAGGTTTTAAAGATTACCTCACATTACAAGTTTTCTCTATCAATGCCTTGAAAAAGGATAGCTCTTAAAATACTAATATTTGAGTATAAAGGAGAAACGGAACTCGAGCATGTAGTGCAATAAATCCTAAATTTCGAGGGCTGAATCTTATCACGTTTTGGCAAAAGTTTTGTCAAGTTCCATGAAATGTTACTCTCCATGAGGCTTGTGCGTTTTCTCATGCTATCATCCCAAAATTACTTTTCTCCTTACTTACCATAGAACTACTGTGCCCCTCTTGACTGGTGCTAGCCTGCTTCTCCTACTGTAGCTTTAGTATATAGACACTCAGTAGCAGCAGTATGTACTATCTACAAAATGCTCTGCAGAAATTTATCAAGGCTCCTTGGATTGGACACCACCTTCCAAACCCTCAACCACTACTATCTAGGAGGACAAGGGCAGTAGATGCATGGGGACACCACCACCTGTTAGTTCCCCTGCTAGCCATTTAACATCCAGACTTTGAAATATATCACCGTTCTTTCAGCCAAGCTGTGTAAAAATCCTGGAGCACCCTTCTAGGTGGCATTGTGGATGTACCTACTCAAAATGGCCTGCAATGTTTTAGGAAGGAAGCTCACCAGGGGCAAATGTCAAAGGCTATTACAGCTGTGCAATAAACCCTGCCCAGCCAGTGATGCCCACATCCCGTGCGAGAATGAAAAAAAAGTTTGCTGTGTATGCCATTGGCACGTGATGTAGATATGAAATTGACATAACATGGTGTCATTCAGCAACATGTTCACCCCATGTCTGATGACAGCTGATAACCATGACAAGCTTTCTGGCTTTGTGTCTTTGCTAAAGAATTAGGCAAAGCAGGGGTGCTATGAGCATCCAGGTAGGCACTAAATGAAAGATTGCTGAGAGGACAAGCGAGCAGCCCTGAAATGCAGTCTGCTCCCGTCCAAATGCGCAGATCGTCCTTGCAGTAATGTCTGGTTTCTACTTGGTGCATGGTAAAATGGGAACTTGCATATTATTGAGGTGAGATTAGATAGTGATGAGGGCGATAACGAGCAATACTCTCCATTAATAGCCCTCTTTGCCACTCACAAGCGAGAATCTTACCTTGACATACAGAACTCTGTTGGAAAATGCGACTTGTTGAGAAACGCCTCTCTGGACTTTTCACGTGATTCTCCCAAATTTTTCACTATAACCCACATTATTTACGGCTTTGGAAAATTCAGTTTCAGTGTTTGTCAAGGTAACTGCTCTCAGCAGGAAGATCTTGGGAATATTAGTTCATGCCTCAAGACTCTTGAGCAATAGCTGGGAAACTCATTCAAGAAGTGCTCCTGACGAGAAGGCATGTGTCCTTGCTTGATAGATATGGGATCAGCTTTGATGTACTTCATGGTAGATTAGCTAACTATAGCTGTCTGTGTTTACATAGGAATAATGGACACTTCAGGGAGTTACTGGAGAACTCACAACACAGTAAAATGCCTTTAGGAGAGTGTGAAGAAAGAAAATTGGCAAATAAAATCGACAAGACAAAAGCATGAATAACTTCTCTGTGTAAAAACAGCACAAGCACTGTCACATTCTTTCCCCTTTCATTAAATGAAAGAAAATTTAAAAAAACTTAATTGATTTTTGTGCAAACATCTTGTATTCTTTACAGTTCCAAGCTATGAAATTTACAAGAGGCAGTTTCTTTAATTAAATGGAACAGATTAATTTTAACAGTGAAAACTCTTACAATGTATTGTACGATCTGTTGTGTCCCTCCAAACTGAAAACTAGTTGAAATTTACTCCTTTTGCTTTCAGCTTCAGGCACATGCATTTTACAATAATGAGGTCCTATTTGCAATTTTGTTTGTGATGAAGATGTCTTCATCGGTTGGGCTAGGTGTCTGTTGGACTCATTTAAACGATAACTCTAACAGAGCTGTCAAATTATAATAATGAATGGGTTATGGATGCATTAGAAGGCAGGGAAGGCTGCTTGAAGTTCAGCAGTTTCCAAATAGTCTTCACAATTATCTCTGATTGCACCTTTGAATAATAGAGCTGACTGCTGCAGTCGAATCCTTACAATGTATTTCTATAAATAGATTACATTCTGAACAAAATTCTCAATCACTCTATTGAATTAACATTGACTGCTCAATATTTCAAAGAACAGAACAAGTATGACCCAGTAGTCTTTTATTGAAAGATGATTGCCTTTGGGGATCCCAGGGATTTGACCAGAATCTTTTTGTATCAAATGCTTGCTCATTATTTGTTTAGGATTCATATTTTTGGACAGGTGATTGCAGCCAAAATCACTGTAGTACTTCAATTAAACTACGTGGCCACTTGCATTTTATCAGAGAATTATAGTCAGTCAACCAGTCCCAATCTTCTTATTGTCAATTCTTAATCATTTACCATTGACAGCACAGGGTGAAGATATCTGTTCTGTGTTGTGCTGATGGGTGTATTTACCAGTCCTTAGACCACAAATGCAGATTAGACAGATTTCTTTTAAAAATTGTGTTTTAAGATAAAATATATGTTTCGGAATCTAGTTGTCACAGTGCTTGCCATTTCTTACAGTGCTCACCAACCCATTCCGGGACTTTTCTGAATTACACTCCTATGCCTGATTTGTACCTCCATTTAGCTGCCTTTGTCACTGGGTTGAATTTTATGTTTCTTTTTGGCTAAGTGCCAGTTGTGTCGAGGTTTTTGGAGGTATTTTCGTCATGAGTGTGATTCCTTGCCTTATCTTACTAAACTCGCTTCCTTAACTATCTAATCCGCCCTAATGGCATCTCTCTTGTCCGATTCTTACCCCATTTCCCCTTGTGCCTTTCCTGAAACAGCTTGCCACTCAGAAGATATCCGTTGAAATATCAGCATTCCTTGCGCACATGCCTTATCAAAAAAAACTATTGAGAACTCAGACAAACACTGGCATTCTAAAGCTATTCTGCTCGGTGATGGACAATTATTCTGAAGATATCAGAGAGGGTGAAAATATAACTGTAATTCTCGAACAGGGATCTTGAGGTCCTGAGAGGTGTCATCTTCCTGAATGATTGACAGTAATGACAAAAAATCCAGTCAGTGCAGTTTCAAATGTGTGGCGGAACGACCAGCAGTGTCACGAGAAGGTCAATGACCTTTTCCACTGCGCCAGGGTTAGTGACACACTCTTTTCACTGCTATCTCATACTCTCACTAAATATGCCACTGCACCCACTTCCCAGCAAGGCTCATGCTCTTTCACTCTCACTATTGCCTGCAATATCCTCCCTCACTCACTCTCACCACCCTTAAGCCCCACAAACCTCCCACAACACTAACTCAGCACAGTCTCCATGCTGCCTACTTACTCCCTAGGAACATCATGTTTCAACCACATGCAACATACTTCACCTCTCTCAATCCATCCCTTTCTCTCATTGCAGTGGAACACAGCTCATAATAGGATTGAGATGGCCAGGATGGGTGGAGGGGCTCCCTGCAAAGAGAGAATTTTGCCCCTTACAGAAAGAGACTGGGACTGCTCCTGGGGAATATCAAGACATCTTGTCTTGCACCCCAGTAAGTATCATTTTTCATTCCACTGAAACTCTCACAGTAAAAGTAACCTCACTGTCAGTGGCAATCATTGCATATTACTCCTAATCATTAGTTTGCGACACCTTCTCTCCCTTGTACTTTGCAGGTATCAGCATGATGTCCATGACTTCGGTGGAGAAAAGGCATCCTCTCAACCTCCTCAGGGTGGGAGTACTCAGACATCAGAGAAAGCATTGGCAAGGCTGCCTCCTGCCTCCTGTGCTCCTCACCGGTTCAGATACTGACACCTTGGTGGGAATGTCAGATTTAGAAAGTTTGGGAGCACAAGCTGGTGAGCACCTCACTGTTACAGCTCTGAAGCTGGCGAAGAGGAAATGTATAGTGATTGTAATGAGGTCAGCCAGGTGGACCTCATAGAATATGAGTTCCTTGATTGGGGCTGTTAACTTGGTCCAATCAGGAGATCTGTCTGACGGATAAAAACAGGAATGTTTTGACACGCTGGGAGTTGACTCTGACGAGGCTGTACCAGAGTCAAGGCCATTCCACGTGTAAATAAAAGGTGACTTGGTGATAGGATACCGGCCTCTGTGTTATTTGAAAATTCCCCAGGCCACCAGCACTCATAGGACTTCCAGACGCCAGGCATCTGCTCAGCCCAGGCTGCAGAGGACCCTGTGGTGTTGGCAATCAAGGACTTTGTCCACATGCACAGGAGGAACAGGAACAGCAGACAGGCATGTTGGATGCAATGGCCCTCTTTGCTATGCCATGGGGATCCAGCTGCCCTATGCATGCAAATGTCTGGCTGCCTCCATGGACAGGTTTATGGTTGGCACAGAGAGCTGGTTCAGCACTTTCAGGGTTTGCTGGGAAGGCATAAACGCCTGAACTCTATCGCCCCAGCCACTGGTCCTCAGAACTGAAGACATGGTGATGGGGATGGGGAAATTGGCATTCACTCCAAGTGCCCCTTCCTTACAGGAGACAGGGTGGTGTCAAGTAGCAGCCAGCCAGTGCAGGAACTACATACAGGCCCTCAAATCTTCTTATGCTAAATATTTCTATTCTTCCCTTGCCTTGTGTCCAAAATTGTTGATGTCAGTGAAGTGGTCATGAGATCTGAGATAGGGAGATGTGCAGCACAGACAGTCAATGCCTTTGGATCGTCAGGGTTTAGGAACACTACAGGTCTGTGTCCTGTACAGTTCATGGATCAGTGAAGTTTCCCTTTTAAAGGGCTTCACATCAGTAGGTTTTGCTACTCCCTCCCTTACAGATCGAGACACTTACCTTACAAATGCAGCTGCCCCCTTGAAAATTGTCATCCCCCCACCAAAGCCCTTAGATCTCCAATCCCTTTGAGTAGATTCCTGAGTCTCCTTCCTGTGGCAGCTGATTCCACCTTGTCCTCCCCATTCCTTTCCCCTTATTTTCTGTGGATGGACTCGACAGACTGTCCATAGTCACCCCCTTGAGTGAACTAACCAGACAGCCTCGGATGAGAAGTGCCCAGACCCAGGTTAGCCCAAGAATAACTGTAATCCACTGCCTGGACTGTAGAGGCGTGGACCTCTTTACCAAGAACTCCTGAAAGTTGCCTGACCATGTCTAAACATGATGGGGATCTGTGCTGGGAGTCTGAATAGCCACAATCTGCAGTGCCATGGGACTGCTGCATGCAACTCCCTTCACCCCAGGTCCCCAGTTGAAAATGGGAGTACTATAGTGTAACAAGCCCTTCATTGAAGATCCCTGTGGACCGGACGTAAATAAGCATGCCAAGGTATATCTGAGCAGTGGATGGGAGGAGCCAAAGTGGATGGTGTGCTGCAGCAGCTAACACAAAAAGCACATCTTTGCAAGGCAGAAGGATACGAAAGGCATTCCCAAAAGGGTGCCTCGGGTTGTAGGATGCGGGCTCCTGAGGGAGATTCAGGACCCTGGGGCTGATGTGAAATTCAGTCTGAGCAGAGATACGCATAGATGAGATTCCACTGCACCCTGAGTTTCCTCTAACTGGTGTGCAACATTGGACCCAAGCAATGTGATTTTTAAATTACAGATGACACTGGCCATGCGCTGGACATCCCCCACTGCACTGTTTGCCAGTTTCTACAGCAACATTCAGCTCAGGCTTCCATCACCACCCAGCACATCCCAGATTCTGGTCATGACTGCAGCCATGGCACTCCCCTCTGCTAGCCATTCAAACCCACGATGGAGGAGTTGGGGATTCCTGAGCAGCAGCTTTCTGATGATAGCACTATTCCTGATTGTAGGAAGATCCTGGCATGAGTTTGTAAAAGACAGGCAGCATCCTGAAAGAGACCTGAAGACACTCGTGATCTATGAATATAGGTTACATGCTGCGATTGAGGTTGCACACCACTGGAAGAAATACTCATCAGGGCGCAGCATTTAGGTGGAGACTTGATGTAAAGGTTTCGCTTCAAGGTCCAAAGGTGAAATGTTGCCACCTGGGTGCTGCAGGCACAGCTGCGACTGACAGCCCTCCTCAGTGGGGAGACTTAGAACCTCTGCTGTAACCCCGTTCTTCTTACATCAGAAGAAATGAACCAATATCCTCTGGATTTTTGTGACAAAACCAATAGGAGAGGTCAAAGGGACCAGCCAGTATCACAGCATGGAGGTTACCAGTCAGTTTATGATCAGTACTTGGCTCCTGTTCAGCAGCCTAGGTGAGCAAAGACTTTGGCCTCCACCTCCTGCCAAGTCATCGGCCAGGATTGATGAGCTCCAGACAGAGGAGAGGGGTAGTGTTTCGGTTGAAACCCCGTAACTCCTCCAGCAAGGAATCCATCTGCCATGGACCCAATTCATCCTGGTGGAGCATGCAGCCAAGTACACTGCCTGGTAGTTGCCCAACCTCTCAGGTCAGCTGGGTTGGTGAACACGAGGAGCAAGTCATAGAGTCATAGAATCATAGAGTAGTACGGCATGGAAACAAACCCTTCGGTCCAACGCGTCATTGGCTTAGGCCAAAAGAACCTCCCAACATGCCTGGTCTGTGCATAGCAAATCCTGACAACCTCCTCTGCAAGAGACACAGAAAAGGCCCACATACAGGGAATACAGAAGGCCGACAAGGGGAAGACATGACATACTCCTCTCCCAAAGTGAAGGGGCACCATAATGTACCCATTTAACTTTAAATAGATACTCTGTGGTGATATATAGAAGTCAGATCTGAATTGCATTTCAAACTGAATGCTTGCAGAGTACCGAGTAGATACTTGTGATACACCCTGTTGAATGGCTTCTCCTGATCAAAAGATAGGGGGCTGGTTAACGGGCTAATCCTTTGAGATTTATCAGGTTGTTTTCTTTTTACTACCCATAACTGTTATAGCACATAACTGAACGTCCTCCCACCACCAAAATCACTGATTTTTTTTTTAGCTAGTAACCACCACCAGTAAAAACACCCAATCCAATTGTATCCAGTTGAGTATTTGCAAGGAAAGCCCAGTATGGACAATGCAGACCATCAATGAGGAGTGTATGGGGTAAAGAGAGCAGGAAGGGACTAAATCAAAATTGAGTTGGAAGGACAAGTAATCCCCATGATGCCCACCTCTCTAAAGACATCAAGAGCACTAACAGATACTGCATGCTCCTTCTCCAAGAACGCCCAGGCTCAAATGTGACCGTGAAAGAGAGAAAGACAATTGAAAGAGATAACCCCCTCCAAGCCAGCTGCCTGGACCTGTTTGTAGCCAGCCTGGCCAGGCTTGGGAGCAGATCCACAAGGACGTCCTCCAATCTGCCCATACCCCTCCGCACTGGATGGCCAATGATCGGAGCTGAAGAGCTGAAATGCAACCAAAAACAGAACAAAATATTTTTCAAATAACCAAAAAGCAGGTGCAAATTCCCACAACCAACATAAACATGGTCTACACACTCCACAGTGCCGCAAACTAAACAGTTTGGAGTCCATGAACTGCCGCAATTTGCAGTTGTAAGGGATAGCTGTGTGCAACACCCTCCACCCCAGGTCCCCAGTGGAAAGTGGGAGGACTGCTGGGTAGAGAGCCGTCCACTGGGGATCCCTGCCAGCTGGTGACAAATATGGATGTCAAGGCGTGTCCAGGTGGCAGATGTAGGAGTCAAGGTGGATGGTGTACAGTGACAGCCTGTACAAAAAACACCTCTCCGCAAATTGGAAAGACACACTATACATTCCTAAGAGGCGGCTCAGGTTGAGGGAAGTTCAGGACCCTGGGGCCAATGTGAAATTCTGTTCAAGCAGGGTTATGCACACATGGGATTACACCAAACACCTGAGTCTCCTCCAACTGATGTATGATGTTGGGCCCCAGGTTCCTTTTAAATGAGTTTAGGATTTCTGCCTTCATCATTAAATTGGGCAATGAATTCCAGACGCTGCACTACTCTGTGTGAAAACATTTTTCCCCATGTCCTCTCTGATCCTTTTACAAGTTACCTCAAATCTGTGCCATGGTAATTGATCTCTCCTCTAGGGGAAATAAATTTTCACTGTTTAATCTATCCAAGCCCCTCATTATTTTGTACCTCTGGATTAAGTCACCCATCAGCCTTCTCTGTTCTAATGACCCTAGCTCATATAATCTTTCTTCATACCTGCAATTTTTAAGCCTTGGTAACATTTTTGTAAATATTCTGTGTACCATAGAGCAACTATGTCCTTCCTGTAACGTGGTAACCAGAGCTGTACACAAAACTCCAGTTGTGGCCTAAGAAGTGTTAATATACAGTTCCACATTATATCACTGCTCTTGTATTCAATGCGTCACAAATGAAAAAATGTATCCTATATCTTTCTTGCCATCTTATCTCGTTGACCTGCTACCTCCAGGGACCTGTGGACATGCATTCCAAGGCCTATCACTTCCTCATATGCTCTCAGTTCCCTCCTTTTATTTTGTGTATTACCTTGTTTTTTTCTCCCCCATCCCAAACGCATAACCTTGTTCAGACTGAATTTCATTTGTGATTTTTCAGCCAACTCATCCAAACCATTGGTAACTTCTTTTACTTGACAGCTATCCTCTTCCCTCTCAACTATCCAGTCAATTTCTGTATCATCTGCAAATTTCTCAATCATCTCTCCTATATTTAAACTTAAGTCATTAATATACACCACAAGCAGCAAGGGACCCAAAACTGAGTCCTTTTGTACTGCCACTGGAAACTGCTTTCCCTTTGCAAAACTCATCTGTTTACCATTACCTTTTGAATCCTGTCACTTAGCCAATTTTGGATCCAAGTATCATATTCTCCAATATTCCCTGGGTTTTAATTTTTCTCAGTAGTCTGCCATGTGGGATTTGTCACATACCTTACTCAAACTCATGTGGCCAATTTCATTGAAGTACCCTCATCAATCCTCCTTGTCACTTTCTCAAAAAATTCAATGAAGTTAATAAGACACAACCTTCCTTTAACAAAACCATACTGACTATCCCTGATTTTCCATGCCTCTCCAATTAATAGTCCTTTCTGTCAATATTGAATCTAGTAATTTGCCCATTATTGAGGTCAATAATTATTTGGCCAAGCCTTTGCATCTTTTTTGAATAATGATACAACTGTTGCAGACCTCCAGTCCTCTGGTTCCTATTTATCTTGGGCATTGGTAAATGATCCTCGAGCATCCATTATTTCCTCCCTGCCTTCCTACGACAGCCTCGGATACAATTCATCTGGCCTAGGTGATTTATCCACCTTCAAGGAGGACAGTCCTTCCAGTACTTCCCTTCACATCATACTTATTTATTTAATATTTCATTCTCTTCCTCTTTAACTAGAACGTGCCCTTGTGAAGATAGAGAAAAAATGCTCATCTAGAAACTTGTCAACATCTTCTGCACAAGTTGACATATACATCTCTGATAAGCACAATCTTTCCTGTCATTATCATCTTGCTGTTAACAAACTGATAAACACCTTTGGATTTTACTTCATGTTATTTGCCAATATTTTATCGTATTGTGTCTTTGTTTTCTGATTTTTTAAAAATTTCACCCGTGTACTTTGCATACTCCTTCCTGAATTATTACTGTTTTTGAGATTGCCATGTTTTGTATTTTTTTGCTTTATCTTTCCCTGTACACTTCTGGATAAACAGGGTCTCTAGATTGGGCAAAATTGCCCTTTTTTTTAATCTAAGAACATAAGAAATAGGAACTGCAATAGGCTGTTCAGCCCCTCGAGCCTGACCTGTCATTCAGTAGAATCATGGCTGATCTGACACTCCCCACTTACATTTTCCTTCCCTTTCTTCATAACCTTTGATTCCTTGACTGATCAAAAATCTATCTCAGCCTCAAATATACACAAGGACTCTGCTCTCTCAGATCTCTGTAGCAAAGAATTCTAAAGACTCTTAACCCTCTGAGAGAAGAAATTCCTCCTCATCTCATTCTTAAATTGGCACCTGTTCATTCTGAGACTATACCTTCTGGTCTTAGACTCTCCCTTGAGGGGAAACAACCTCTCAGCATTTACCCTGCCATGCCCCTTAGAAATCTGTAATTGGTTCAATGAGATCGCCACTTATTGTTCAAAACTCCACTCAACCCGTTTAGCCATTGCTTGTGTAATAATTCGTCTATCTCAGGGATCATCCTAGTGAATCTTGGCCCATAATTGCTCACAGTACTCTAAATGTGGTCTCACCAGCAACATGTACAATTGCAGTAAGACTTCCCTACTCTTGTACTCCAGCCCCCTTGAATTAAGGGCCAAAATTCCAATAGCCTTCCTGATTACCTGCCAAACCTGAGTATTAACTTTCTATGTTTTGTGCGCAAGTACCCGAGTCCCTTTGTATTGAAGCTTTCTGCAGTTTTTGTACATTTTAAATAATACTCTGTTCTTTTGTTCTCCTTCCAAAATGAACAACTTCATGTTTTCCCACATTATACTCCATTTGCCAACTCCTCTGCTCACTTACTTAACCTATCAGTATATCTCTGTAAACTGTTCGTATCCTGCTCACAACCTGCCTTTCCACCAATTTTTGTGTTGTTTGGCTAAAGTACATTGGCTTCTTTCTTCCAAGACATTAATATATATTGTGAACAGTTGCAGTCCCAGCACTGATCCCTGTGGAACTCCAGTGGTTATAGGTCACCAACCTGAAAACAACCCCTCATCTCTATTCATTATTTCCCACCCAACAGCAAGTTCTCTATCTATGCCAAATTCGCTAGCTCCATCAGTGTGGGCTCTTACCTTATGACAACCTTTTCTGGATTACCTTGTCAAATGCCTTCTGCAAGTCCAAATAGAATACATCTTTTGGTTCCCCTCAATCCACTCTGGTTGAGTCTTTCTGGAAAAATTCTAATAAATTAGTCAGATACAGTTTCCCTTTCATGAAGCCATGCTGACTCTGCTTGATTAGGTTATGATTTTCCAAATGTTCTGCTATTACTTCCTTGATTCTAATACATTGCCAACAGTAGATGTAAAGCTGCTTAGGCCTAAAGTTATCAATTTTTTTGCCTTCCCCCCCCCTTTTTGAATGGTACATGACTTTGGGAATTTTCTAATATTCTGGTACTTCTTCAGAATCCAAGGGATTTTGGAAAATTACAACCAATACATCCAATATCTCTGTAGCTACCTCTTTTAGAATCCTCATATGCAAGTCATCAGGACCAGGGAACCTAGAGATAATAGGTACTGCAGATGCTGGAGAATCCGAGATAACAAGGTGTGGAGCTGGATGAACACAGCAGGCCAAGCAGCATCATAGGAGCAGGAAAGC
>JAHRHZ010000023.1:38251809-38310523 GCA_024137785.1 Ginglymostoma cirratum | reverse complement strand
ATGATGCTGCTTGACCTGCTGTGTTCATCCAGCCCCATGCTTGTTATCACCAAAACATTACCTAGTTGTAATCTCATTTTTGTTTGTAGCATTTTGCTGTGCACACATAGCCTGCCATATTTCTTATGTTACAGCAGTATCTGTGCTTCAAAAGCACTTCACTGCTTGTAAAGAGCATTGGCATGTTCTGACATGGTTCATGTGCTATAGAAATGCAAGCCTAATCTTATAGTTCTACTGGAATGTCTATTAAGAACTGAGACTGAAGGAACACCTAAACAAGAAAATAATAACGTTTCCCAGCTGATCACTTCCTTCATTTTTCCTCCTTTTCTCATGAAATTCAACAATGTAACCTCATTTAGCACTACTATTTGTAACACCTGAGGGACAACAGTCACAGTCATGTCATTGGAGACCACTCTGTTGGCCCATAAAGAGAATCACATTTTGTCCTATTTTTTATACTTACAAGGCAATTAGACTATTTAAAATTTGTTTCTAGTTGTTGAAAGGATGAAGAAGAAAATGTGGAGCAATTACATGTTTGTGTAGACTTTAACATGATGAGAATCCAGATGATTTTGTTTTTAAGTATTTGTTCGAAAAAGAGAAATACAAATGCTTCACAGTAGGCTGTAAAATTCACAAAGAGACTTTTAAATGAAAAGAAAATGATATTTGTGGAAAATTAATGAGACCTGGGGATCCTAAGTGATGCTAGCTTAAAGCTTTTGGAACAATTTTCAGTGGCAGAGTACAGCAAATCAGTCGCCACCATAGTGTGAAGAGGATATTGCAGCTTTGGAAATGTTTTAGAAGCAAGGAATTGGATTATATAAGGAGATGGAGGGATTGGATAATGAAGATGGATTATGTAAATTGTTCATATCTGAAAAAAAATGGAGAGGTGATTTGATTGCTATTTTTAGAATTCTAAAGTAAGTGTATTATGTAGCTCATGACCATACCATGTCCAAAACAACAGAATCAGAAGACACTGTCTAGCCACAAGGAGTGGAAAAGCAGTGTGCAAAATTTAGTGCCCTCTCTGCAGAAGGTTTGGTACATGTGGTATTTAATCAGATTGGTGGGTGGGGCCCAGTACTTAGTGCATAGCTGGAGGCATGTGGATGTCCTTCCAGTCCTACTGCCAGGTAAGTGTCTTTGGCCCAACCGTCTTCAGTTGCTTCATCAATGACCTTCCCTCCATCAAGTCAGAAATGGGGATGTTTGATGATGCCCCTACTGGGCACACAATGTGGTATTATCCCACAAATGTTTACATGTCCTGACAATCTGACTTTCCCTGAGATTCCTCTCATGTTTGTAGATCTGGATCTGTGTCTAGGAACAATATTGTGACTACGAATGCCAGAACATGCTAGAAGATCATGTTGTGTAGAATGATAGTTTTTGGAAGCTCAAAATCAAGGCAACTAAAATAAATCAGGAAAATCAAAGAGGAGGCTGGGGAGAGGAGGGGTAGTTTATGGAAGAGTGAAATCAAATGTGTGTCTTACAAATGGAGTGGAACTAAGGCAAAATCAGTTGTGCAAAGAAAAATTGTTTACTGAGAATTTTGTCAAGTGATTTGATGTTTATAACCATGTCATAGAGTTAGAGGACTGGATTTTTGCAGAGTTCTGAAGACTCCACGACTCTTTAATAATGTTGGGTGGCATATGGAGGTTCTGCCTCCACTTCAATTCTTTCCAGTATGGAACGCCAGATAGTGGCATGATCCTCATGGGAGGAAAACCTAAATGCAGTTGGGCTATTTGAATGTAATGCTTAGTTTGAAAAGGTCTTCTTCTGGTTGATATAAGGGCCTAAATTCACAAGTTGGGAATCATGAATTGCTCACCAAAGGCTTCTTACACAGCATCTTCCAAACCCACAACTAATTCATCTAGAAGGGCAAGGGCAGCAGCTACACGGGAACATCACCAATTGCAAATTCTCCTCCAACCCATTCACCATCTAGATTTTGAAATATATTGCCGTTCCTTCAGTATAACTGGGTCACAATCCTGGAACTCCCTCCCTCAAGCCATTGTAGGTCTACCTCCACCAAATGTATTGTAGTGTTTTGAGAAGGTAGCTCACTACTAGCTTGTTAAGGGCAACTATGGATAGGCAATGAATGCTGGCCCAGCTAGTGATGCCCACATTCCATGAGTGTACATGAATAAAAAGGTTAATTGGAGTTACTGGCCTTTAGGCCCATTAGTTTCCCCAGCACTTTTTCCTCTAGTGATCCATAATATTGCACTTATTTCGTTTTCTCCTATTGCCCTTGATTATTCAGTTGTTTAGGAATGCTATTTGTATCTTCTACTGTGAAGACTGATGCATAATAGTTATTCGACTTCTCTGCCATTTCCTGGTTCCCTGTTATTTTCCCAGCATTGTTCTCTAAGGGCTTTATGGTCACTTCAGCTTCTCTGTTCCTTTTCATGCATTTAAGAAGCTTGTGCTGTCCATTCTGACGTTTCTTGCAAGTTTACCCTCAAAGTTTACCTTTTCCCTCTTTTTTTGGTTGTCTTTTGTTGGTTTTTAAGACTTACTCAGTCCTCTAGCTTATCATGAATCTTTGCCACATTGTAGGTTTTTGTTTCAATTTGATGTTATCCTTAACTTCCCTGGTGAACCATGGTTAGTTTAGACCTTCCCCGAATCCCTCTTCCTCACCAAGATATATCTTTGCTGTGAGCCATGAACTAATTTCTTAAACATCTGCCATTTTTTCTCCAACTGTTTTTCTTGCTAAATTCCTTTCCCAGTCTACTCAGCCAGCAATGCCCTCATTCCTTTGTAATTAACCTAATTTGAGTATAGCACAGTACCTTAATGGAAGCAGAATCCACAGCAACAGAGTCGCACCTTACTGAGCATGTCCCACACACCAACATCACCATCATAGATAACACAGTGTGGAGTTGGAGGAGCACAGCAGGCCAGGCAGCATCAGAGGAACAGGAAAGTTGACCTTTTGGGTCAGGACCCTTCTTCAGAAATGGGGAGGGGGAAGGGAGCTCTGAAATAAATAGAGAGAGAAGGGGTGGGGCTCAGAAAGGTAGGTGGAATGGTGATAGGTGAGTGCAGGTAGGCAGTGGTGGGGATTGGTCAGTGAGGTGGGAGGAGCGGATAGGAGAGAAGATGGACAGGTTGTGTCAGGTCAAGGAGGCCGGGATGAGAGGGAGGCTTGGTCATGAGACGAAGCCGGTGGTGGGGAGATTTTGGAAGTAGCAAAGTCCACATTGAGACCATTGGGTTGTAGGCTCCCAAGGCGGAATATGAGGTGCTGCTCCTCCAGCATCACCATCCCTGTGTTTGTCCTGTCCTACTGGTGGGACTACTCAGCAGAGGTGGCAGCACACTAGTATACATTCAGGAGGGTGTTGCTTTTGGGATGCTGAACATTGATTCCACATCCCAACAAGTCTCATGGCATTAGGTAAAACACGGGGAAGGAAACCTCCTGCTGGCTTCCATTGTCTCCCATTGGGTAGATGAATCACAAAATCTAAATGTAGAGGGGAAGTGGTAATGTCACAGGACTAGTAACCCACAGCCTGAGGCTAATGTTCTGTGAATATGGACTCGAAGCCTGCCGTGGCAGATGGTGAAGTTTGAATTCAATTAAAAGCTTGTCTGATGATGACTGCATAAGTTGCAAAAATCCACTTGGTTTGTTAATATCCTTTAGGGAAGGAAATCTGCTGTCCTAACTGAAATAACTCCACAGAAGCCAGTATCCCATCACCAAGTCACCCTTTATTTACACTTGCATAGGAGTTGACACTGGTGCAGCTTCCTCAGAGCCAACTCTCAGAATGAACAGATCCCCGACACTCCTGTTTAGATCTGTCAGTCAGGACTCCCTGATTCAACCAGGTTAACAGCCTCAATCAGGGAACTCATATTCTCTGACGTCCACCTGGCTGACCTCATTACAATCACTATATCCCTCCCCCTCTAACTTCAGGAATGTAGGCCTGTTCTTTTCCCTGTAGTCTCTCCTGGGATATTTTCACACCAGGTCCACTTCTTCCGACTCAGCCTTGGATACGGACGGCATGTACTAGACCGTGGCCTGCCTCTTGTGCCTGGGGCATCTCGTAGGAAATACATCCCGTTTTTCAGTTGGTGAAGCTGTTGAGACTGTGACATCCACCACGACGAAGGCATTTAGCGTGCTGGCCTTTATTGGTCCCTCTGCATACCAGCAGCAACTACAACCGTTTGGCCGAGCCTTGGCATGGTTTTTGCTGGGGGCTGACCTGAAGTCCCTCAGTTCAGGATATGTCCTGAGTCAGGCTATGTAATTGCCTTTATTCAAGTGGTGTCCCCCAAGTACTGTCAACAGTCCTGGCAACATCCTCATAAATCTTCTTAACACACTTTCCACTTTAACTATGTCTTTCCTATAACAGGGTGACCAAAACTCTACACAGTACTTCAAGTGTGGCCTCACCAATGAATTATACAACTGTAACACAAAAAACCAACTCCTATACTCAATGCCTTGACCGATAAAGGCCAGCATGCTAAATGCCTTCTTCACCACCCTGTCCACCTGTGACACCGCTTTCAATGAACTATGTACTTGCACTCTTAGGTCCCTCTGTTCCACAACACTCCTCAGGACCTTACCGTTTACTGTACAAGTCCTACCTTTGTTTGACTTTCCAAGCGAAACACCTCACACTTATCTGTATTGAATTGCATTAGCCAATCCTCAGCCCACTTCCCCATCTGATCAAGATCCCTCTGCAATTTTTGATAACCTTCCTTGTTATCAATGACATCTCCTAACTTTTTTGTCCGCAAACTTAATAATCATGCCTTGTACATTCACATCCAGATCATTTATGTAAATAACAAATAATAAAGGTCCCAGCATCAAGTCACAGACCTCGGTCAGAGAAACAACCTTCAAACATCACCCTCTGCTTCCTACCATTGAGCCAATTTGAATCCAATTAGCGAGCTCTCCCTAGATCCCATGCGACCTAACCTTCATGACTAGCCTGCCATGAAGGACCTTCCCAAAGGCCATACTAAAGTCCATATAGACAACATCAACTGCCCTACCCTCATCTACCAGCTTGGTTACCTCTTTGAAAAACTCTAGAAGATTTTTCAGACATGACTTCACGCGCACAAATCCATGCTGACTATCCCTAATCAAACCTTGACTATCCAAATGTTGGTTGATCCTGTCCCTCAGTATCCTTTCCAATACCTTGCCTACCACTGATGTCAGGCTCACTGGCCTGTAGCTCTCTGGCTTGTCTTTGCTACCTTTCTTAAACAATGGAACAACATTAACCACTTCCAGAACTTCACCAATGGCTAAAGATGAAGTAAAAATCTTTGCAAGGGCATCTGCAATTTCTTTCCTAGCCTCCCACAACGTCCGAGGATGGGCTTCGTGAGGCCCAGGGGATTTATCCACTTTAAAGCACTTTAAGGCTGCAAACACCTTCTTTCTGGTAATAGGTATGCAGTTCAAAATATCCCCACTTATTTCCTTAGCATCTACGATTCTCTCCTCAGTAAACACTATTATCTCCCTGGCCATCCTTTTACTCTTAATAGAGCTAAAGAATCTCTTGGGATTATCCTTAACCGCCAGATCCATCTTTTTGCTCTTCTGATTTCCTTTTTAAGTTTCTCCTACACTTTTTAATTGTCATCTAAGGATTCACTTGAGCTTGATAGCTTAAACCCAGTGTGTCATCATAGAACCCCTATAGTGTGGAAATAGGCCCTTCAGCCTAACAAGTCCATACCGACCCTCAGGGCATTGCACCCCGACCTATCCCCTATAACCCACTTAACCTACACATCCCTGAACACTACAGGCAATTTAGCATGGTCAATCCACCTAGCCTGCATATCTTTGGACTGTGGGAGGAAACCCATGCAGACACACAGAGAACGTGCAGACTCCACACTGACAGTCACCCCATGGTGGAATTGAACCTAGGTCCCTGGCACTGTGAGGCAGCAGTGCTAACCACTGAGCCACCATGCCACCTGAATGGGGGAAGGTTGTTTTTCTGGCTTGAGGTCTGTGACTAGTGGTGTTCCTCAGGGATCTATACTGGGACTGCTGCTGTTTATGATAAATATATATATATAAATGACCTGTATGAAAATGTAGATGGGTGGGTTGGTAAGTCTGCAGATGATACAAAGGTTGGTGGTGTTGTGGATGGTGTAGAAGGTTGTCAAAGGATACAGCGGGATATAGATCAGTTGCAGATATGGGCAGAGAAATGGCAGGTGGAGTTTAATCTGGGTAAGTGAGGTGCTGCATTTTAGGAGATCAAATGTTAAGGAAAAGCATACAGTTAATGGCAGGACCCTGAACAGCATTGATGTACAGAGGGATCTTGGGGTTCAAGTCCATAGCTCCTTGAAAGTGGCCACTCAAGGAAATAGGGTGGTAAAGAAAGCATGTGGCATGCTTGCCTTTATTGGTTGGGGAATTGAATACAAGAGTCAGGATGTTATGTTGCAGCTTTATAAGACTTTGGTTAGGCCACAATTAGAGTATTGCGTTCATTTCTGGTCACCACATTACAGGAAGGTTTTGGAGAGGGTGCAGAAGGGCTTTACCAGAATGCTGCCTGGATTAGAGGGTATGAGCTATAAGGAGAGGCTAGAAAAACTCAGGTTTTCTCCAGAGCAGCAGATGCTGAGGGGAGACTTGATTCTTTTCCCCAGAATTTAAATGTCTAATTACTAGGGGGCATGCATGTAAGGTGAGAGGGGGAATGTTCAAAGGAGATGTGGGGGGCAAATGTTTTACACAGAGAGTGGTAGGCGTCTGGAAAGTGCTGCCGGGGCGGTGGTGGAGGCAGATACGATAGGGGTGTTTAAGGGTCTTTTAGATAAGCACATGAATATGCAAGGAATGGAGGGATATGGACCAAGGGCAGGCAGAAGGGATTAGTTTACTATAGCATTGTGTTTGGCACAACATTGTGGACCGATGGGCCCGTTCCTGTGCTGTACAGTTCTATGTTCTATGTTCTTCTTACTGCTTGCATGTCATATGTCTGAACAGGTTTATTAAAGATATCTAAAATATGTTGGCATGTTTAAGTCAACTATTATGCTGTTTTGCTGGTAATTTCAAATAATAAAATTGCTTTCTTGATTTTTTTTTTGCTCAGCCATTGAAATAAAATTGATACTACTCACTCCATTTATTTCAGAGAGAGTACGATCTCCATTCACATATGCTGTGGCTAAAGCGGATATAGCCTTTGTTGGCAGTGGAAATGTTGGGGTTAATTTTGTTTGTTGGGAAGCCTTAGGCTCTGTTTCTAAATAAAATGAAAAAAGATTGCCATCGCTGACCCTTCATAGGTTGGCACTTTGACATATAATTGCATTCTACTGAGAAGGCATGTGGGAATAGATATTTGGTCGCCATAGAGAGAAAAACACATATTTCTAATAATACTAATTGCATCTCTCAGAAATAGCTTTCAATGTGCTTCATGTACAATGCGTTTCTTTGAAATGCAGTGACTTGTGAGGGTAAAGGTTCATAGGACATTAAAGACAGTGCCTCAAGTTAATAAAGCTGAAAAAAAAATAGCTGATAGATATCTACACTTCATCACAAGTTCTGTTGTGTTCTGCTTGAGGGGAAGTTCAAACTCAAGTTTTATAAATGAGACTTCTGAGTGTCTTAGCTAGGAAATTTAGTGAAGTTGGTTTCCTGTTGCCTCTCCCATAGAATTTATCTTTGGAACTCCTTTTCCTTGGTGGGCTGCAACTGAGGCTGAGGGTCTCCACCTTCACGTCTGATAAGGAATGAGGGCATTCGTACCTATCAGACATATATTCCCCACTGTATGTCAATGCAATGTTCATCGCTCTCATTTCAGATTTCACATACAGGGCTGTCTGGAATGGGACCCACACCGAATCTTTCAGACTTGGAACCAATAATAAAACACAGAACTAGTGGTCACTTTGCCTAGATGTGAGTACTATGTGAATGTTAACCCGATGCATGAAACATAAGAAATAGGAATTCAGAGTTAGCCATTGGCCCTTTGAACATGCTCTGCCATTCAGTAAAATGGTGGTTGATCTACCTCAATTCCAACTTTTCTCATTATCATCATATTTCTAAATCCCTTAATATCTAAAATTATATCACGTTTGTGATGAATATACCAAGGTTGACCATTCAAAGCTACTTGGGATAGAGAATTTCAAAGCTTCACAATGCTTGGATGCTATACTGTGGTCAACTAGATCTCTACTTACTAGCATTGTGTGGAGTGAAGTTGAACTCTCCACTTCCTGATTCAGAGGCAAGAATGCCAACGATTCACTCCCATCTCAAGGGGTATAGATTGAAAAAACCAAGGAGTAATGATGGGCCTATAGAAAACCTAAATAGAACTTCAGTTCGAGGAATATATGCAGTATGAACAAAAATGCCATAGGAAGCATAATAGGGCTTCAAGGAACACGCTTTTACAAGAATGCTAGTTACAATGTAGAAGTACATAGCAAAGCTTGTAAAATTTAGTCACTTTTAATCAGAATAATACTGTCACAGAGTGACATAACGGTATTGTTAACAATTTGAAAGGACAAGATAGATGGGTGAAGACTTTCCAGTAATTGAGGGTCAGAATCAAGTTGATTGATTGCAAGATTATTGGTAAGAGATTGAGAATGTAATGTGGGAAGAAGATAAAGCAATAACACTGAAGAATCCGCTTCATCAGTAGAGGTTAACGCAGAAGATATGGGCCCTGTGGCCCGGCTAAAAGGTCAGGTTTGCAGCAGGAAAGTTATTGTCCTACAGCTACAACCAGGAGGTAGGACCTCTGCCCTTCAGAGACAGGAAGTCCTGCCTGTTCCCCATGCTGCAGCCTCTATGTATTTCCACATAAGTATTTCTGGGAAAGCGTGCTTTCATTGTTTTATCAGGAAAGACTTAGAATTAGGGGCATTTTTAGACAGTTTTAGAATCAGTGTTACACATTGGTGTATCCCATGTACATCAGAAGTAAGAAAGCAAAACGAAAGCCTTTGTCTATGGGAATGATAGCATTGTGGTTGTATTGTATTGCCCAGCTGTCCTCTCTGCAGCCCTGCCTGTTCTGTTGAGGAGGTGTAAGTTGTTACTTCAACAATGCTGTCTGCAGCTGACCATATGTTAATTTTACTCAGATCAATACACAGAATGGTGATGGTGGAATTCTTTCTTACGTTTCATTTGAGAAATTAGGGACTGAAGAACACTGTGCCGCATTTTTGAAAATTCTAAAGTAATTTTTGAGGGAGTTTGAGCAATTTTAAAGATTATTCCCTATGTGCACACTGTGTTCATAAGACAATAAGAAATAGGAATAGGAATAAGCTCCTTGTACAGTTGTGGTGAGACTCTTATACTTATGTTCCTTTGAAATAAGGGCCAATATTCCATTAGCCTTCCCAATTACCTGCTGCACCTGTGTGTTAGCTTTCTGTGTTCCATGTACAAGTACCCCCAAGTCCCTTTGTGTTGCAGCTTTCTGTAGTTTTTCTCCATTTAAATAATACTCTGATCTTTTGTTCTCACTTCCAAAATGAACATCTTCATGTTTCTCCACAATACTCCATTTGCTAACTTTTTACCCACTTACTTAACCTATCAGTATCCCTCTGTAAACTGTATCCCGCTCACAAATTGCCTTTCCACCTATTTTTGCATTGTCTGTAAATTTAGCTAAAGTACATTCACTTCCTTCCTCCAAGTCACTAATATATATTATAAACAGTTGTGGTCCCAGCACTGATCCCTGTGGAACTCCACTGTTTCCTGCCCATGGACCAATTCTGTGTATGGCAATACAGTGAGTCAGTATGATACGTAATTGAAAACAACAGCACTGAGGGCATATTTGGGCACAATGGAGGAATTCAACCATTAAAAAAAAGGACAGATGTAATTACATATGGAGATTACACATTTGGTTAAACGACAATAGAAATTCCAAGGTATGTGGGGATTATGCAGGAGAATGGCACTGAGGTAGAATATCAGTCATCATCTAGTTGAATGGTGGAGCAAGCTAAAATGGTCAAGTAATCTACTCCTCCTGTTTTCCTGTTTTCTATTTTCCAATTATTCTGGGCCTCAGGATTACCAGCCCAGTGACATTACCACTATACTACTGTTACTCTGTGTATCAAAACTGTTGAAGTTTTTTTATGACTGGAATGGGAGGAATGCACTGGTAATCAAACCATGAGTGACAGTATTGGGATAAATGTTTTGATTCGATCATCAAACAAGCCTTTTGGTCTTGCTATCTAGAATAAAAGAAACTTTCACCATTTTTCTTTAATGAATTCAAAGCAATCAATTTATTATAAAACAAAATTGATTTCTAAAAGCAAGTGGAAGAACCGCTTGACAACTAAACTATAATCTGGATTTAGAACACTATACCCTTTGAATCTCATAACAAAAGACTCACATAACAGAACTGTGCAGGAATGATATTTTAAAAGGGCAATTGAAAAAACACCTTCATTTTATAAATAAAAGGTAGAATTTGATAAATTTTCATAATCTGCGGTAAATCTTGTTGTCAAACCCGAATTGCTGAAAGTTGTCAACTGATGGAAGGTCTTCCAAACAAGGCTTCAGTTTAGATAGAAACCATGTTGGTTCCAACTCCTTGAAAAGTGATCGCTGTTCAGCTTTCCACATTACACAGTAGTCAAGATGTTGAAATGTGGGAACTTTATTAGGTTCCCAAACACTTCAACCAAGAGATAATTTCAGAAGAAAGACATGCTTGAAGGTTTTTGTCTCTTCTGATTCCTAAGTTTTTGAAACAGAAATCCAAAACCAGGAAGGTTTGCTTGGCAGCCATCAATACAGTGGTCCCACAGTTACTTCCAACCATGCTTTCTAGCAAGTAAAGACAATAAAATTCATTTCATATATCTCTGTAAGTTTTACTTGGCTGGTTTTCCAAAACACTTGATTCTATGTAATCATCAGGTGGTTTACAGCCCACATTAAACTGTTGCCCGTTGATGAAATGCCTTTTAATCCAGAAGTGTACAAACAATTCAGCATCTTCCAGTTTTCACATAGTCTATTAATATTTAGTCTCAGTAGTTTTGCAAAATTGTTTGTAATTTATAGATTGCCACATGTATTGTTGTGAGGTGGTGGTCCACAATTTAACATAAAAGTCTGTAATATTTCTAAAAATGAGACGAACACACTTTAAAACCAATATTTTGCTTAGCATGAATGGTGCTGCAGAAAGAAATGTGCAGATTGTGAAAAGGTCTGTGCAACAGTATTTGCTCAGTGACAAGCTATTTTGTAATTCAATTTCCTTGCAATTTGCCTTTGGTGCAACAGGACCATGGCAGATGCCATTTCCCTAGCCTTGCCCTTATCCCTGGAACGTCTGGATATTAAGGATACCTACGTCAGGCTTATACTTATTGACTACAGCTCTGCCTTCAACACTATAATCCTAACCAAACTAATTTCCAAACTCTGAGACCTAGGCCTCTGCTCTGCCCTTTGCAACTAATCCTTGACTTCCTGACCCATAGACCACCATCAGTGAAGATAGGCAACAGCACCTCCTCCACGACAATCCTCAACACTGGATCCCTGCAAGGATGCATACTCAACCACCTAATGTACTCCCAGTACGCTCATGACTGTGTGGGCCAAATTTTGTCCGAACTCCATCTAGAAGTTTGCTGATGACACCACCACTGCAGGTGGATATTGAATAATGACGAGACACGATACAGGAAGGAGATAGAATGCTTGGTAATGTGGTGCAAAGATCACAATCTCTCCCTCAATGTGAGCAAAACTAAAGGGCTGATCATCAACATCAGGAAGCAAGGAGGAGGACATGCCCCTATCTACATCAGTGGAACTGAGGTGGAGATGGTTGAGAACATCACGTTTCTAAGAGTGATGATCACCAACAATCTGTCCTGGACGACCCACAACACGACAGTCAAGATGGCACGACAATGCCTGTTCTTACTCAGGATGCCTAGGAAGTTCGGCCATGTCCACATGGATCCTCACCAACTTCTACAGATTCACCACAGAAAGCATTCTGTCTGGATACCTCACGGCTTGGTACAGCAACTGCTCTGCCCACGACCGTAAGAAACTGCAGAAAGATGTGGACGCAGCCTAGACCATCATGCAAGCTAACCTCCCATCCATTGACTCCATCTACACTTCTCATTGATGTGGAAGGGCAGCCAACATTCTCAAAGACCCCTCTCAAACCAGTCATAATCTCGTCCAACCTCTTCCGTAAGGTAGAAGACACAAAAGCTTAAACATATGTACCAGCAGGTTCTTTCCTGCTGTTGTTAGACTTATAAAAGGATCTCTCAAATTTCAAATCTAATGTTGATTTCGCTTTCTGTACACCTTCTTTGCAACTGTAACTTTGTATTCCTTGCTTTGTTCAATCACCCTATGGTCTTTGTATGTTTGCACTTTATGATCTACTGCATGCAAAACAAAACTTTTCACTGTACTTAGGAACATATGACAATAATAAATCAAATCAGATTACTTCCCTGACCGCATCCCAAAACCAGCCCAACTCGTCCCCGCCTTGCTAACCTGTCCTTCTTCCCACCTATCCACTCCTCCCACCTCAAGCCCCACCCCTATCTCCTACCTAGTAGCCTCATCCCACCTCCTTAACCTGTCCGTCCTCCCTGGACTGACCTATCCCCTCCCTAACTCTCCATCTACACTCACCATTACTGGCTCCAACCCCGCCTCTTTGACCTGTCTGTCTCCTCTCCACCTATCTTCTCCTTTATTCATCTTCTATCTGCCTCCTCCTCTCTCCCTATTAATTTCAGAATCCCCTTCCCCTCCCCCATTTCTGAAGAAGGGTCTAGGCCTGAAACGTCAGCTTTCCTGCTCCTCTGATGCTGCTTGGCCTGCTGTGTTCATCTAGCTCTACACTTTGTTATCTCAGATTTCTTTGCATGTTCAGTTTTCTTTTCTGCAAAGAAAATATCCCAGAACCTACGACATACTGTGCACCTTACACAATAATATTTAAAGCACTCCTAGGACAAAGGTTAGTCTGCTTAAGACTGACACCAAAGCAAAGTAAGAGGAAAGCAAGGCAAAGTGAAGATGCATAATGATACACAAGGCGTGAAATTTGGAGGGTTTGGTTGAGAATGTTACGGTGGAAAAATCCACTGAAGTGATAAGGGGAAATATGTGATTGAAGTTGTTCGAAAGGGCTCATGCTTTCACATATCTAGTGAAAATTGGACAGTCTCCATCAGTGTCATGTAGATGATTTGTTTTAAAGAGCAATGCTAATGAAAGGAGATCATGATGAACCTACTAGTCCAAACATTCTAAAGTGGACGAATAAAAACAAAAGTTTCAAATAAATTTAAAGATTACTCATGTCACAGAAGCCACCAGTGGAGCAAAGTGAGTTAGAGCATTTGATTGACTAAAATTGATCAATATTACAGTCCTAAGAGAGTCAAAGTCACAGTTCAGGTTGTTAAATTTTGATGTAATAGATTTTTAAAGTAGAGATTGAATATAGTACACTGTAGGGCTACAATCTCTTTTACTAGAAAGTGTAAATAAAGTTATGACTGATGGATGTCTGCAACTACGCATGTGTTAGGCTTACACAGTGTAGTGCACAATAGTGATCATGTTATTGGACTGGTCCAGAAGCCTGGATTAATGTTTAGATGACATTTGTTAAAATCACTCCATGGTAACTGGGTATTTAATAAATGTGGAATAAAAGCTAGTCTTAGTAATGGTGACCATAGAACTACCAATTGTCCTAAAACTGGTTAATGCACTAATGTCTTCAAGGAAGGAAATGCATCATCTTTATCTGGTATGGCTTGCATGTAACTTGAGACCCACAGTAATGTGTTGATTCTTAACTGCTTTCTGAATGGTCCAGCAAGTCACTGAGTTGTAGCTCCAGAAAGCTCTGTAATGTGGGTGAAATCATACCAAATATAGACAGCAATGGTTGAAGGAGACTATGTGCCACAACTATTTTAAGAGCAATAAAGGATCTGGAATAAATGTTGGTGATGGTAAAGACACCTGCACCCGAGAGTAAAGGAAAAAAGAACATGACAAATAACAACAAAAAAATGCCCTGTCAATGAGGCAAAGAAACCTCCGTGGAGACTATGCCATAATCTGGGTAAACAACAGGGGAAGTTGATGGATTTGGACTAAGAAATGATCAGTTACTGGCAGAAGCTAAAATGGTTGAATTAAGTTTCATTGACTTTGAGCTGGAGGGAATTCTGTCGACTACATGATTTAATGTTAGCTGTGAGAACAAAGGTCTCACTGTTTACACATTTAATTTTCCAAAGAGTGATATGTAATTTGAAGTGCTTTCCTATGCTTATTTTTCTGTGTTTCCTTAACAGTGAGTTCAGCAAGGCAATTGACTGTTGACAGTATTAAGGTTTGATTTAGTTTCTTTTCTTCATGCAGCATCCGTAGCCTCATATATTTTACAGCAGAAGTTATTGAATGTTTATAAAATGTGGGAGCCTTAAATGAGTTATGTCCCTACCCCTTCTTAATCCAAGACAAATGAAGCCTGGTCAACCCTGGAATTTTTTGACTTGTTTGGATCAGTTACACATTGTGTGGTGTTTCATCCAGTTTAAACAACAAAAAAGGGAGTATGTCTCAGTAAACCACGGGCACACTGCCATTACCCAGGATTTATAACTGGCTGCATAATCTGTAGAGTTTTTTTCATTCAATTCCACACCTACGTTGACTTGGTCCTACTGCCCTATTTCTTTTGCTGCATGTCTTTACTTTGCTGCTACTTTAGATCAGTACATCTGCTATCAACATTATCTTGGGCAGTACTGTTTCAAAGTAACAAACCATATGGTACAATACGAATGATTTGATCCTCAGACAACACTTCAAGTATAAAGTGTTCCTAAATTATCCATGTCTCCAGTTTATTTTTAATTTTTTGCCCTGAACAAGCTAAAAACAATGCTTCACACTGAGCTTTGGCAGCACAGGCTTCCTTTACATTTTTCAAATGGCCAGCATTCATTTGTGATCTTAGATAATGATTGATAACATTCGAACAGACAAGCATTAGAACAGAGCCCGATGATCTCGTCACCAACATCCACACATGGAATTTGCAGCAGAAGTTCCTGATCAATGGTTAGAACTGGGAACTTTAATTAAACTCATTCCTCCTTGTCTCAAGGATGCAGTATTGTTAGATTTGCTGAGATCAGCAAATCTTCATTTTTGAATTCACCTTATATATGAAATCATACCACAGAAAACGTCACCTGGAAATGGCATTTCATGCAACAATTGGGATGCACTGAGTAGATGAAACTTTAAAATTTTCTGAAGTGCACACATTTATAAATTGGTATCCTTTATCTGCATTTATTGAAATTCTGTAGCAAATATGATAATTCTTGGCAACTCAAACATGTACTTATCTGAATTCAAATGTAAATGATGTGCACCGCTACATTTTTCTAAACTGAGAATGTTTTTGAAAATAATATAAAAGATTAAGATTATAAATTTCCTAATTTCAGATCCCATATGTTGTATTTAAGTATTTTAAATTGTTCACTCTTAAAATTCCAGATTAGAGATTGCACGATTAATTTATTGAAAATGCAGGACAAGGTCTCCCCGGTATGAATTTGGGCAGGTCCTCAACTGCAATTGCTATTTCTAGCCCACTTAAGAAGAAACGTTTTTGCTTGACTGTTTCTACCAGTATTACTGATTCTATATCAAAAGTAGTAGACTACATAAGAGAAAAGCTATTCTTCCTGGTGACCTGTTAAATATGGACCATTGGGCGAAATCTTCAGCCCAGGAAGAACAGGCAGAGAATAGACTGTACGCAGTATATCAAATCAGTTTGGTGTACTGATTTACACACAGTCTATAGATATGTTGTCAGAGATAAAGTAATGATGGCAAACAAGAAAAGAAGAGTAGAATGGAAATCCTATCGCAGAAGGGTCACTAGACCATTGACTCTGCTTTCTCTGTATAGATGTTGCCAGACCTGCTGAGTTTCCCCTGCTATTTCTGTTTTTGTTGCTGTAGATACAGAGTCATAGAGTCATACAGCACGGAAAGAGACCCTTCTGTCCAACCAGTCCATGCCGAGCATAATCCCAAACTAAACTAGTCCCACCTGCCCGCTCCTGACCTATATCCCTTCAAACCTCTTCATGCCCATGAAATAACCTTGTTTCTAGAACATGTCTGGGTAGGTTTAGAGGGTTTGGGGTTTCATACTATTTTACTTAAAAAAAATCTCATTCTGAGTTCTTATTTGGAGTCCACTGTTGCACTTGACCTCATAAGGTATGAAAAATCAGTATGTATGAATCAAATAGAATTTATTCAGCAAGATTTTACAAAAAAACTTCATACCAAGCAGTGATGACAACATGAATGTTTCGTATCCTTCAAGGTCTGGGCTCCCTTGAATGTTGCCAACATAAGCGAATCCTATCTTCCCTCTCTGAAATGATGTTATGT
The DNA here is from genome assembly GCA_024137785.1 of Ginglymostoma cirratum. NCBI lineage: Eukaryota > Metazoa > Chordata > Chondrichthyes > Orectolobiformes > Ginglymostomatidae > Ginglymostoma > Ginglymostoma cirratum. The sequence goes on along the minus strand of JAHRHZ010000023.1, from coordinate 38,293,890 downwards.
TAAACTGCATCTTGGACAAATTACACCACAAAAGAAGTGGTAACAGTGTGACACAAAACAATCTCAATGTATCAAATGTTAGTCGCAAATTCTGAAGCCTGTCCTTTCCTTACTAGTAAATTGTTTAAATTAACTCTTTTCATTAGCTTAAATTGAGGGACATCAGGTGTAACCCCATCTCAGTAACTACAGAGTCATGTAGGCTAAGACAAATGTTCACTTCTATTCCCTAAATCGCAGGAACTAACATTTCAATGTGTGAACAAATGACACAAGCTCTTAGATGCAGAAAAGTTGTCCAAACAATGTCACATCTTCTCACAAATGAGCCAACAGTTGTAGAAGTATTCGCTTAACATTTTCAGGACTACCAAGCAATTTACACAGGTTTGTAGCAAGGTATCAGAAAGTGCTTTTAAAAAAAGATGCTTTGATCTACAGGTGTGGTTAATAGCTTAAAGCAATGAATGCACTAAATGTTCAGCATTTCTTTGTCGCTGAAATACTGGCCTTGAATTGCACCCAGCGTAATTAAAACAGACGCAATTACTTAATCCAGTCATAGACTCACAGAGTTATACAGCACAGAAACAGACCCTTTGTTCCAACTCGTCCATGCTGACCAGATAGCCTAAACGGATCTAGCTCCATTTGCCATCATTTGGCCTATATCCGTCTAAACTCTTCCTAATCATGTACGCATCCAGATACTTTTTAAATGTTGTAATTGTACCCGCTTTCACCACTTCCTCTGGCAGCTCATTCCATACCTGCACCACCCTCTGTTGAAAATGTTGCCCCTCAGGTCCCTTTTAAATCTTTCTCCTCTCACCATAAACCTATGCCCTCTAATTTTGGACATCGCTACTCTGGGGAAAAGACCTTGACTATTCACCCTATCCATGCCCCTCATGATTTTATAAACCTCAATAAGGTCACCCACAGCCTTCAACACTCCAGGGAAAAATGCCACAGTCTCTTCAGCCTCTCCCTATATCTCTAACCCTCCAATTCCAGCAACATTCTTGTAAATCTTTTCTGAACCCTTTCAAGTTTAACAACATCTTCCCTATAGCAAGGATACCAGAATTGAATGTGGTATTCTAAAAGTGGCCTAACCAATGTCCTGTACAGCCACAACTTGACCTCTCAACTCCTATACTCAATGCACTGACCAAAGAAGGCAAGCATGCCAAACACCTTTTTCACAACCCTGACTACCTGCGACTCTACTCTCAAGGAACTATGCACCTGCACTCCTAGGTCCCTTTGTTCAGCAACACTGCACGGGCCCTATATAAATCTTGTACTGATTTGCTGTACTAAAATGCAACACATCACATTTATCTAAATTAAACTCCATATGCCACTCCTCAGCCCATTGACCCATCTGATCAACATCCTGTTGTTCTCTGAGATCATCTTTTTCACTGTCCACTACACCACCGATTTTGCTGTCATCTGCAAATTTACTAACCGTACCTCTTATATTCACATCCAAATCATTTATATAAATGATGAAAACCAGTGGACCCAGCACCAATCCTTGTGCTAGGCCACTGGTCACAGGCCTCCAATCTGAAAAACAACCCTCCACCACCACCCTCTGTCTTCTACCTTCCTTTTGGCACCTTTTAGATCATTAAGTTAGGAAAATAAATTCTTTGCAAACAGTTATTCAGTTGATTGTCTCACTAACAGAAATTCAAACTAAACATTTAAAAACTGTTCAAGGAGATTGCTAATGCCAAATCCTAAAATGTTACTTCATACCAATGTAATACCCTAAAAGTTAGTAGTGGTATCGAACCTTACACCTTCTACCTTGAGGTGGTGTTATGCCCAGATCCCAGGCGAGGTTCCTCAATGGGATATCTCAAATTGTCAAACTGCTGAGTGAGAAGAAAGTAACTGGTTCCCCTTTGTTATTCACCTGCCTCCTTTAGTAGTCACAAGTTGATTTAAAAATACTACCTTCCATTATTGTTACCTTTCTCCCAGACTCAAACAAACTTGTGCTTTAAAAGGAACGAACTTAACCAGACAGTTTAACAGTCAATTTTCAAGTTTTTTAGGTTTTGAAGGCAGATTGAAGTTCCTTTGTTCTGAGTCCTTCTTTAACTGGTTTAGAGTACCCAAGAGAGAGTACCTTTCTTTTCATGGGTGCAGGGTGCTACTGGCTGTTCTCGAACTGTCATTTCTGCAGCATATTCTAGTCCACAACTGTCTAATAATAACACACTGACTAGTGTTGAAACTCTCTTTCAACCCCTCTTTTATGTATTCCTGGAATGGCAAACCACATAAATGTTTCTAAGAAGTGTCTCCTCATTATTTGAAATTGCTTTCTGTCTCTGAATTTCTTTGACACCATTAGATGCTGCACTCCAGCGATCTCACAGAATTTTTGCTGGTCAGCTGCTGAATTTATTTCACCTGGAGTTATTTTGCCTCTTTTAAAAAAAATGCATTTTGGAATTAAGGACTAAAACAAAACCTGTAGTATTTTGTGGTTCCTACATATCTTTGTAATGCCTTCCTTGCTAGATGAATGAAATAAGATCCCTCCTCTTTTCACTACAAAGGGTGAAAAAAGAGTTGAAGGGTCTAGGCCCGAAATGTCAGCTTTCCTGCTCCTCTGATGCTGCTTGGCCTGCTGTTTTCATCCAGCTCTACATCTTGTTATCTCAGATTCTCCAGCATCTGCAGTTCCTACTATCTCTTCAACATATAAAACAATAGACAGGTGCACGTGTGACCACACACACACACACACGCACACAATTCTCTCTCCTTGTTCAGCATTGTATTTTCAATTCATACTGAGCCTCTTCAATTTCTCGGCAGTGTGTCATCAAATATATTTGAATCCCTGACAATATGGGTGAATTTTAAGTGTACAGTTGAAAGGAACTAGTCCTAATGGGATATCCTGGTGTTCTGCATCTTCTTAAAACTTTTCTTCAAAAGTCAATAGATTGGAGTGAATATAGACTGTGGTGTCTGTATCCATTTTTGAAGTAGTTTAGAACCAGTAGTAAATTGGATTTCCCTCTCTACTGTGGAGTAGTACTTCTAATGATTGTTTAGCATTTTGAAGAAGTACCTGATTTATCTCTCTTTCCCAAATTTATCCTAACGTGAGGTCACTTAGATTTATGACTATTTTAAATGCTTCTTAAAAATTTGGAACTGCAAGCACAGGTGAAATTGTTAAAATGGCCTTCAGCTTTTCAGATGCAATTTGACATTTTTCAGTCCCCACTAACTTTTTTTCTATAGTAGATAGATCAGTGGCACACCGACTACATTGAGGTTTGGAGCGAACATTTGGTGGAACCAATATATTCCCAAGAACCTCATGATTTTCTGTTTTATTGTGGGAAAGGGGAACTATTCTACTGTTTCTACCTTTCCAATCCTGGGCAGTATTTAACCTTGATTTACCATGTGTTCCAAATGGGTCACTTGCACCTTAGTGAATTCACTTTGCAAAATTGACCACAAGGTTGGATGACTAAGACTGGAAGGTTAGCGTTATAAAGAGAAGCTAGATAGGCCCTAGATAAGGATTTTTTTCCCTGGAGGCTGAGGGGTAATGTTATAGAGGTTTATAAAATCATGAGGGGCATAGATAAGTTGAATGGGCAAGGTCTTTTCTGCAAAACTAGAGGGCATAGGTTTAAGGTGAGGGAGCAAAGATTTAAAAGAGACCTGAGGAGCAACTTTTTCACACAGAGGGTAGTCGTAAATGGAATGAGCTGCCAGAGGAAGTGGTAGAGATGTATACTTTACAACATTACAATTACAACATTTAAAAGACATTTCGAAAGGTACATGAATGGGAAAGGTTTGGAGGGATGTGGGCCAATCACCGGCAAATCAGACTAGTTCTGTTTAGGAAACCTGGTCGGCATGGATGAGTTGGGCTGAAGGACCTGTTTCAGTGCTGTATGACCAAATGACTATATTTTCTGGAAGTGGGCTTCCAGTTGCTCAATATGTCTTTGCCATGTGTCGCTGTACACTAGGCGGTCACCCAGGTACACTGTGTATTTAGATAAACCTGCCACTGTCAGGTTCATCAGTCTTTGAACGGTGGATGGGGCATTTTGGAGTCTGAATGGCCTGACTCCACACTGGTATAACCCATTTGGAGTGTCAAAGATAAAAGGTAGTGCAGATGCTGGAGAATCCGAGATAACAAGGTGTGGGGCTGGATGAACACAGCAGGCCAAGCAGCATCATAGGAGCAGGAAAGCTTGACGTTTTGGGCCTAGACCCTTCATCAGAGCTTTCCTTTAGCTGGGCAGTAAGGAATCCCTTGAGTAAGTCTATCTCGGTAATTGGGTGGCTTTACCTATGTTTTCTATGTAATCTTCCAGCTAATGTATCGGGTTAGAGTTGACTCTGGTCGCTATATTAGCTTTTTGGTAGTCAATACCAAGTCTTGTGAAGACAAAGATAGAAATTGATGGAAAAGTTCAGCAGGTCTGGCAGCATCTGTGGAGAGAAATCAGAGTTAATGTTTCTGCTCGAGTGATGCTTCTTCAGAACTGATATTAGCTAGGAAACTGTTGGTTTATATGCAGAAGAAAGGATGGGGAGAAAGGTGGTGATAGAGCCCAAAGAGAGAGAACAGTTGGACAGATAAAGGAGTGGATGACAATCTGGCTAGGAGGGTCAATAGCTATTAATGGGGACTGTTAGTGGCTAACAATGGCTGGTGTGTGATTACAAGGTCTGGTTTTGGGGGGGGGGGGGCGGGGGGGGGGGCCATTGGGGTAAGGACATAGAAGCGCTCAAGCCCTAAAGTTATTGAACTCAATATTGAGTCCAGAAGCGGTCCAAGCTAAAATGAGTTGCTGTTCTCTCAGCTTGTGCCAAGCTTTGCTGGAGTGCTGCAGCAAGCCTAAGACAGAGATATTGGCCCAGGAACAGGGTGATGTGTTGAATTAGTAGGTGACTGGAAGTTCAGGGTCCATTTTGCGAACAGAATGCAAGTATTCTGCAAAGCAGTCATCCAGTCTACACTACATTGCTCCAATGTAGAGGAGACCACATTCTGAGCAGCAAATTTTGTGAAGTGCAGGTGAAGTGCTGCTTCATCCGGAAGGTGTGTTTGGGCCCTTGAGTACTGGGGAGGGACAAAATAAATGGACAGGTGTTATACCTTCTGCAGTTGCAGCAGAAGGTGCCGTGAGGATTTGGGGTGGGGGGTGGGTGTTGGGCGTGAAGGAAGAATGGACCAGGGTGTACCGGAGGGAAAAGTCCCAGCGGAAGGCTGACAAGTCTGGCCAAGCCTTGTGGAGCTCTTCTTCTTGGGCACAAGCACATGAGAAGCTCCAGCTGCTAGTACTAGGATCTGTTAAGTGGTTTTTCAGCATGTTGTAATTACCTACCAAACCTGAATGAGCTTTTCTGGGCCTAGCTGATAGGGATGTTACCTTATGGGAGAGGCCTCTCCTGTATCCACATTTTCTAGAACAGGGAGTCACCAGCATCTCGATCATGAACAATTGGTAGCTTGTCATTCGCCAATCAATATATCTTTGCTTATAATGTTGTTTAAAATCATGTGATTAATTCCCCACCATAACTGGGGCTGACAACAGAAGGGTGTCAAGAAGGAAACGGCTAGTGAACCTAGCTTCAAAGGCTGGCAGGGTGGGTGGAGCCACCATCTCTGCTGGTACCTGGAGAAAGGACCCTAAGTGAATTTGGTTTGGAGGCTGAGGAGGGTAGATGTAGAGCCAGTTTGGACAGCCCATCTGAATGGTCTGGACAAGCCAGAAAACAGCCAAGTTGCTGGCACCAAGTGCTGTAGTGCCTGGCAGGCATAAAGTCCAGCAGTAGCAACAGCTGGCAAGCAACAGCAATCATTGAACAAAAGTATAGGACAGATTTATAGGGCAGATATTTGGAGAATGATACCCAGAGTGGTGTAGGAAGGGGCAGAGTGTACAACATAGAAAAACAACAGTAAATAGGGTTAAAAGTTGGGGGTGTGGGGAGAATGAAATAAGTGTGATGACATGAAATGATCTTGGATCAAGAGATGTAAAATTCAGATTGGTGGAAGTAAGAAATAACAAGAGGAAGAAGGTGCTGGTGGGAGTAGTCCATAGACCCCCTAACAGTAGCTATACTATAGGACGGAGAATAAATTAGGTGATAATGAGGGCATGTATAAAAAGCAGTAGTTAATGATGGGTGACTTTAATCTTCATATAGATTATGACAGATTGATAGAGGTAGCCATGAGAAAGAATTCATAATGCATCATCAGGACAGTTTCCTAGAACAATATGCTGTGGATCCAACCAGGATCAGATTATTTTGGATATTGTGATGTGTGATGAGGCACGTTTACTAAATAATGTCAGAGTCAAAGATGCCTTGGAAATAGTGACCATAATATGGTAGAATTTAGCATTCAGTTTAAGTGGGAGGAACTTGGGTCAGAAGCAATGATACAAAGCTTAAATAAGGGTAATTACAAAGAAATGAGGGCAGAGCTACTGGAGTGGACTAGGAAAGAAGTTCAGTAGCAAGGACGGTTGAGGAAATATGGCAGACATTTCAGAAAATAGTTCACGGCTCAAAGCAAAGATATATCCTAACGAGAAAGAAGGATTCTGGGGTAGTTAAGCCACTCCCTTTAACTAGGTAAGTTAAAAATAGCATGACATTGAAAGAAAAAACGTACAATGTGGCAAAAATTGTGATAAGCCAAAGGATTGGGGAGGTTTCAAAAACTGACAAAAGACAGCCAAAAAAAAGAGGGAGAAGATAAATTTGGAGTGTAAACTTACAAGCAACATCAACATGAACAACAAGAGCTCCTTTAAGCATATAAAAATTAAAAGAGAGGCTAAAGTGAACATAGGCCCCTTAGAGAATGAGGGTGGGGAACCAGGAAATGGCAAAGCAGTTGAAGAAGTACTTTGCAGTACTTTGTGTACAGAAGTACACAAATTACATTCCAAATTACTGAATACCCAAGGGGTTAAAAGAGGAGAGGATATAAAAGCAATGACTATCACTAGAGAAAAAAATGTGCAAGAAAAACGAATGGGGCTGAAGACTGATATGCCGATGATGGGATGCATCCTATGATATTAAAAAATGTAGCTACAGAAATAGTGGATTCTCTGGTAGTAAACTTCCAAATTTACCTTTTGCAAAAACTCCAGGGGATTAGAAATTGCCAACAGGAAGGAGACAAAAAAACAAGTCATTATCTGCCAGTCAGCTTACCATCTGTTATTGGGAAAATGTTACAGTCTATAATAAAGGATGTAATAGAAGAGTGTGTAGAAGTGCATAATATGATCAGGCAGAGTTAGCTTGCCTTCATGAAGGGGACATCATGCCTGACAAATTTATTTTGAACTCTGAGGAATTTACAAGCAGGATAGTCGAAAGGAAGCAGTGTATGGAATATATTTGGATTTTCAGAAGGCACTTGATAAGTCTACATTAGGCGACTTAATAAGCTAAGAGCCCATGATGCTTGAGGTAGTATATTAACATGGATAAAGGTTTGGCTGACTAATAGCAGACACAGATTGAGATAGGTTGGGAGCGTTTTCAAGATGGCAACCTGCAACTAGAGGAGTGCTGTAGGGCTTAGTGTTACGGCCACAATTACTTATATTATGGAATCCCTACAGTGCAGATAGAGGCCTGTTGGCCCATTGAATATGCACCCACCCTCTGAAGAGCACTCTACCCAGACATAGACCTCTACTGTATCCTGTGACCCCATATTTACCATGGCTAACCTTAATAACCTACAAATCCCTGAACATTATGGCCAATTTCAGTATGGATAGTCCACCCAGCTTGCATATCTTTGAACTGTGGGAGGAAACCAGAGCACCTGGAAGAAATCCTTAAAAGACACGGGGAGAACATGAAAACTCTGCACACACAGTTGCCCAGGATAGAATCAAATCCAGGTAGTTGGCACTGTGAGGCAGCAGTGCTAACCACTGAGCCGCCATGCCGTTCAAATATACTTACAATATACATTGATGTCTTGAATGAAGGAAGTGAATATGCTATAGCTAAGTTTACGGATGACACAAAAATGGGTAGGAAAGCAAGCAGTGAGGGAGGCACAGAGTGACTTCAGAGAGATATAGACAAGCTAAGCGAGTGGGCAAAATACTTGGCAGATGGAATGTAATGTGGGAAAATACGAGGTTATGGACATTGGTAGAGAGAATAGAGCGGAATATTATTTAAATGGAGAAAAACTGCTGAAAGTTACAGAATAGAGAGATTTGGGAGTTGTCAAACTTAAATTTCAAATAGTTAGCTTCTGAATTCAATGGGTAACAGGGAATATTTGGCCTTTATTTCAAAGGTAATGGAGCATAAAAATAATATGTCACTAGTCAGACCACACTGGAATACTGTGAACAATTTTGAGTCCCTTGCCTAAGGAATGATATGCTGGAATTGGACGTAGTCCAGAGAAGGTTCACTGGACTAAGACCAGGTATGGTGGGACTGTCTTATGATGAGTGAGTAGGGTGGGCCTGTATTCACTGGAGATTAAAACAAAAGGTGGCCTTCTTAAAACAACAAGACTTTTTACTGGATTGGCAAGGTAGATATGGAAAGGATATTTCCCCTAGTGAGATAATCTAGGACTAGAGATCATAATCTCAGAATAAGGGGTCATCTTTTTAAGACAGAGAGGAGGACAAATTTCTTCTATCGGGGGTATTTTTCATCATTTCTTTTCCATATATTTTTTTACCACAGAGGGTGCTGAGGCTGCCTTATTAAGTATATTCAGGGTTGAGATAGACAGAATTGTAATCAGTAAGGTAATCAGGAACTATGGGGAAAAGGCAGTAAAGTGGAGTTGAGGATTATCAGATCCACCATGATCTCATTGAATGACAAAGCAGTTTTGATGGGCTGAGAGGCCAGCTTCTGTTCCTAAGAATTATGGTCTTATGGAGGGCTCAAGTCAAGAGGCAAGGAAATGGTGAGCATGGCAAACTTTGGTGGAAATGAATCAACCTGAAAAATAACCAAATAATTTGCCACCTCTGTCCCTTAGTGTATCATTGCTACAGTAAAACTGTACCTTCCTTTGCAGTTAGCTAAATTGTGATGAGAAAAATAATCTATCCTTGTTGATATCACAAGTGCTGATGCTTCCATCCATGAAAAGTCAAAGGGATACTACTTCCACAAAGAATAAGAGAACCAGTATGAAAGGCGTGTGTGAATGATTAATCTGTGGTACGAAAGTGCAGTCAGAAAAAAAAACTAGTCAAAAGGCAATTTGCAACACTGCACGTGGATTTTCAGAGGGATTTTACTACAGGGAGCAGTCAAAGGTCACAAAAAGCAAAGGCATCTTTCAAAGTTTGTCATTATTTGACGAAGAGCAAGGCAACATTTATAGATAGTGAGTTTGTGGGAGGTACGATGGTTGTGATGTCTGAAAATTTATTCCTAGATTTTAAAAACAAGCCTGAAATTATGATTGCCCTATCAGATGTGCTGTTATAAGCAAGCACCATTGCAAGAAGTGTATCTGAGTTATTATCCAATACGATGAAACAGTTAGAGAGGAATTTAAGCGCATGCACGTGGTTTTCTACTCAATAAGATGTTGCCCAGCTGTAATAACAACGCATAGCGTGCCAGCAGTGATGAGGCATCGTGCGGGTTTCATTGCAATGTGTAATACAGACCCTGATTTCCCTTCTTTCTTGAACTACCAGCGTATCATTCGTCAAGAGACGTTTTGTGCCAAAGGGGACAGATCGTACTATGTCTCCTGTTGTTAGGCTTATCAATTTGCTTCGTGCAAAAGCCAAGCAACGCCAAAGTTTCAAGGCATTTCTTGACGAACTTCGAGTATTTTTAGCGATCTTTTGTTGCACACTGAAATCCGTTGGCTTAATGGAGGAAAAGTGCTGCGCAGATTTCTTTCACTTTTATTAGAAATCAAAACTTTCATGGAGTCAAGAAATGAAGATACCGCCCAGTTATCAAACTTTGAGCGGCTGTTTGTTATGACAGAGAAATTGAATGGGCTGAACTGTGAATTGCAAGAGAAAGAAAATAATTGCTGTTACGATTGGTGCAGTAAAGTTTTCAAGTTGAAACTTAAGCTTCTGGTACAGCAAGTCCAGAAAAAGAACATTTTCCTTCTGTGCTAGTAACGCCAGCAGAAAATGAAGTTGCTGTTTGGATTCTGGACATTGACAAGTACAGTGGTTGCCAAGAGTTCAGCAACAGATTAATAATTTTGAGTGTTTGGAATCCTGCATGCTGTTTACTTCAAATTCCTTCCTGGAAGTTTATGTCAGTGACATTTCTGAACAAATTAGTGTACTGTTAAGCCTTGATTGTGTCACTGGAAATGGAGATTATCAGCCTACAAAATTACATTCATTTGAAATCAAGACACTATGTTACAAACTTCTGGATTGTCACGGATAGTGAAAAGTCCAGCAACATCTGCAAAGCGAAATTGCAAGTGGCTTTTCGATTTGGTTCTATCAGTCATTGTGAATCTATCCTTTCCGACTTGAATTTAATCAAAGCAAAATTTTGAACCTACCTGAATGACGAGGGTCTGAATGGCTTCATCAGAGTTGCCCTTTCTGGACACACGTCAAATCACAACACTGATTGGCAGCTGCTGTCTCACGTTTCAAATTCAAATAAAGGTATAGATCAATTTTCCAAAATTTTAAGCACATGTACATAATTTTGTAACTGAACTATAATAATTAATATGTATGTAATAACTAATATTTAATAACTACTAATAAAATCATATATTCCCCGTATGTGATTTTATAGCTTGTTATATTTTTCATTAATCAGAAGTAGATCTTACTAAGAAAAAAGGTTGACAACTCTGATGTACAGCTAGGGTGTGCAGCTTGACCTGTCCTTGCATAAGTCTTTAAATGCTATGAACAGCTTCGCTAAATCTTCACCGCTGTGCACTGAGGTGAGTTAACAACAAATCTTGATATGCTAGTAATTTGATAATCCGGGTAGTAGGGAGTTCAATACAGGCCTTCCTCCAGTTCATTTCTGCTGCTATCCTCATCCGTTAGGTCAGTGGGGCACGACAGTGTGTTTGTGTTTTTCTGTGATTTGAGGTGTCATTCAATTAATTTGTTTCCTGAAGCCTGTTTGCAATTCCATATGGGCCACTGAACTGGGCCTTTAAGAATTCACCTGGTATTGGTAGGAGTACAAACTCATGATCTCTTGACTGAAAGACTCAGGCTGTGGCATTTTTGTCTGCCTTTTGTCGTATCACTGAGAGATTTTCAAACATCATTGGTCCACTTCACAGGTATGTAGTAGTTTCTTTTGGAAATTTGTATGTAGTCTAACAGAAAATTATCCCTATTGTTCTAAAAATCTGGGTTTTTTCAGAGGACTTCGTGTTGTGTAGGATGCTTTTTAAAAATATATTAGTGTCATTTATTTATAAGTTTGGATTTTTCTATTTGAATTAGTGACAAATGGAACCAAAACAAAGTTGCTGGAAAAGCTCAGCAGGTCTGGCAGCATCTGTGGAGGAGAAAACGGAGTTACCGTTTCGGGTCCGGTGACCCTTCCTCAGAACTGTTCTGAGGAAGGGTCACTGGACCCAAAACGTTAACTCTGTTTTCTCTTCCACAGATACTGCCAGACCTGCTGAGCTTTTCCAACAACTTTGTTTTGGTTCCTGATTTACGGCATCCGCAATTCTTTTGGCTTTTATTTAGTGACAAATGGAATTTTCTGTGTGTCTGAATGGGTTTAATAATTAACTTGTAAATATTTCTGTAGTTAGGGGGATTTCTTTTTATTAATTTAGGAGAGATAGTTTCCAAGAACCTTTTTCTTTGTTTTCCTTGAGATACTTTATGAGTGAACAATATGCAGAGTATGGAACATTAGGCTTTCTAATGGAAGATTCTGGACTTCCTTTCAACTTAGGGAGAAACCTCATAGCTTGGAGCGAACCCTTCTGATTTTAGTTTCAGTTTGGGGCAGTTCTCCAGACTTCATAGCTGAAGGTGGATGTGTCAAGCAATTGCTCCTGAGAAAGTTAACTTTGATTAAAAAATAGATTCCCTCAGATTAAGGAGCTTAATATTGGTTCCAGACCAGAAGTGTTTAGGTAAAATGCTGAAGGGATTATTTGAAGTTGAAAACATTTAAACTGAGGTGTATGAAGGCACCAGACAAAATGCTACATTATTTTTATGATGGACAGTGGAAGCCACACTAAAACTAAGCCCATAGAGGTGATAGAAAGGGAGATTCTATCTGGAATGAGGACTTTAAAGTCACATTTTGGAAACTGTAAAATAGTGCTTTTGGGATCTGTAAAGGAGTGATATAGGATTATACTTTAATCTTTAAATTCATCTTTATATATAAATAGCTTGGTTTATTCTATTTTGTAATTTCTTTTACATAATAAACATTTGGTTTATTGTTAAAACCGTATCCACAATTTCGCATGCTTATGCTTCAATGAGAGACTACTTTATTCAAGACAAATAAAAAAAATAAAAATATGAAATATTGAGCCAGATTTCCGTCTGGGATTTGACATGTCCAGCAATAACACCAGCTGGGTTCATAACATTTTCCCTTGGTATCTATATAACTAATTCAAATGGAATAAAACTGGTAAACTCATTGGGTGAATCCCTAATGACGAACAAAACAAAACCTAACCCTTTAACCCAGCCATTGGGGTACTTATGTCATTATGCCTTGGTCATTGTTTTTAAGTCTGATGGTACTGTTTTAGCACCTCTGTGACTCTGGATACTGTACTGAAGACTTCTACTGGGTCATACTCAAATTACTCATGACTTTATGGAACATTTTGGGCATGAGAAATTAGTCCTGGCATGATAACACCTATAAAACCTATGGGGAATACTAATTGTTCATTGAGTATGGCTCAATGGCTTGCCTGCTAGAATTTATCACCTGAACCCTTTATAAACTAGACTGTAGCCAAAATAGCTCAGTTGGGAGAACATTAGTCTGCAGATCTAAAGATCCATGGTTCAATCCTGTGTTTTGGCAAAATTAAGCAGTTCCTTTCCACATTCACTTTAGGCCCTCATGTGGTGCAGTAGTGGTGTCCCTACCCCTGGACTGGAAGGCCCTGGTTCAAGTTCCATTTGCTCCAGAGATGTGTGATAGCATCCCTGAACAGTTTGATTAGAAAAATAGGTTAATATAAAAGCCAAGAATGCAAATCATCTGGACCAGTTGACTTAAAAAAATTGGACTGTAGACTGGTTCTTGTAGTGTCCCTATCTCTGAACCAGGAGACGTGGGTTCAAGTCCCACTTATTCCAGAGGTGTGTATGAACATCTCTGAACAAGCTGATTGGGGAAAATATATATAAAACAGACCATGGAGGGCCATTTTGTGGCACAGTGGTAGTGGTCCTATCTCTGGACCTGAGAGGCCTGGGTTCAAGACCCACCTGCTCCAGGCGTGTATAATGACATCGCTGAACAGGTTGATTAGAAAAACAGGTCAATGAAAAAAAAAAGCAGACCAAAGGAGGAGTCTGCTGAAATGTCTGTCTCGATTGTTTACAAGCCTATGTATGCCATGGGTAGGGGCTCTGTTTTGGTGTCCAACAAAACTGATGTTCCTTTCCAGTCAGGTTTCCTGAGTTATGATATTGGGATGAGCATAAAGAAAAGCTTCAGACAGCTAGATATTGTAGTAGACCATTATATTACAGCATTACGAATTTAACACAGCAAGTAGACTTCCCGGGGAACTAATTACTGAATTGTTGCTGAGACTGTGGAAACTGACAAAACTCTGAGTACGGATCAGGACTTTGGGAAATGTTAAAGGATCGATTGGTTTGTGGAATTAATAATATTGTGACTTAAAGGAGGCTACTGACCAAACAAGATCTAGACCTCAAGAATGCTATGGACTGGCCCTTTCCCAGAAAATTGCAGAAAAAGGGGCCCAAGAGCTTCAGGGATCCATTGACATTCATGCCCTCAGCCTTGGGCTATCCCTGTTCTGCAGAGCCAAGTACACAGTGGACAATTGTTGTGGCTCTTGGTTGCCCAGGAAGAGTGATTGGAGTTGGAGGCTGCAAGTTCCAGAACAGTATGGGAAGTTTCTCCACAATACAGTAAGGAGCAAAAATGTCCATGCCACACTTGTAGTCGTAAGGTTCGCCCCAGACAAGACCACTGAGAAAGGCAAAATGTGTGTTACCCAGTCTGTAGGGTGAAATCACCTCAAGACAGGAACCCTCTAGCATTGAATGCAGAGACTACTATACTGTCTTAGAGCAAATTCAAGAAAGAACTTGCAGTTTATTAATTTAAATTTGATGTCAAAGTGGCAATTTACCCACTGAAATCATTTTGTTTTGTCTGGAGGTTAGAATTAAAGCAAAGTTCCCGATTTGTTACGCCCAGACTCCAGGCAAGATTTTCCAGTTTATTATGGTTCCAGTCAGTATATCTCAAAGCTTAAAGCTCCCAGGTGAGGAGAGATGAGCTGTCTCCCCTTCTTTATTCACCTGCCTCGTTGGTTGGTTGGAACAACATTTATTTAAAAATATAGCCATTTTTGTGGTTACTTTTCTCCCAGACAGAAATAAACTTATGTTTTAAAATGAACCAATTTAACCAGGCTTCCTTGAATGAACAAAGTTTAATAATTAGTAATTAATAATTATAAAAATAATTAGTAATCATAAATAATTAAAAAACTATATGCATACATATGCACAGATTAGGATTAAGAGATTAGTTCAAAAAGATAAAAGTAAATAAAAATTACAGAATCAGTCTCAGAATTGATTGTGAAATGAAGATAAGACAGCATGGTAGCTGTTCTTGAGTTGCATCGGTATCATTGACATTGGCAGTGGAAAATTGATTTTTGAGTTTATTAGTTTTGTAGGCTGATTCCTGATTCTTTTTTAAACTGGTATGCATCACTTCAGGTGAGAGGATTTCTTTCTTTACCAGTGGTGAAGGGGTACTTAATGGCTGTTCTCAAATTGTGACTTCTACAACATACAAAACACACTGTAGGCCACAACAAACTGCAAACAGTACTTCACAGTGTCACCAAGGCTCTATACAATTGCAGCAAAATATCCCTTCCCTTGTACTCACATCCTCTTGCTATGAAGGCCAAAACACCATTTGTCTTCTTCACTGCCTGCTGCACCTACATGTTTACTTTCAGCGACTGGTGTACAAAGACACCCAGGGCTCATTGCACCTCCCACTTTATCAATCTCACCATTCAGATAATAATCTGCCTTCCTGTTTTTGCTGCCAAAGTCAATAACTTCACATTTATCTACATTATATTTTGTTTGCCATTCATTTGCCTATTCATTCAACTTATCCAAGTCACACTGAAGCATCCCTGCATCCAAATCACAGCTTACTGTTCCGACCAGTTTAATTCACTCTCCCAACCAGCTTTGTATCATCTACAAACTCGAGGATATTACATTTAGTTCACTCATCTAATTCATTAATATATATTGTGAATAGCTGGGGCCCAAGAACTGGTCCCTGTGGTACCCCACCATTGTGTGTCTTATAGGTTTTGTTATTATTTTCCTAACATGCTAGTTATCCCACAAAAATCCTTCTAACAAAAACAAAGTTGCTGGAAAAGCTCAGCAGGTCTGGCAGCATCTGTGAAGGAAAAAACAGAGTTAACGTTTCAGGTTCGGTGACCCTTCATCGGAACATGGGTCACCTTGTCCCAGAGGGTCCCAGAGGATCCCAGAGGAAGGGTCGCCGGACCCGAAATGTTAATTCTGTTTTTTCCTTCACACATGCTGCCAGACCTGCTGAGCTTTTCCAGCAACTTTGTTTTTGTTCCTGATTTACAGCATCCGCAGTTCTTTCGGTTTTTAAAAATCTTTTTAACGTTGTTTTATTCCTTCTACTCTTGTATTAAATTTTAACTTAATATTATGAAACCAGTTTATCTGGGAAGTATGTGTCAATGCCTTGATAATCTAAAAAAGTCCTCTTTATTTTCCTCTTCATTTTAACCATATTGTGCCATTGTCCAGTAGCCGAACATGATTGAGACCTATTATTTTGTGCCATAAATTTTCACACATTTGTCACATGCATGTTTATGAATGATACTTGTTCAGCCTCAACTGCACATGTGCATTATAATCCTAGCATTATATTGTTCTTTCTGGACTTCACTTAATCTTATTGAAAGATCAAGATATCTATGTGTGTGTGGGGCAAAAGGTTAGCTTACCTCCCCCTTCCTGGTTTCAATCTCACCATTCAGATAATAATTACCTTCCTGTTTGTGCGACCAAAGTCAATAACATCAAATTTATTTACACTATATTTTGTTTGCCATACATTTGCCTATCCAAATCAATACCTTGGATGATGGCTGGAATATCAAATTTAATTCTCTTAAGAAATAAACAAAGACAATACATCATCAAGAGAAAGTTGTCAAAATACCAATGTTTTTATACTTCCCTTTTTTGCTTTAAAATATACATAGGCAGCAGATTATAACCATAATGTCCAATTCCAATATTTTATTGTGTTTTCCTTAATGTTATCTCGTATCCTAACTCATTTTTCCTTATGCAATTTACAAATCCCACTACTTATTTTCCTTTTTCATTCATGAGTACTGAAGAAATGTTGCTGCCCAACACAATGTTCACTGCGTTGGCTTACTTTTCAAGAATCAATATTCCATTTAATTTCAGGCCTCAACATGTTTTGTTTGTCTATTGATTCAGTTTGTCACAAAATTGGTCATTTGTCATAGTCATAGCTGTTGTTACAATTCCAAATTTCCAACAGTCATATCCCAATACTTTGTCTTCTATTGCATGGTTTAAGTTAGCTTAAAACAGAACATATATTTTCGTTTAATTCAAATGACTTATTGCAAGTTGTTACTTAATGGCATCAATCTAAAACTAAAAGTAACTCAGAGATAACAAGGTGTGGAGCCGGATGAACACAGCAGGCCAAGCAGCATCATAGGAGCAGGAAAGCTTGACGTTTATCTCGGATTCTCCAGCATCTGCAGTACCTATTATCTCTAAAAGTAACTCAACTGATTTTTGATAACAAGGTGTGGAGCTGGATGAACACAGCAGGTCAAGCAGCATCATAGGAGCAGGAAAGCTTGATGTTTCGGGCCTAGACCCTTCATCAGAAATGGGGGAGGGGAAGAGGGTTCTGAAATTTTTGCCCCATTTTGCAGATCCATATTATACAGTTCTAATTGTGTATTCAAAACAAATCCACAAATTAGACTATTATTCACTAAGTATAAAATTCAATGAATACCTGTGTCATTAAGTCTACTCTTAATTCTTATGAGGGTTTCTTGAACAATTCAAAACATTCTTAGAATCTCCAGCTTCCCACAGAATAAAGTCTTACTTCTCCATGATCTCATCAATATTTTTTACACCTCTTTCTTTTCTCTTGTTCATGAATGGTGCAATCTGCACAAATTTACATTTTATTTCTTTCTAAAAGTCTTGTTACCCCAAATGATTATTGATGATGAAAAGTTCTATTATTCGTTAGAACTTCAATTGCCAATCCTGAAATCTGACAATATCTCCCCAACTGCAGGTCGCTTCATTCAAAAACATTCTGTATCCATTTGCAGGAGTACTGTTAATTCCTAAGTTATTAGCATGTGTAAGTACATACAATTAAAACAGCAAATTGTGCGTTTTTGCTCGTTGTTTACCTTTGATGACATTTTATCAGATAATCCACCAAATATTACTAATATTCTTACAGCATACTATTTCCATATAACTTGTTTCAAAATCAGGATTGTTGTGCTTAACTTCACATTCAATTTCCTGTATTCAAATAAAACAATTTCCTTCTTTAGACTCAAACCTAGAAACAGCTAGAGTGTTTTCTGAAGAAGGGTCTCGACACGAAACATCAGCTTTCCTGCTCCTCTGATGCTGCTGTGTTCATCCAGCTCTACACCTTGTTATCTCACTGTGTTTTCCCATTGTTTTTCCTTTACATTTGAAATTTAAGGTTCTGTTTATTCCCTTAAACAAAAGCAATACTCCCTTTTCTTTTGGGTGCATGGAATAGAAACGCATGTGAATTTAAATGAAATTAGAAACAATTATGTTTAGACTTCTTGTTTTAAAAATTTATCAGAGACTGTTAATATCTACAATTGTTAAGGAAGCAACTAATTACAAGCTCTTTAGCTCGAAAGATAACAAATAGTAACAAATGATAATGAGCAATCCAAATGAGTTAAGGACAACTTTTATTTTAGAAAGGCAAAGCTTTCCGTTCAAATTATTATGATGTTGTGATTAAGTTCTTAGATTCTTGAAGTTCTTGATGTCTGTGACCACATGATCAACCTAGTCTTAGGAACAAAAAGGCACACGGTCCATTATGTTCATGCCAAATGAGATAATTCAGTGCAAATATATCTGATGATTTGAAAATTTAAATTTTTAACAGCCTAGATATGATGAACCTAACCTGCTGGGAGAAAAAACCAGAAAAATGAAAGATACAGGGTATAAAATCTCTACGTAACAACATCAGCATTTTTATAAAAAGCAACAAAGATGAACTACATATTCAAACCAATTTGAACCGTTGTTTTCAATGGTGAACCCTTAAAAGACCATACGGGCTTTTCTTCCTGAACAATGGAAAAATAGTTTAACTCTTTTCCAACTGATTTCTGAGATTGCAGGACTGACATATGAAGAGAGAGTGGATTGGTTTGGGCAATATTCAACTTTTCACGATGATCATGAAACCTCTCCAATACACTTGCAGACTGCTCACAAAGTATAGATTTGTATTGCAGAGCACCCCAACAATTAGCATCAAAAGAGTGCACAAGGGACACTTTGCACACAGGGTGAGATATCCAGCTCATTGTTTGGACTGGGCCACATCTCAGGCTGTTTATCTCAGGCAATATTCACTGGGGTTGAGAAGTATGAGAGGAGCTCGCAGAATCCCATAAAATTCTAATAGGATTACACAGGTTAACTGCTGGAAGGATTCCCGATGACTGGGTGTCCAAAACCCAGTCTCAAAGTCTAAGGATACAGGGTGTATGTTCTTTAGAACTGAGATGAGGAAAGATTTCTACGCATAGAGAATAGTGAGCCTGTGGAATTCTTTGCCACTGAAAGCAGTTGAGACCAGAACGGTGAATGTTTTCAAGAAGAAGTTAGATGTAGTTCTTAGGGCAAAGGGATCAAAAGGTATGGAGAGAAAGTGGGAACAGGGTACTTAGTGAATGGCCTACTCATGGTCCTATTTTCTATGTTCCTATGCTAAGAAATCAGTTAAACAGCCTGAGATGTGGCCCAGTCCAATCCATGAGCTGGATATCTGTCACTGTGTGCAAAGTGTCCCTTGTGTACTCTTTTAATGCTAATTGTTGGTGTGCTCTGCAATACAAATCTATGCTTTGTGAGCAGTCTGCAAGTGTACTGGAGAAGTTTCATGATGATTGTGAAGAGTTGATAAACGCAGGATGCCAAAGTCTGTGGGTGAGGGGTGCATGCAGCTGGTGTCTTTGAAACATCCCCTGAGATGCTGTTTGATCTAGTGCAACATGTAGATCTTTTGGAGCAAGTGGCAAGCTGAAGTCACCAGGTACCCGCTCTGATTTCCATGATGAGTTTTCATGATGTCTGACTTGATATATTTGGTAAGATAGGAAATTGAATATTTATGAGCGAAGTCGGGCCAATAACATGTTGTTTAACAAGCAATAATCCCCCTTTAATTGGCAATATAAAGAAGGTATCTTTTTATTTTTCTATATTTTTGATGTGGACTGAAATGGGAAAAGACACTTTTAAACCCAGGGATTATGGAAGGGAATATAAAAACAAGTTACTGAAACTCATGTAAGTGATGTTTACACTGCTGCTTTTTTCAGTCAGTGAAGGAGGTTAATTGCGGACCGGCTAGCACCAAGGTGTTAACAAAGTGAGATTCAGCTGGTAGCAAGTATTTGATTATTTTGTGGAGTTGTGATCAGCTGTGGATGACAAAGGACATCTCTCTGCCAATAACTGTGATTGGCTCCTCAGTGGCTGAACAGCTTGTGGGCATGAATAATATTGCCAGAAGCCTTTGGACCTCCAGAAGAAGAGATGGTGTATTGCCTATCAGTTGCTGTAAGCTGTTGATTTTAACTATAAGTCAGAGACTTGATAATTTGTAAACTAGTCACTAATGCCTCCTGCAAGGAAGTGAAAATTATGAGGAAAGAGGTCAAAGAATATTAAGTCCTGTCAAACAAAAGAATCATCTCAGCAAACTCTGTGGACAGGGGTCATTGAAATTCCTTCCCAGTCTTTCCCTCTACCCATGATGCCTATGGTTTCTTGTCTATCTATTACTGTCTGTATGCTTGAGTAGGGAGAGTTTCATAAGGGGGTTAAAGTTTTAACTATTAGACTGATACATCAGCAAGTCACAGCTGTTTACCTGTAGCAAGAATTTATTTATTTGAATTAACTAGTAAATAGTCAAGTGTATAAACTTGGTCCATGTTTTCTCTCTGCCAGGGTCTAAACAGATAGGTAAATTGGTGTACTTGAATATAAATCACTCAGAGATAGCAAGAACTGCAGTCACTGAATCGAAACAGTCTGGAGCTGAAGGAAAGTCGACGTTTCGGGTAGGGACTTTCTGAAGAAGGATTCGTACCCGAAACATCAACTTTCCTGCTTCTCTGATGCTGGCTGACCTGCTGTGTTCCTCCAGCTTCACAGTGTATCATACTTTCATATAATCTTTAACTTTTGTGATGAATCCAGGAATAACGAAGCTTGATTTTCAGCAGGCTTCCCTAGTGAGATGTGACAGCAACAACCACTGGCTGTCAAGAAACTCACCATGTCACTTAGCAAAAGCAAATATAAAGGAATGAAATACTGTTGGTGTTGAAGTCGGCCTTGCGGCCATTCTTGTCTGATTCTGCCAGAGGTCTCACTGTAGCCCACATCATTCAGACCACTATATTTTGCCTACTGTCCCCTTGTCAGCTTAAAAGTATTTTTGTTGACGTGGTGAATTTCTTTGAAAAATAACTGACAGTCTGTTCGATCCCTACGTTATCACTTCGTAGTAAAATGGCCCTCAGATTAATGTCAGTGGCATCAACAGTCAGTATGACTGCCTTCTTGTAATTTGGCATGGATAAAACTGTCACATTGTCATACTTGTTTTCATTCAAATTTTCTGTCTTTCTTCTGGGTTAACAGTCCCAATCAGGGAACTCATATTCTATGAGGTCCACTTGGCTGACCTCATTATAATCAATACATCCCTCCCCTTCCAAGTCTGAGGACATTGGCCTGTTCTTTTTCTTGTAGCCTCTCCTGGGCCAGGTCCAGTTTCTCCAACTCAGCCTCGGATACGGGCAGCGCGTACTGGACTGTAGGCTGCCTCTTGCTCCTGAAGCATCTTGGAAGAAATTCAGTGTCTTTTTCAGGTGGTAAATGCGTTGAGGCTGTGACATCCGCTGTGTCCATTTCAGACTACGAGGTTTCTTCGACACTAGCTGGAGGGGAGAAACCACAGGTTCCGACAGACTTTCTGGCCATTCTAAGGGGCAGGGTATGTTCAGCTCCTGCCCTGTTTGTGAGTAACCACTCTTCATCTGGTCCACATGCTTGTTCAGGACTGCCTCACCTACCTGAAACTTTGTATATCGTGGGACTTGACCTTGTATTGACCGTGCCCATTACTTCTGCAAGGACGTTTCCATGGTTTCGGCACTAAACTTTGTCCTCTGAAGTAAATTATCTCCTTCACTTAGAGAAGTCTTTTGTCTGGCATTGGTATTCCTGATGCCGATCAGCCTCACCCCCAGGCCTGGGAAGATCAGATTGAACCTGGTGTGGAGCCTTCTCCCCATTAGCAACTCTGTTGGAGCTATCCCTGCAGTTGCATGAAGGATAGTCTGATAAAAGGAGCCGGGACAGTTTGGTCTTGATTGAAGCTGTAGGCTGCTTCTTTAAGCCTGTCTTCAAAGTTTGGACTGCTCTTTCCACCAGACCATTAGATGATGGCTGGTATGGAGCTATACTTATATACCGAATGCCATTTGACTTTAGGAAATACTCGAATTCCCTGGCTGTAAATGATGCCCTGTTGTCTGTGACCAACACTTCTGGGAGCCTGTGTACTGCAAAAGATTCTTGCACCTTTTCTATTGTCATCGCTGTATTTCGCAAATGAACTCTATGCATATCCCACCACTTTGACAGGGCGTCCACAGTGGCTAAGAAAGTTGAGCCTATGGAAGGGCTAGCATTGTCAATGTGAGACCAAGTCCAGGGTTTACTCGGCCATTCCCACAAATGTGTGGGAGCTTCTGGCAGTAATTTTTGTCCTAGTTGGCACTCTGGGCACTGGTCCACCAATGCAGCTATGTCTGCATCCAGTCCTGGCCTTCAGACATAACTTCTCGCCACCATCTTCACTATGGACACCCCTAGACGACACTGGCGGAGTTCAGCCAGTATCAGGCAACAACGTTTGCTTGGGATGGTTACTAATGCTCCCCTCAATAAAATGCCATCCTTTACAGTGATCTGGTCTCACTGGGTGTAGAAACTAGGGCGGTCTAGTTGTGAGGGCCCTTTGTTTCCCCCATCATGACAAGCTGTTTTAGTGTTGCCAGGACTGGGTCTTTTTGCATCCACAGTCTGACCAAAATGGTTTCCAGAAAGTTTAAAACCAAAACAGACTCTTCCGGTTGCAGCATCAGTGGTGCACGAGGTGGCTGAAGGCATCCAAATTTGCTACTTGGCCTCCTGGATAGTGTTTCAACTTGTAATTGTACTCTTTTAGAATGAGGGCTCACTGCTGAATTTGACCTGAAGGTATGGGCAGAATGGCATTGTCCTCTTTGAGTAGCCCTGGCAGAGGTTTGTGATTTGTTAATGTTACAAATTTACATCTGTAAAGCTATTGGTGGAACTTTTTCACACCAAAGATGACTGCCAAATCTTCTTTTTCTATCTGGGTGTATTTGCGCTCGGCATCAGCCGAAGTGTAGGGAGCATACGCTATTGGGTGTTTCTTTCCATTGGGCCACCTATGAGCCAACACTAATCTGATACTGTACGGGGAGGCATCGCTTGTCAGCACCAGATTTCACTTGTGATCATAGTGTGTCAGCACCTTAGATGATGATAGCTATTTCTTCACTTCCCTAAAGGCTACATCTTGGTTAAGAGACCATTTCCAAGGCTGACCCTTTTCTCAAGCAGAGGTAAAGGTGCCAGAGTAGAGGCCAAATTATGTGTGAACTTTCCACAATAATTCACCAATCTAAGGAAAGACCTAAGCTCCAGTACAGATGTGAAGGCTGAGGCATCTTTGATTGCCCTCACTTTATCTTCCAACGTATGTAAACCGGTCTTATCAACTCTGTAGCCCAAGTGGTCATTTGGGGTGCCTGGAACACAGATTTTTCTCTTCTAAGGTACATGCCCACCTTGGGGAAATGTCTAAGGACTATGTCAAACCTCTCTAAGTGCTCTTTATTGGTCTTCCCTGTTATTAGCACATCATCCATATGAATGGCGATCTGGGGTAGACCTTGCAAAATGTTCTCCAACGTCTACTGAAAAATGGCACAGGCTGACTATACCCTAAGTGGCAGTCTCATATATTGGTACAAACCCTTATGGGTATTAATTGTAGCATACTTCTTGGAATCCTCATCTAACTGCATTTGCAGATACACAAAGCTCATGTCCAACTTCGTGAAGGACAGCCCCACCCACCCCACCAACTTTGCATATAAATCCTCTATGTGAGGGATTGGGTATTTATCGAGCTGTAAGGAGCATTTTAGCATTTATTTAAAATCTTCACAAAGGCAAACTGACCCGTCGGCTTAACAATTGGTACGACCAGTGCTGCCCATTCTGCAAACGTACTGGTTTGATGATTCCTTCGGTTTCCAGCCTCCTGATTTCTGCCCCTACTTTTGCATGTCAGGCCAGTGGCACTGGAAGGACCTTTCAGGATCATGGAATTGCTTCCTGGTCAACATACAAGGTGGCCTTGATTCATTTGATAGTCCCTAGAGCCCACTGAAAAACTTTCGGGTATTTAATGAGGACTTCACTCAGGCAGCCATCTTCTAATCAAGACATGTTAAGCCAATCAAGGTGAATTTTTCTCAACCAATTTTACCACATCAGGCTTGGGCCTGACCCTTTTACTACAATCAGTGGCAACTCACTCCAGTTGCTTCTCATACAAGACTGGAACCAAGTTATAACCTTAATCTAGGTTGATGTTCCCCTGCATAGGTTCCTAGTCTAGCCAAGATCTCATGCAAACTTGAGGGTTGGAGTCCCAGAGTGAATTTTTTTAA
Organism: Ginglymostoma cirratum; assembly: GCA_024137785.1. Lineage (NCBI taxonomy): Eukaryota > Metazoa > Chordata > Chondrichthyes > Orectolobiformes > Ginglymostomatidae > Ginglymostoma > Ginglymostoma cirratum. The sequence goes on along the minus strand of JAHRHZ010000023.1, from coordinate 38,269,427 downwards.
AAGGCAGGCTTTGTAATCACTGATATTGCACTGGTATCAATCTTCATTAGAACTGGGTGGTCATTTAATCAGATGTTTATTTTGATTGATTCTGATTTGGATGTTGCTAAGAAATTTAACTGTTCCAAACCAGATGTAGGTGGGCTCTCTAGGTTGTGCATTATAGCCTATGAGCTCTCTTACTCAATTTAGATCTAGTGGGACACTTGTACTCTCTCAAGTCCACATGTCAGCAGCAACCACAATGGCTTGTTGGCCTGGATCCTGAAGAAAATGTTAACTGTCTGAAGAAAATGTTAACTATTTGGCTGAATCTTTGCTTTGTTTTAGGTTTTGCTGTGGGCTGACCTAGAACCCTTCTATTCAGGATATGTCCTGCATAAGACTATGTAATTGCCTTTACTTAAATAGTGTCTTCAGCTAGTTGGCACTTTTGCATGGTTACATAATTAATTCTAAAACTAAATGGTCAGCATCTCATTAAGGGTTAAAACAAAATCGCATGCCTCTGCCATTTATCTTAACTTCATCAAAAAATCCAACATGGACTTCCCTGCTTCTTGAACTGGCAAGAAAAACCAATTGTGTCTCAGAATTAGAGGAGGCTTGGGGTTGTAATAAGCCTTAACTAAATCCATCAAGTCTTGAAAGGTTTTAGTATCTGATGCCTCAGGAAATGTTAAACTTCTAATAACCAAAAAAGCTGTGGGTTCACAAGCCGTCAGGTTAATTACTCATTGCTTTTCATCTGCTCCAATATCATTTGCCTGGAAAAAAAACACATTTATCCACATACTGGGCCCAGTCTTCAATGGCAGGATTGAACAAGTCAAACTTCCCAAATAGTGGCATGATCCCAGAAATGCTGACCCTAAATCAAAGATGACTGTTGCAAGTGAATTTCTTCAGGAGGTTTTTTTTATCTCATTGCCACAGAAATAACTTCACAGAGGCTGGTATCCTGTCACAAAGTCACCCTTTATTTACACGTGCATAGTACATGACACTGGTGTGGCTTCCTCAGAGCTAGCTCTCAGAGTGAACAGAAACTGTTACACTCCTGTTTATATCTTTCAGCTAGGGATCCCTGATTGGACAAGGTTAACAGCCCCAATCAGGGAACTCATATTCTATGATGTCTACCTGGCTGACTTCATTACAATAACTACAATTGGAATCTGTCCTACAGAGTATGTTGTTCATGAAACTGATCACTTTTATGTAAGTGTTGTCATGTATTCCATACATATTCCATTCAAGTAAGAGCAATATTACATGAAAAGTATTAAAACAGTCCTGACGGGTACTGGAAATGAGACAATGTGGTTAGAATATTTGCTATGACAACTGTGGCTGTTATGACTGCTTGACTGGGTTTAGAAAGCTATAATGGGTTCAGCTCAGCAGAGTACATTGATCCAAGAGAGGATCAGATTGGTGTCAACAACACAGGGTTTTATGCCTATTCTGATGGGGAATGATTTGAATGACCTTTTCCTTACCTTCCTTGTGATGGAGGTTGTGGCATCCTAGGTCAGACCTGCCTTCAATTAAAAAACTCAAGAAGAAGAATAACAGAATGTGCTTTTACTTTGGTTTATTGTTTGTTGACAAACATAATTTTTGTTTGCACTTAAAGGATCTATTTGTTTTGCACTGGAGTAGTTATTTTTTTCTTTTCAGGAGAAATTATTATGTTTGAATTCACAGTTTTAGAAGGTAAAGGTTTAATTTTTTTACACTGGCTTCATAATAATTCCTATTGCATGTCTCCTGATGACTTTTCATATTGTATATTGGGTGAGTGGCTAAGCTGGATATATTTGGAGTGGCATGGTGGTGGGTGGGGGTGGGGTATGGTGAGGGAGTAACGTCTATGAGACTTTAAGAAACAATGGGAGCTAGGCTGCTGTTTTGGAGAACTGAAATAGACCTTCTAACTGGCCTGCCTCCAGACTCTCAGGCTTCATGAGGTCCAAAATGTGTTGTGTACCAAGACAAAATTCCCAAGCAGAGTTTTATATGAGACAGGTGTACATTTTGAAAGATACAAAAATGCATTGGTTACATTTTCCAAAGCCCACAGGAAAATGTAACCGTTCACCACCTAGAAGGCTCACTAGATTAGTTCCTAGGGTGACAGGTTTATTCTACGATGAGAAGCTGAATAAATTGTAACCTATGAAGTTTAGAAAATTGAGCAATGATTTCATTGTTACATATGAGAGTCTGAAGAGTCTTGCAGAGTAAATGGTGAGTAGTTGCTTAGTATGGTTGAGGAATCTGGGCCATTTTCCAAACTCAGGACAAGGAGTTTATCATTGAATACTAAGATAAGGAAAATTCTCTTCAATCCAAAGCTTATAAGTAATGTGAATTCTTTAAACCCAGAGGGTTATGGATACTGTAATATTGAAAACATTCAATATTGTAGGATAAAACATGAGGAATAAATGTGACTAGACACTAACTTTGGTAAAGTACACTACAGGGTTAAAAGTCATACACATATGAGGCAAGTTAACTTCCTCATCACAGAAACTTCATCCACCTGATCTGGTACCTTTACTGAACATCTTAGAAGAGTCAGAGATAAAAGGTACTGCAGATGCTGGGGAATCCGAGATAACAAGGTGTGGGGCTGGATGAACACAGGCCAAGCAGCATCATAGGAGCAGGAAAGCTTTCCTGCTCCTATGATGCTGCTTGGCCTGCTGTGTTCATCCAGCCCTACACCTTGTTATCTTAGAAGAGTCGTTTTCCGCGTTGCCTGTTACCCTAGCCAAAGACGACAACTATGATCCGTTGAATACAACCTCCAGAGATTATCTGAAAATTAAGCAGTTCTCCATCTTTCCTATGTACTTCTTTGCATTTGCCATCTTTCAAATACAACAAAACTAACTTTGAGAGTGTATTTTCAAAACACATGCATTGCCTTAAGGTACTGAAAGACATGTTTGAGTTATGGAGCAGAAATAAATGGGTCTGAGCAAATTCAAATGTGGCCAGTGGGTTTTGTGGCACAGGAGATGGTTGCATATGTGTATGTGTCAGGTCGTTAGTGATTTGGAGGCTTGTGATTGCAAAAACTGGTGGGTGATGGAGATCCTACTATTTTCCAGCATACCCTTGATCAAGTCCAGGGTAGAAGGGCTTGTAGCTTAGAACATAGAACATAGAACATAGAACAGTACAGCACAGTACAGGCCCTTTGGCCCACGGTGTTCTGCCAAACTTTTACCTGAAACCTAAGGTCTATCTAACCTCCACCGCTACCTTATACTATCATCCATATGCCTATCTAATAGCCGCTTAAATGCCCCTAATGAGGCCGACTCCACTACCCTCTCCGGCAATGCATTCCACGCCCCAACCACTCTCTGAGTAAAGAACCTACCTCTGACGTCTCCCCGATATCTACCTCCTTTCACTTTAAAACTATGTCCCTGCGTAAAAGCTACCTCCACCCTAGGAAAAAGTCTCTGGCTGTCTACTCTATTATACCTCTGATCATTTTGTACACCTCTATCAAGTCACCTGTCACGCTTTGTCGTTCTAAAGAGAAAAGCCCTAGCTCCCTCAACCTTTCCTCGTAAGACCTCCCCTCCATTCCAGGCAACATCCTGGTAAATCTCCTCTGCACCTTTTCCAACGCTTCCACATCTTGAAACACTTAGTTTCCATTTGAAACACTGCAGTAAATTTAGTTTCGACGTTGGAGTCTCTAAGCCTGAGGGAGAAATCCAGCCTTACAGTCTGTGCAGAGTTGTACTAATGAACAACAATGGACCACTGCACTTAGAATCATTGACACAGGCTAAGGTTGGAGGTTAATAATTTAGAGCACTACTCTTTATTTGAACCTCATGATTCCTGTTGAAAAGTGTACATACCCGTGTGTTAACTGAGGACAGGATCTAGCCTGGATGCACTGCCTAGAATGGTCATAGTCTGCCAACATTGACACTTAAGGCTTATATATGAAATATATCAGTTGGACAAGTTCCCATTGAACTCCATAAGTTTGTGCCTTTGGGACCCCCAGATTTGGAGAGAAAGGATACCATAAGCTTTTTGACAACAGATACTGAAATTGAGGAAATCAACAGCAAATTTTGGGGAGATGTTGCAACTTCCATGTTTTCACAAAAACCTTATCCCTCAGTAGTTGAAAAAGCCATAGCTGGAATTTTCTTTAAATTGTTCAGTGTCTCCAGCAGATTCTAGCCTTAAAGCGCATTTAAATCGAAATTATACAGCATGAAGTCTGGATAGCATCTCCGTTTGGATGAATCCTTCCATTGATTGGAAATGGATGAAATGTCTGTTACAGCTAGTCATTTTTATTGCATTGCATCAGCTTCAGTCTTGTTTTAATTGCCATTAAATATTAATGTGTATTTGAGGGGTGGAGGAGATACCTATAATAATCTTTGCAGAAGCGGTTTGGCTCGATGAGAAACGGGCAAGAAAAGGATAATGGTAGGAGTGTGCTCTGGGATTACATCGTAGCCAGATGTATCTTGCAGCAATTTTATTTATTTTTTATATGTGGATGCTGAAAAAATCTTTGCATGTGACGAGACTGTACATGAATGGAGACTGTGCCGAAGCAGTTGAGAGACTCGCAGCTGAATAGAGCTTTCACTGTGAGCTTTATTCATCTCTCCAGCAGCTGCAGTCAACATCAGGTGACCTGCTTTCTGAAGTCGATCTCTCTTTTTTTGTATGTCTCCAACGATGTAGCCTGGTTTTAGATCTGAATGTATTGGTGATCACTGAAGGAATTGTGTTGAATTGCACACACACAAAATAGAGGCAGAACTCAGCTGGTTTCGATGTCCCTGTGATCTGAAAGACACGCAACGTGAGCACCTCAGCGATGTCCACTTTTGGGAAACTAACAGATTACTTCCAACATCGGAGATCAAGAGCTGATTTGGGAGTTACCAGGAGAGATTCCAGAGGCAGCGGCAGTTGCGGCTGCGGGACCTCCGAGACCAGGTACAGAGAACCTCCAGAATGAATCTAGACAAAACCTTCAGATAATGTAGGAATGCGGTGATTCCTCTGTGCTGCAGCCCTTGCATTCCTATTTTTAGAGAGACGCTTGTTATACGCTGAGCAAATGGAGAAGTAGGAGCAAGGCTGAACTGGTAAAGATGAGTACCTGTAATTATTACCCTGCAAAGCATGCTTGGATTGTCTCGCAGACTTGTTTTATTTAGAGAACTCAGCAAGATGAAAAATAGGCTATGTAAATAATTTACTGGACTTTAAAGGAGCACTCTCTTTACTGATGGGAATGGGACGAACAATTTTTTTTCACTTTTATTATTAATATGTCGATGTAGGTTATTTGTTGACAGTTTTACAAAACATCTTGACATCAACTGCATTATTACATTGAGTGCCAGACAGGCAAAAAAATGGTAAACTAAATAAATATTTTAAAGAAATTGCCTCTTTAGCACAAAACCCGAAATATAGGTTTCAATGAGATCAGAAGTCATGACTATAACAATGTTACTTGCTGTATTTACCCTGTCCTACAGCACAGCTGTGACTTTAAGTCTAGCTTGCATATATGTTCTTTTATGACCGTGGTATTTTAATTAATTAATTGTATTCAGATGCAGTCCTTCTCTGTATTTCCTTGTGTATATTTTCACATTAGTGAATTATGTGATTAAAATATGAATATACTTTGTTCTTGGGACAAGACAGAGCATCAACTGTTGATGGAATGATAAATATCAAGGTATGTTATGAGTTTATCACTTAATTCAGGATAACACATGGAAAATGGGTTCCATCAAATCATTCAGCAACCACTGTCGTGATTTCGAGAAGCTTTTCAATGACCTCCTTAAAACAAAGGAAAAGGAAAATCTGTTTTTTCCGGGAGAATGCACTATTTCACATTTAATTATTGCCGCAAGTTGTTGCATGTGCTCTGATATGCCAGCACATGAGAGAAGGTTTAGCAAATTCCTTTGGCAGTTCCTTGGAGGAACTGCTTTGCATCTAGGAAATAGAAGCATTTTACTTTATCTGAGAGACCTAGATAAAACCATTGGAAAATATACAAAGAAAGAAAGATGTGAAATTTTTTTTTAGCACACTTTCTTCTTGGAAATATAAGGAAAGTTGATCCAAGGGAACAGAGCATCTCCTGCTGCAAGCGTTTAATGCCAATATGAAGCACTCTGAGGTCAATTAATATATACTTACTGAAGTTTAATGCCAGAAGCGCATTCACTGTTATATAAAATGGACAGTACTGAAATAGGCCATTAGGCCCAATCAAGACAATAGCAGTGACCTTTGGTGCAGGAGCCTCCTATCATTCTTCTTCTTTTAACCTTTTGAACAAGGCTTCTCTTCCTTTCACTTTCATGCTTATCTGGCTTCTCCTGAGCTGCGTTTATGGTCAAAATTTTACCATATCTGCCCAGATCCTGATACAGGGAAGAAATGCATGTTGCTGGCATTGACTGGTGAGCAATGGGACTTCCACCTGAATTTTATGGTTGGCAACCGTTAAGTGGTTACTGTCCTATTAATGATGGTAGCCCATCCCCAAAAGATGTCAATTCAGTCAAAAATGGTGGCATGGCTTGACCTGTTTTTATTTAATATTTTCAAGGTTGGAGAGAGAGGACATCGCCATTGACGCAAGTCAATAATTCTGGTACTTTGCGAGGTGTCCTTTCTGATTTTGTCAATACAATTTCCTGTAAGTGGTCTAAATCTGGTCAGTCTAATGATGTAGTGAGTTCTTCTGAAAAATAAAGTAATCTCTATTTACTGAATTTCACGGAATGCGATGTGCCTTCAATATGCAAATATTATTGTATATCATTTATAAAGATTGGGTCATCAGTGGTTTAGTGTCTTTGGTCCCTGTGTATCTTTAAAGTATGGAAGAAATATTCTCATAACATCGTCTTTAATGATATTTAATAAGCAGTCATTTATAGCTTGAAAACTTCTAACTTTATGATTTCTAAGGTCAATTGATTTATTGTACCAGAGTATTTCAATAAGTCTTGAGGCATTCTTGAAACATTGAATTGGCTCTGTATGTGTACCTCTTGATTGCCACTTTCAGAATTTTGAAAATTGCTTGGTAATGCACTGAGAGAATCAAGACACACCACAGAAAAGTTTTCTAAAGATGTTGTGTACCAGTATTAGTTAGAAAGATAGTTACAAAAGAAAGCACCTTAGATATACAAATATATCTGAAATACTTAAGTCAGGCATGGATCTTGTAACATACTTATATCTTTAACATATCTCTGCAGTAAAGAACACCAAGCTTGGAAAGGCTGAAGGACAAGTTCAGATACCAGTGGAAGCATTGAAAGCAGGAGATGAAAAGATAGTTGATGCAATGAAAAAGATTATTGATCAGATAAGGAAATCAAGTGAATTACCTTGTGAGTGGATAATATCTGAAATGTCTTAACGTCCAAAAGAACAGGCGCATAGAAATGTCTAATCTTTGTATGCTATGTTTCATCATTCTTGCATCTAAAGTTATACTTGGTGTCATTAGGCAGAGAGTCACCCCACACATGAGCAGAGAAATGCCAGAGGAGTAGTTTGACTGCATTTCTGAAGAGTGCAACAGATGCTATGCTCGAAAACTTTTCTGTGGTGTGTCTGATTCTCTTGGTGTGTGACCAAACAAATTTCAAATTATTATGGTGAGATATAAAAGTATGTTCGTGCACTAAGCCAGAGCTTTAAATTTTATACTATCCAGTGTAGTGCTCTATTGGAAGACATTAATAGACTTGGAGTATCAGTTCTCAGGAAGGGTCACTGGACCCAAAACATTAACTCTGATTTTTTTCTTCATTGATGCTGCCAGGTGTGCTGAGCTTTTACAGCAACTTCTGTTTTTGTTCCTGATTTACAGCATCCACAGTTCTTTTGGTTTTTGTGGAGAATCCACATATCTTTTGTGGCTAATACAAGAGCTTTACAAAATACCTCTGTTCTTAAAAGATGACACATGTATAGACATCAGGATGCAGGACTGTGAAATATTAGAAGAAATTAACATTGAGAGAGAGGAAGTATTCATGGGTTTGGCAACTTAAAAGTGGATAGAACTGCAGGGCTAGATGACATGCATCCCAGGGTGTTGAAGGAGACAAGGGAGGAGACATCAAGGATCCTGGCAGTAATTTTCAAATGCGCTCTGGCCATAGATGAGATGTCGAAGGCTGGAGAACCGCTAATGTCCCATTGTTAAAAAAAAATGAAGGGATATTCCAGGAAATTTACAAGCCAGTTCGTCTAACCTGGGGACTGGAGAAGTTATTATAAAGAATTCTGAGGGGCGGAATATATCGGGCATAGTCAGAGTGGATTTTTTAAGAGAATGTTGTATTTGACAAATTTGATCAAATTTTTTGGGAACTTGGAGTGTTAATGAGGGTAATGCATTAACTGTGATCTACATGGACTTAAGCAAGGCTTTTGATGAAGTTCTTTATTGCAAACTGACTGAGAGGCTGAAAGCCAAAATTGAAGGTAGAGGGATGTTTCTGTGACTGGAAGTTTGTCTCCGGTGGGGCCTCACAGGGCTCAGTGCTGGGACTGTTGCTATTTGTGGTCAACATTAATGATTTGTATTTTCTCCAAAGGGCCAAAGGGCCTCTTGCCGCTGTGATGATACCGTGACTTGAAGAGCTGTATTCTGTCCTGTTTCTCTTGCAGAGGGGTGTTGTCACAGTGGTGCCGAAAAGGTCACCTTATGACAGGCAGTTGGTAAATAGCTTTGAGTTTTCCCTGGGTGTTTTATTTTAAAGCAAGGCAAAAGAATCATGAGCGGGCGGGGTCGGGCTTTTCTGGGTTAAGTTCCATTTGCCACTGCTCTGCCCATCTGACCAGCCTACCTGCAGTCTTAGGATATCTTCCTCACTATTTACTACCCTAACAATTTTCACACCATCCACAAACTTCTCAATCATACCCCCTACATTTAAGAGTGTTAAAGTGGTGTTATGGACCAGATCAGACCTCCAAAGTATATTATCAAGGTAGCTCAGACCCGCACAGACTTAGAAGACTTTAGTCTTGCTTTCATTTAATTGAATTGATTTTTGCTGGCTGAAAGTGAAAGCTTGAGTTCTCTACGACAAGAGGAAAGTCTTAGACACAGAGGTTTCTTCTTAAAAAATCAAAATGGCAGATTGTTTCTTTCAGTGTTTCTTCTGTATTGGAGAGAAACAGCATGTGAGAATAATGTGTGTTGCTGAATTGCCTTTGCCAAGGTTGGGTTTATGGGATGCTACCTGTATTGATACAGCTGACAATTAGTAGTTAAATAATGCATTACCTTATTAAGTATTTCAGTAGAGTAAAGTTATGCCAATTCTTCTTTTCTATGTATTTTGTGTTGTAAGAATAAAGTAAGTTTTGATTAAAGCTAAGTGGTGGACCATTTGAATCATATCTGGAACACCGTACCTTACACTTGCCTTTTAAAAAAATATAAAAGTTATGGTCTAGGCTATCTCCATAATATACTTTGGAGGTCTGGTCTGGTCTGTAACACCACTTTTAACACTCTTAAATGTAGCGGGTATGATTGAAAAGTTTGTGGATGACATGAAAATTGTTAGGGTGGCAAATAGTGAGGAAGATAACCTTAGAATGCAGGTAGGCTGGTCAGATGGGCAGAGCAATGGCAAATAGAATTTAACCCAGAAAAGTGATGTAATGCACTTGGTAAGGGTTAGCAAGGCAAGGAATAACACCTTGGTATGTATATTCGACGATCCCTAAACATGACAGGGCAGAGCAGATAAAGTGATTAGGATGGTGTATTGTATACCATCTTTATCAGCTGAGGCACAGAATACAAGAACAAGAAGGTTATGCTGGAACTGTGTAAAGTGCTGGTTGGGCCAGAACCTGAGTACTGCGTACAGTTCCAGTCATCACGTTACAGGAGAGATGTGATTTCATCAGTGATGGCACAGAGGAGATATCCCAGGATTTGTCTCAGTTGGAAGGTCTGAGCTATGAGGAAACATTGGGTAAGGTGGAGTTGTTTTCCTTGGAGCAACAAAGATTGAGAAGGAACCTGACAGAGGTGCGTACAATGATGAGGGACAGAGCATGTGGGAAGGCACATTTTTCATGAGTAGAGTGGTCAATAACAAAGTGGCATAGATTTAAGATAACAAGCAGATGTTGAAGAGAAGAGTTGAAGTGAATTTTTTTTTCATCCAGAAGGTGGAGAGAATCTGGAACACTCTGTCTGAAAGGGTGGTTGAATCAGAAACTCTTGTAACACTTAAGCAGTATTTAGATGTTCACTTGTGATGCCAGAGCCTCCAGGGCTATGGGTCAAGAGTTGGAAAATGGAATTAGTGTAGTGAGATCTTGGTTAACTGGCATGGACGGGATGGACTGAATGGCCTCGTTCTGTGCTATAAACGTCTGAGAATGAATCAAAATTGATGACGTCCTTACAAATCAATTCAAGTTAATGAAGGGAGCCAAGCATTGTATAACATTGAGGTCTGAACTGAGCGAAGCATGAAGAAAGCCAAAGAGTCAAGGTGATGTCAAACTCTTAGAGTTTTATTCATTTAGTTATGCAACAGGTTTCTGTACTAATGCACATTTTACCTGGACACATTATGACCTGATTTCAGCAATCCCAAATGCCTTGTTTAAATTACAAGGTGTGTGACCTAGCATTGATCTAAAATGACTATCAGGATATATTATTAAATAAATAATTATGCTGATATTTGGGTTACCCCTGTGCCAACACTGAGATCATTAGAATCAACTGCCAGTTCAAATGGCTTCTCATAATTCAGTGCTGATAAAACTGGTGTGCTGGTCCGTGTAGTTTTAAAATTGTCGAAGACATTCTATTGTCCGTTCAAATTTCTTACGTATCTTCAATAACCTTATCAAACAAGTCATTGCAGTGCTGAAATTTGAAACCAGCTTCTCGTAAAGTTCACTCCTGTCAATTTGAATATTATTGCATTTTGTTGTAGGAAAATCCCAGATAGTTCTTTCTTTTGCTACTTTAGGTGCTATGTGGCCTTGTTCCATTTGAGCTTTTGCTGTGGTAAATTCACTTTTAGGCAAATTTATGACCAAATTAGCTCTTTGTAATTCATCAAACGGTTTGTTCAAGTGATGTAAATGTTCTACCTAACCTTGACTGAAAACAACCAATCATCAACGTAAGCAATACGATTGCATAATCCTTCGATAACCTTGTCATAAATATGGTGCATATTCATGCCAGATAGCATGATTTTAAACTCATTCAGTATATCCTGTTTTACAAAAGCTGCTAATTCTTTAGCAGTATCAGTCAATGGAACTTGTCAATACATTTTAACAAGTCAGATTTTGTAAAAAAGTCATTGTTGTCCAGTCACCTCAATAGAATCTTCCAAGCATGGAGTTAGATAGGAATTTGTCCTTGTTGCTTGTTTGCTCTTGTGATAGTTGATGCACAGTCTCCGTGATCCATCTGGTTTCAACACCTTTACAACAAGTGAGGCCCAACTACAATGATTTGTTTTAATAATGTCATTGCCTTATTATCTTTTGGTTCAATAACATCACTGATAATCATAAACTTAATCTGTTCCCTCACTTTATCTAACCTCTCTTGGTTTAGTCTGTAAGGTTGTTCTTTTATGAGTAACCAATGCCCCACATTAACATCATGTATAACAAAGACATTTTTTGTTGGCCTGTTTACACAAGTCATTTTTGAGTCTGTAATAATTTTTGCAAGTCTCTTTTGTAAGTCCCTTCCAGGAATTAGCATTTTGGAACACCTCCGTTCAAACAATCTGATTTGTAGAGGGTCAGCTTTTGAATTTCTGATTCATTCTTGTCATTCTGATATTTTTCTTCATATCCATTTCTTTCACCATTGTAAATGCACTTCTGTTGTGACCCTCTTTGTCATTTTATGATTTTAACATATTAGCGAAGCACAGATGCGATATAATTAATATGATTAAGTTCTTTTGGATTTGATAAGGTCCAGTGAACCTTGCTCTTAATGGTTCCCCAGAGATGGGTACTTGTTATGCCTCACTGTGGTGGCATGATGGAAATCAAGTCCACTATTCCTGGAATCAATGGGAATCACAAAAGTTTAAAGAATTTATAAAAGTGTGTAAGACAGTGAAGGAGCGGTGAAATATTTCACAGTCAGGATGGTGAGTGGCTTGGAGGGGAACTTGAAAGTAGTGGTGTTCCCGTATGTCTGCTGCCCTTGTCTTTCGAGATGAAAATGGTCGTGGGTTTGGAAGGTGCTGTCAGAAGATTTTTGGTGAATTCTTGCAGTTCATCTTGTAGATAGTACACACTGCTGCTACTGAGAGTCAGTGGTGGAGAGAGTGGATGCTTGTGAATGTAATGCCAATCAAGCTGGGTGTCAAGTTTCTTGAGTGTTGTTGGGGCAACGCTCATCCAGACAAGTGGGGAGTATTCCATCACACTTCTGACTTGTGCCTTGTAGATGCTGGACAGGCTTTGAGGAGGCAGGAGGGGAGTTATTTGCAGCAGTATTCCGATCCTCTGACCTGCTCTTGTAGCCATTGGGTTTATGTGGTGAGTCCAGTTGAATCTCTGGTCAGTGATACCGCCCAGGATATTGATTGTGGTGGATTCAGTGATGGTAACACAATTGAATGCCAAGGGGTGGTGGTTGGATTGTCTCTCATTGGTGATGGCCATAGCCTGGCATTTGTATGGCGTGAATGTTACTTGCCACTTGTCAGCCCAAGCTTGGATGTTGGCCAGATCTTGTTGTATTTGAACACGGACTGCTTCAGTATCTGAGGAGTCACGAATGGTGCTGAACATTTTGCAATCATTGGCGAACAATCCCACCTTTGACCATATGAAGGAGGGAAGGTCATTGATAAAGCAGCTGAAGATATTTGGGCCGAGGACACTACCCTGAGGAACTCCTGCAGAGATGTCCTGGAGCTGGGATGATTGACCTCCAATAACCACGACCATCTTCCTACGTGTCAGGTATGACTCCAACCACTGGAGTGTTTGGCCCCTGATACCCATTGATTCCAGTTTTGCTAGGGTTCCTTGATGCTTCACTCGGTTGAATGCAGCCTTGATGTCAAGGGCTGTCACTCTCACGTCACCTTGGGAATTCAGCCCTTTTGTCCATGTTTGAACCAAAGCTGTAATGAGATCAGGAGCTCTGGGGGAACCCAAACTGGGCATCACTGAGCAGGTTATTGCTGAGCAGGTGCTGCTTGATAGCGCTGTTGATGACATGTTCCATCATTTTACTGATGATCAAGTGTAGAATGATGGAGCAATAATTGGCCGGGTTGAATTCGTCCTGCTTTTTATGTACAGGACGTACGTACTTGGGCAATTTTCCATGTTCTCGGGTAGATACCAGTGTTGTAACTGTACTGGAACAGCTTGGCTAGGAGAATGGCAAATTCTGGAGGACAAGTGTTCAGTACTGTTGCCAGAATGTTGTCAGGGCTCGTAGCCTTTGCAATATCCAGTGTCTCGAACCATTTCCTGATATCACGTGGAGTGAATCGAATTTGCTGAAGACTGGTATCTGTAATGCTGAAGACCACTGGAGGAGGCCGAGATGGATCATCCACTCGGCAAATGTTCTGCCTTATCTTTTGCACTGATGTGCTGGGCTCTTCCATCATTGAGAATGCGGATATTTGTGGAGCCTCCTCCTCTAGTGAGTTGTTTAATTGTCCACCACCATTCACGAATGGATGTGGTCCGACTGCAGAGCTTAGATCTGGGCCATTGGATTGCTTAGCTCTATCTATCACTTCCTGCTTAGGCTGGTGGCATGCATGTAGTCCTGTTTGGTGGCCACGAGATTTCATGGGGTCCAGAATCAATGTTGAGGACTCCTCGAGCAACACCCTCCCAATTGTATACCACTGTGCTGCCACCTCTGCTGGGTGTGTCCTGCTGGTGTGACAGGATATATCCAGGGATGGTGATGGTGATGTCGGGGACATTATCTGTAAGGTATGATTCTGTGAGTATGACTATGTCAAGCTGTTGCTTGACTAGTCTGTAAGACAGCTCTCCCAATTTAGGCACTAGCCCCCAGATGTTAGTGAGGGGGACTTTGCGGGGTCAGCAGGGCTGTTTCTGCTGTTGTCTTTGCCGGTGCTTAGGTCAATACCAGGTGATCCGTCTGGTTTCATTTCTTTGAATCTTTGTAATGATTGGTACAACTGAATGGCTTGCTAGGCCACTTCAGAGCGCAATTGAGAGTCAACCGCATTACTGTGGGTCTGGAGTCACATGTAGGCCAGACCAGGTGAGGACGGCAGATTTCTTTCCCTGAAATCCTTCCTTTCCTTCCCTTTGCTTATAGAAAAATAAATGATATAATCTTTACATAGTAACCTTGTCTCCAGCAGCAAAATTCCAAGGTTTTCCCTTTGCAGTCTGATTGCCTTTTCATCATTTGTTGAGCACTTCTCAAAAACTTTTTGGCTAACTCAGAAGCTTTCATCGGGCTCTCTTTAGAAATGTGACATATAGGTTAAAAGTTTAGTTTTTGAGTTAGGTTTAAATGTTGCTGCTTAATGAAGAGGAGGCGTTGGTCTAATGGTATTATTGCTAAACTATTGACCCAGGTAATGTTTCAGGAACTCGGGTTCTGAATCCCATCATGGTAAGTGTTGGGGAGTGTTACACTCCAAGAAGGACCAGAAGGCCAAAGCTTAAACAGCAGGAACTTTTGTATGGACATGTTTACTCTACAGGTAGCAAGGTTAGACAAAGCTGTTCCACCCAAAATGGCCGAATATGTCATCATTATTTACATGATCATACTCTTAAAGTGACAGTCTATCATAGTTACAGAAATAGACAATATCCTTGCCCTGTTTTACATCAGAGGTTCCTGCAATGAAAACATCCCCAATGTTCATAATCACATATACAACAGTCAGTAGGTAAGATGTTCCGAAGCACATCAGTTCCTCTGTCACTGTTGGTACAACTCTGATGACTGTGTTTATTTTTCTCATTGACTTTAAACTGTCATATTTTATGTGTACTTTTGTTTTATTCATTTATAGCACGTATGCATCGCAGGCAAGCCAACATTTATTGCTTGTTTCTAGTTGCCACTGAGAATATGGTGGTGAGCTGTCTTCTTGAACTGCTACAGTCCATGTGCTATAGATGAACCCACAATGCCCTTAGGGCAGGAATTCAGGATTTTGACCCAGCAACAGTGAAGGAACAACAATATATTTCAAAGTCAGGATGGTGAGTGGCTTGGAGGGGTACTTGCAGGTAATGGTGTTCCATGTATCTGCTGCCTTTGTCCTTCTATATATAAGTGGTCATGGGTTTGGAAGGTGCTGTCCAAGGATCGTTGGTGAATTTCTGCAGTACATCTTGTTGATAGTATACACATCTGCTACTGACCATCGGTGGTAGAGGGAGTGGATGTTTGTTGATATGGTGCCAATCAAGTGGGCTGCTTTATCCTGGATGATGTCAAACTTCTTAAATGTTGTTGGAGCTATGTCCATTCAGGCAAGTGGGAAGTATTCCACGAGACTCCTGACTTGTGTTTTGTAGATAGTGGACAGGCTTTGGGGAGTAGCAGGTGAGCTACTTGCCACATTATTCCTCGCCCCTGGACCTGCTTTTGTAGCCATTGTTTTTATGTGGTGAGTCTAGTTGAGTTTCTGGTCGATGGCATCCCCAGGGATGTTGATAGTGAGGGATTCATTGATGTTAACACCGTTGAGTATCAAGGGTTGGTGGTTATATTGTAGATTATATTGTGGTCTTATTGGAGATGATTATTGCCTGGCATTTATGTGGTGTGAATGTTACTTGCTACTTTTCAACCCAAGCCTAGGTATTGTCAAGATCTTGTTGCGTTTGTACAAGAACTGCTTCAGTATCTGAGGAGTTATGAATCATGATGAACGTTGATGCAATCATTATCAAACATCCCCACATTCCCATTTCTGACCTCCTGATGGGGCGGGTGGGAATGTCATTGATGAAGCGGCTGAAGATGCTACCCTGAGAATGCCCTGCAGAGATATTCTGGAGGTGGGATGACTGACCTAAAACAACCACAACCATCTTCCTTTGTGCGTGGAATGACTTCAACCACTGGAGATTTTGCACCCCTCCTCCGATTCCTATTTATTCCAATTTTGCTAGGGCTTCTTGATAGAAGGACCTTATCCAAACTTTAACAAACTCTTATTTATTTAACACTCAATTATAAAGCAAGCATTTGTTGCAACAATTACTTCTTACTTCATCCAACTTAACTTCAACTTTAACTCAGTTCATTTAACTGACTGTACCGTATCTTTAACTTTTAACCCACATTTAACCCTAACTTTAGTTTTAACTCTATAAGTATGGTTTGAAACAAATACTAACCTAATTTGATGAAGTGGACAAGTTTGCTCCTGGTGTAGATCTTTCCTTATAGTTCAGGATTGAAGGGTGTGAGCTATAGGAAGAGGCTAAATAGGCTGGGGCTTTTTTCCCTAGAGCGTAGGAGGCTGAGGGTGACTTTATCAGAAGTTTATAAATCCCGAGGGGCATGGATACAGTGAATAGTCAATGTCTTTTTCCCAGGATAGGGGAGTCCAAAACTAGAGGGCATAGGTTTAAGCTGAGAGGAGAACTATTTAAAAGGGACCTGAGGTGCAACATTTTCATACAGAGGAATGAGCTGCCGGAGGAAGTGGTAGAGGTCGGTGCAAAAGGCATCTGGATGGATGAATAGAAAGGTTTAGAGGAATATGGGCCAAATGCACGAAAATGAGACTAGCTCAGTTTAGGCTATCTGTTCAGCGTGGATGAGTTGGACCAAAGGGTCTGTTTCTGTGCTGTATTACTGTATGACTATGACTCTATGCCACACTTGGTCGAATACAGCCTTGATGTCAAGTGCTGTCACTCTCAACACATCTCTGGAATTCGAGATAACAAGCATGGGGCTGGATAAACACAGCAGGGCAAGCAGCATCATAGGAGCAGGAAAACTTGACGTTTCGGGCCTAAACCCTTCATCAGAAATGGGGGAGGGGAAGAGGGTTCTGAAATAAATAGGGAGAGAGGGGGAGGCGGATAGAGGATGGATAGAGGAGAGGATAGGTGGAGAGGAGGCAGACAAGTCGAAGAGGCGGGGATGGAGCCAGTAAAGGTGAGTGTAGGTAGTGGGGTAGGGAGGAGATAGGTCAGTCCAGGGAGGACGGACAGGTCAAGGGGGCGGGATGATGTTAGTAGATAGGAGATGGGAGAACACCTGCGCTCAGTTCGCAACAAACAACTGCACCTCCTTGTCACGAACCATTTCAACTCCCCCTCCCATTCCTCAGATGACATGTCCATCCTGGGCCTCCTGCAATGCCACAGTGATACCATCCGAAGGCTGCAGGAACAGCAAATCGTATTCAGCCTGGGAACTCTGCAGCCCAATGGCATCAATGTGGATTTCACAAGCTTCAAAATCTCCCCTCCCCCAACCGCATCCCAAAACCAGCCCAGCTCATCTCCACCTCCCTAACCTGTTTTTCCTCTCACCT
>JAHRHZ010000023.1:38238805-38248809 GCA_024137785.1 Ginglymostoma cirratum | reverse complement strand
CTCCCCCTCTCTCCCTATTTATTTCAGAACCCTCTTCCCCTCCCCCATTTCTGATGAAGGGTCTAGGCCCGAAACGTCAAGTTTTCCTGCTCCTATGATGCTGCTTGACCTGCTGTGTTCATCCAGCCCCATGCTTGTTATCTCGGATTCTCCAGCATCTGCAGTACCTTTTATCTCTGATACATCTCTGGAATTCAGCACTTTTGTCCATGTTTGAATCAGGACTGTAATGAGGTGAGGAGCAGCGTGGCCCTGGAAGAACACAAACTGGGCGTCAGTGAGCAGATTATTTCTGAGCAGGTGTTGCTTCATAGCACTATTGGTGACACCTTCTGTCACTTTATTGATGATCAAGAATAGACTGATGTGGCAGTCTTTGATTGGATTGGATTTGTCCTGCTTTTTATGTGCAGGACATTTTTTTTTTCCTATTCATTTGTGGGATGTGGGTGTCGTTGGCTGGCCAGCATTTATTGCCCATCCGTATTTGCCCTTGCGAAGGTGGTGGTGAGCTGCCTTCTTGAACTGCTGCAGACCCCCAGCTGTAAGTTGACCCACACTGCCATTACGCAGGGAATTCCAGGATTTTGACCCAGTGACAGTGAAGGAATAGTGGTATATTTCCAAGATAGGACGGTGAGTGGCTTGGAGAGGAACTTGGAGGTGGCAGTGTTCCCAAATATCTGCTGCCCTTGACCTTCTAGATGGAGTGGTCATCAGTTTGGAAGGATCTTATGGTGAATTTCTGCAGTTCGTATTGTAGATAGTATGCACTGCTGCTGGTGAGGTGGGTGGAGGGAGTGGATGCTTGTGGATGCAGTGCAAGTCAAGTGGGCTGCTTTGCCCTGGATGTTGTCAAGCTTCTTGAGTGTTGTTGGAGCTGCAGTCATCCAGGCAAGTGGGGAGTATTCCATCACACTCCTGAATCGTGCCTTGTAGATGGTGGACAGGCTTTCGGGAGTCAGGAGGTGAGTTACTCACTGCAGCATTCCTAGTTTCTGACCTGCCCTTGTAGTCACTGTGTTTATGTGGTGAGTCCAATCGAGTTTCTGGTCAATGATAGCCCCAAGGATGTTGATAGTGATGGCAACACCATTGAAAGTCAAGGGGCGGTGGTTAGATTGTCTCTTATTTGTGATGGTCATAGTCTGGCATTTGTGTAGCACGAATGTCACTTGCCACTTGTCAGCCCAAGCTTGGATATTGTTCAGATCTTGTTGCATTTGAACATGGACTGCTTCAGTATCTAAGGAGTCACGAATGGTGCTGAACATTGCGCAATCATCGGCAAGTACCCCCACTTCTGACCACGTGAAGGAGGGAAGGTCATTGATGAAGCAGCTGAAGATATTTGGGCCGAGGACACTACCCTGAGGAACTCCTGCAGAGATGTCCTGGAGCTGGGATGATTGACCTCCAATAACCATGACCATCTTCCTACGTGTCAGGTATGACTCCAACCACTGGAGCGTTTGCCGCCTGATACCCATTGATTCCAGTTTTGCTAGGGTCCCTTGATGCCACACTCAGTCGAATGCAGCCTTGATGTCAAGGGCTGTCACTCTCACGTCACCTTGGAAATTCAGCCCTTTTGTCCATGTTTGAACCAAAGCTGTAATGAGATCAGGAGCTCTGGGGGAACCCAAACTGGGCATCACTGAGCAGGTTATTGCTGAGCAGGTGCTGTTTGATAGCATTGTTGATGACATCTTCCATCACTTTACTGATGACTGAGAGTAGACTGATGGGGCGTAATTGGCCAGATTGGATTTATCCTGCTTTTTATGTACAGGACATACTTGGGCAATTTTCCACATTGCCGGGTAGATATAAATGTTGTAACTGTACTGGAATAGCTTGGCTAGGGGAGCAGTAAGTTTTGGAGAACAAGTCTTCAGTACTATTACTGGAATATTGTCAGGGTCCGTAGCCTTTGCATATCCAGTGTGTCCAACTGTTTCTTGATATCACTTGGAGTGAATCGAATTGGCTGAAGACAGGGATCTGTAATGCTGCAGACCACTGGAGGAGGCTGAGATGGATCATCCACTTGGCACTTCTGGCTGAAGATTGCTGCGAATGGCGATTTTCCACATTGTTGGGTATAGATGCCAGCATTGTAACTGTAATGAGTCAGCTCGGCCAGGGATGCTGCAAGTTCTGGAGCACAAGTTTTCAGTGCTGTTGCCAGAATTTTGTCAGGGTTCATAGCCTTTGTATTATCCATTGCTTCCAATTGTTTCTTGACATCAGGTGGAGTGAATCATATTGGCTGAAGGCTGACATTTGTGATCCTGGGGACCACTGGAGGAGGCCGAAATGAATCGTCCACTTAGACATTCTGGGTGAAGATTGTAAGCATGCTTCAGCTTTTACACTGATGTTGGGCTTTTCCATCATTGATGATGGAATATTTGTGGAGTCTCCTCCTACTCTAATTAGTTTTTTAATTGTCCGCAACCATACATGAGTGGATGTAGCAGGACTGCAGAGCTTAATTCTGAACCATTGGTTTTGAGCTCACTTAGCTAAGTCTACCACTGCTGCTTACACTGTTTGGCATGCAAGTAGCTCTGTTCTGTGGCTTCAACAGGCCAACACCATTTTTGGGTTTACCTAGTGCTGCTCCTGGCATGCCATCCTGCACTCTTCATTAAGTGGGGTTGATCCCCTGGCTTGATGAAAATGGTCAAGTGAGAGAATATGCTCCATGAGGTTGCAGATTGTGCTGGAGTATAATTCTGCTGTTGATGGTTTTATAGCACCTTGAATGCTCAGTTTTGAGTTGCTAGATCTGTTTGAAGTCTGTCCAATTTAGCACGCTGATAGTGCCACGCAACATGGGCTCCTTGATTAGAAGAATAAGGAAAATGTCTCTCCTTGAAATAACGTATTTAGCACCTCCAGTTGTGTGATTTTTATCACTAATTGAGGAAGAGTTTTCTTGACTGTCCTGAGCTTCCTTCCTTCCTTGACATCCTTCCTAATGTTAGAACCCTTGCTGATTTTTAATTATTTTTATTTTATCACTTTATTAATTTTGTTTTGGAGCTGGGAAACTGTGAGCCAAAGATGACTCTTGGATCGTAGGTAGCTTCTAGTGTTAAAAGGAAAATAGACTAAACAAAACATTTTTGTTTATTCATGAGGCCAGACCTGGAAGTTAATTTCAGGTTGTTTCTGATCAAGGTTCTGCAGGCAATTCATTATCAGAGAGGAGCATTATGTTTAAACAGTAGAAGTTGGATAGTAATGAGGTCCTTGCCTGGGAATTGGTTCTAGCAAGTCTGGAAACGACTTATGCTAAAGCAGATGGTGGATGTTGAATGGTAACTGTGACCACTTGGAGGAGATGGTCCATCTGTCATGAAGTGGTCAGAGATGAACTGGGCTTTGGACTGTGTTTTTTTTTGAGAAAAGAAACCTGGCTGTTGGTATTACAGAATGAAGATTTGAAAGCTCCCTGTCTTAACTCTTGAGAGTAGCTCTTGGAAGCCCAGAGAATAGAAAACTAAGTTTAAGTGTTACTGCCTTTTTCTAAGTGAACTATAAAGGCAACCCTAATCGACAGCTTCATATAATCAACGATGAAACCATCATGTATGCCTATGGAACAATACATTGTGAAAACCACTTATGTAATCTGGGCATTTTTATTGTTTTCTTTTATTTATCCCTTAACTGTATTTGTCTGTCTGCCTTTTGTGTGCAAGGGGCTGAAAACAAGGGTTTTTGTGTTTAAAACATATATCAGTTAGATTACTTTGTTTAATTTTTGCTCTGCTAAAGTTACTTTGTTATATTAATAAATTGCTAAATCTTTTGTTTAAATACAAACCAATGTCTGTAATTCATCATTCCTATAGTCTGGGATTGGTTATTCACAAGTCCGGTTAGGAATCATTGGGATCAATTTTGAGGGTCTTTGAAGCTTTTAATTTTATTGTGGTGATTTAGTTCTGCTGTCTATCTCTGTGTGGTATCACTAATAAATTCAAAGGGGGTATGCTCCACTTATACTTCTGCTATTTTTTTTTCTTTATTCATTCACGGGATGAGGGTGTTGCTGGCTAGACCAGCATTTATTGCCCATCCCTAGTTGCCCAGAGGGCACTTGAGAGTCAACCACATTGCTGTGCGTCTGGAGTCGCATGTAGGCCAGATCAGGTAAGGATGGCAGTTTCCTTCCCTAAAGGACAACAGTGAACTAGACGGAAATCCTTGTTTTCAGCCCCATGCGCACAAGAGGCAGACAGACAAATACAGTTAAGGGATAAATAAAAGAAAATAATAAAAATGCCCAGATTACATAAGTGGTTTTCACAATGTGTTGTTCCATAGGCATACATGATGGTTTCATCATTGATTATATGAATGCCCATTTCCTTTCCTGTTGCATTCCTTTCCTGAGCATTTCTTAAGTATTCTGACTATAGCAATCACTGTCATGTTCAACTTCCAGCAATTGGCCTTAGTATGCATAGATTAGGATAAAATGAAGAAATTGGGACTGTTCTGCTTGGAGAGAAGAAGTTTGAGAGAAGATTTGAAAGAGATTTCCAAAATTATGGGAGGGCTGGACAGAGCAGATAGGAAGAAGCTGTTCCCACTCATAACAGAAAAAAAGTACAAGATGGCCTAGATTTAAAATGATGTGCAAGTAAAGCAAGGGCTTTGTGAGAAAGAACATTGTCACGCAGCAAGTAGTTAGAGTAAAGAATGTATTGCCTGGAAATGTGGAGGCAGGTTTCATTTGAGGCACTCAAGGGATTTGGATGATTTTGGATAGAACTAGTGTGCAGGGATATGGGGAAAAGGAAGGAGATAGGCACTAGGTAATGGAAAGACTGCAGGCACAATGGGCAGAATGGCCCTCTTCTGAGTTGTAATAATTCTGTGATTCTGTATGCCTAGCTTTTTTTTATAATGCAAGCATATTAGTTACTTCATTTCACATTTAGGTTTGAGCCCTTTTTACTTTATTATTTTGAAGTCCTTCTGTTTGTTCCTTAGAAGTAAAACCTTTTCCCTCCCCGGATTTTCAATTGCTCCTATTACATTATTGATCCCCAGCTCACATTTTCCTCACTGTGTGTGAGATACCATAAATATTTGCTAGAACTGTTGTTTATTGGATCTTTCATACCTGATGTTCAGCTAAATAAGGTGTAAGGGTTATTGGAATTCTTGAAATTCTACCATAAATATGGCTGCCGTCACATTCTTGAAATATTTTTTCTGATCAAAGTACTGATCCCATAGCATTTCTTCTTTGCATGATAATTCTGGAAATGTCAGATTAGGTTTCTTTCTTAGGGTACTAAATTTTAGTTGATGAACTTCGGAGACAAGCTCATAAATATTGACTATTGCTCTTTTAACAGTTTCATGGTCTGCAGGTTGTTCTTCTGACAAACTGGTGTATTTTTATAGCTGTATGAAAACAGTGTTGCATTAAGGTCCAAATATTTTTTGGCCAGTTCATCCTCCCAGTAATGTTCCGAGTGAAGGTGAAATATTTTTCAACACTGTTCTACAAATTTAGATATTATGTGCAGGTTTCTTGTTAAATCAAATCTTAAGATTTCTCACTTCTCTTACTTTCTCTTTTTCTTACAAATTGGTTGTTTTCCATTTGTAACTGAATTTTAGCAAATTCTAGCAGTGACATCTAAATTTCAACTTTCCTTGCTTTTATTTTTAAGTGAACTTTAAGCATCTTATCCTTATGAGATCCTGCTTTATTTCTCTAGTATTCTCTTCATTAAAAACATTTCACATAATGCAGCATTACATTTTCTGCTTTCAGAAAAGTGTTAGCATCCTTCAAAGCCATTTTAAAATGCCATTCTATGTTTTATACTTGTCAGCAAAATTTTTGTTCTATGTCCAATACCTCCATGTACTTGTTTCTTTCAAAGGTTCACAGATCCATCTTGAATTCAATGAACGTCTATCCCACCAAGTGACACTACTTTGTAATGATCCTAACTGTTTGTAACACTGAAGAAGTCAGATCTCAGACTGAAACCTGAATTGATCAATCAGAAAGTTTATTTTTGCTGTTTGGTTATCGTGGTGACCCATTGCAAAACATATTCATATAAGGCTGCTGAAGTCCCATTCTATGAACAAAAGAATATGAGTTTAGTGCACAAAATGAAAGCAACATAAACTATATTATATACATGGTGATGTAGAAAAATCTTAACATAAGCATCAAAACAAGAGATTGGTACTTTTTTCCCAACAATATTCTTTCCCTTACCCCCAGGGAATTGTCTTTTCTTAAATGTAAGTTATTTTACTCAACAGACTCCATCTATTTTGAAGGCCTAGAAACTTCTTTGCAGCTGTTATGGCCTGGACCTTTTTTCCAACTAGAAGGTCATTTGGAACAGTGACCTAAATACATCAATTTCAAAAACGCATGTGATTTCATTCAAGTTTCTTGCAGGACACCAGTTGTGCTGATGGATGGAATATTTCTGCTGAATTCACAAACAGACTAGAGACCATTAATTTGGCTTTTGCCTTCATTTCAGTTTAGAAGAATCAGGAGTTCAGTCCAATGGGATATGCAGTTTTCTCCCAACAGATAATCTAGTTTTAATTTGGGGAACACAGTCATCAGAACTTGAGTGTTATAAGTTCTTGCAGTTTCCAATCTGGGAGAGTTTGTACAGAGGTCTTCAATTTGTTCGAAGTAAAAAAGTGTGTGTCATCAGAATTGTGAAAGGTTCATGCCAGCAGACTTTGAATAGCTTTGTAAAAGTGTCTCAACAGTCCAAGGAAAAATAGCTACAAGGCACAGTTAAGTAAATAGTTAAGTGAAGAGTTATATTTGTCTCTGGAATTGGTTATGTGTAAAATGGCAGTACTGGGAACAGGTTGAAGCTTTGTTTTTGCTGTTTGTGTTAGGATCTTTACATCTATCATACATACAAATTTTTTGCTCTACTTGTTTTTTAAATTTTGTGGAATAAAGTTATGTTCTGTTGGTAAAGAACATCTGCAGCCTTGTATGAATAACTGCCATGGTAACCAACTGCAAAGATGAGACATGATCTATCAAGTCAGGTTTGATTCTGGGATCTGTCTTGTCCATTATTGCCATCAGTTGAGATCAGAACAGACACAATTTCCTGGAAATGATGTTTGAACTCACTGTGTTCAAAGATGACTTTCTGACCTCTCAAAGAAAATAAGTTATTTCCACAGTACAAAAAAAACAAAATCCATCTTCTTCTACTTTAAAATCCAAATTTCCAAATGATTAAAGTGTACTATAGATTTTTATCATATGATAAAGAAGACAAATTGGATCGTGGATAATATTGAGATGCGAATTGAGGGAAACTTGAAGAAAGCCAGAGAAGAGGCAAAGGAATTCCAATATCTCCATTTCATCTATGGTGACAACAAAGGAACAAATGCATCTTTTAGAGCATTATTCACGACTTCCTCATAGGTCAAATTTCTGTACTCATTGCTACCTTGCCTGAATATGTAATTAGTTTTCCTCTGCATTGCCACTTTTTCTTGTTTAAAGTACATGATAGGTAACCTAAGATTTGATCTGGAACAATCAACATATATGAAGTTAATAAAAAATGTTTCTGCTGCAACTTGTTAAATTATGTAGAATCGCATTCCTTCTCATTTTACGACTGATAGTGGACATTATTCTTCACCACGAGTACGTGGTCTGGAAATTTAATCTTGAGTACTAACATTCACAGCAGTTTTTGTTTCCAGCATCGATATGCTTTAGCTTCAAGAAAACTGAAAAAAAACCTCCCTCTTCTTCTTAAAGACAATTTCAACAGATTGAAAATAGAAAATTATGGGATCTGGGTTGTGGCATTAGAATGAGGAATGAAGGATGACGAGGATTATATTCTGGAAATCACTTTAAAGGCTATTAATCCTGACTCATGAAAGCCTGCCAACCAGCAAGTCAGGCATGTGATGAGCTAAGTGCTACTTCCCTGGAAGAAGCCTGCCAGCTTCCTGGGTAAAATAGCCCCCTTGATCAGCAACCTACCCATATCTACAGACGCTCCACAGCAACTTGCCAAACCTGTTCTGATAACACCTTTAAACCTCATCATTTCTTACACCTGGACGAACGAGCAAAAAATGTATGGGAACACCACCACCTGCAAGTTCTTCTCCATGCAACACATATCCCAACTTGAAACTATATTGCTGTTCCTTTGCTGTTGCTGTGTGAAAACGTTGGAGTATTCTGCCTTACAACACCATGGGTGTACTTACATCAGATTAACTGTAGCAGTTCAAGAAGGTGTCTCATCACTAGCTTGTCTGCAGCACTTAGTGATCGGCAACAGATACTGGCTTTGCCAATTACACTCACATTTCTTGAACAAGTGAAGAAACTCAGGTACATCCCTGAAGGTACTTGGCTGTACAAACCGATATAATTTTATTATTTCATTTTATGTTAGAAGCATGAGAAATGTGTCCGTGTTCTTTTAAAAGATATGGTATGTTTCTGCATCTGTTGTTGTGTCCCTGTTGAACTAAGGTGAAGTTTGCTAGCTAGACATCCTATTGAAGATGAGCCAATCAATATGAAGCAATTCAGTGAAATCCTGAATAAACCTTCAGGATTAATCTGATGCCTAATGTTTCTCCTGAAGGATTATGCTGATCTAATGAGACCTTTTCACCTTTGAGAGTATTTGATTTTGCTTTGTTCTGATGAAGTGCTTAGATGATCAATTGCAACCTAGCAGATTCAAATAGCAGATCTGTACAAAGCACCAGCAATTCTGCCTCAATCAGACTCATAAACACAATTTATGTATTGGAGGAATCTGTGCTACATTTTCTTTTATGGGTTTATTTTGTTCTTATGTTTTTATCTTTATATTTGGAGCTTTTGTTTGTCTGTATTCATACTGTACCACACATTGGGAACAAATTTATATCAGCCCCATGGGGCTGATGTAAAAAGTTTCAATGCCATGATGCTTTGAACTCTGTTCTTTAAATGCTGTGCAGTATTGCACTGCTTTCTGATTATCTTGTGTCATAATGGGGGGAGGAGCATGGCTAGCAGTGGGAGAAAAGAAGGAAGAATGATCTTGGACATGGATTTGGAGACTTTGCTGCAGGAGATTTACGGAAAAGGATTATCTGTTTTTGAAGGATTTGGCACAACAATAAAGAGCAGAACAAGTGCAACATCAATGTAGGTAACCCAGTGAATGTTGTCTCATTGTATTAAGCCTGCATGCAGGTGGAGAACAAATTTACTGGACTGTGCATGATTGTCAAAGTAAGTGGACCAACATTTGGCTTTATTTTACTAGGTTGTCTATAACTATGACTGGACTTCAACTTAACTTGGTACATTTCATGGAGGGAAAGACACTGCATTTAGCTGATGGTTTATCATTTTTGAATTTGACAAGTGTACCTTGGCTGTTTCTGAGAATTGTATAATCTGTCGTATCATTCTGTTGATCCATGTAAATGTGCCTAGCATCAAGTATGGAACCAACGTAAGGTACCAAAATAGATCTCTTTCAACTTTCCTTTCAGGAAAAGATTACACACAATAAAAGCGACATATGCAAGAAGAAGAGATTACGAAAGCTGCAATGTTTGTTTCCTTAAAAAGAAACAGCTATTGAAATTCTGGAATTGGAGGCAGCAGAGGGACTGAGGGAATGATAATGTCAAAGATCGCTGCGTCCATGCTTGTGGCTACTGTTGTTTTAGTTTCATCCTGATTTCCTTATTAACTTACTCCCCCATTCATTTTCTCACTCGCAGGCAGATATTGCAAAACAACAACCTAATGCACTATAGAGATAAAAGGTACTGCAGATGCTGGAGAATCCAAGATAACAAGCATGGGGCTGGATGAACACAGCAGGTCAAGCAGCATCATAGGAGCAGGAAAACTTGACGTTTCAGGCCTAGACCCTTCATCAGAAAAAGGGTCCAGACCCGAAACGTCAAGTTTTCCT
>JAHRHZ010000023.1:38214710-38235805 GCA_024137785.1 Ginglymostoma cirratum | reverse complement strand
TTTTCTGATGAAGGGTCTAGGCCTGAAACGTCAAGTTTTCCTGCTCCTATGATGCTGCTTGACCTGCTGTGTTCATCCAGCCCCATGCTTGTTAACCTAATGCACTATGCTGTCTTGCCATGTTAACTCCATGTTGCAAAAGCTGCTTCATTGCTAACATTCTGAAGAATTGTTCGTGTTGTTTTGTGTTGTTTTTAGATGTCCCAACAGAGGTAGAGCACTCAATATGCAACACCAACCAAGATCTCACAGCACCATATGTAACCCATTCTTAAGGTGGCAAACGTTGTATCCACTGCTGAGGAAGCACCATTTATGAATGGCAGATGAAGAGCAAAGCATAGCTAATGAGGTGCACGTGCAGGTGAAATTGCAAAAGATGTAACCTGCTGGACAGAGGACCATCACAAAGATTCCTTCAGTTGTTGTGCATAACTCAGATTATGAGGGTCTGTCCAGAAGTACATTGGTAGTTCAAAGTCAATACAGCATGAAATAATTTTAGAGTATGTAATTCGGCTTTTCAGTTGGTCAGAGTCACAAGTTAATTATACATCAGGAATTAATTTATGGCCCATCTAAACTCAGCCATTCAGAAAGACCCCAACATTACCCTCTATTTTACCATTTCTTCATCTCTCACATGCTTTCAGGATTTTCGCTACCACTTTACTGTGTGGTTCCATTTGTCAATCATGCCAAGTATAAAAATTTCATGTTCTTTTTGAGTGGTCAGATCCAGTCCATGGCATCATGATTATGGGTTTGTCAAGAAGGAGGGTCTTGAATCCATAATAGCTGATACAGTGGTGAAACCCCATGCTATTGGCACCAGTCTGATCCATACTAGCTATCTAGCTAACCAACCCCTCAAGGAATCTGGATTGGTGTGGGCATTATATCTTGTACAGTTGTGTGTTGTAGCTGTTGATTGTGATGGTAGAGGCTCCAGTTTCTTTTCGAGTAAATGGCGGCCAAGGAACCTTCCATTCTTACTGTCTGCCATTGGCATATGTTGGGAGGATTTACAAATTGATATTCTATCCTCCCAGTTCTGAGGAAAGGTCACTGGACCAGAATATTAACTCTGATTTCTCTTCACAGATGCTGCCAGACCTGCTGAGCTTTTCCAGCAATTTCTGTTTTGGTTTCTAATTTCCAGCATCCGTTGTTCTTACATTTTTCACCTGATGTTCCATCTGTTTGGCCATGTTACAAATGCATCTTCCTTGGCCTTCGAGATCTGGAGTAAGGTTTGAACCCAGATCTTTTAGCTCAGAGGTAAGGATGCTATTTGTTGTGCTACAAGACACCCTGTCTTTCTGTTATAAGTCCTAAGAATCTATAGTCTTCATTTCAACAGTTCAGGGTGGCTGACGATCACATGTCTTACTGATGTCCAGCAATTTGTTTCCACTCAGCTCTGTAACTATGCTGAGGCAGAGACCAGCAGCCAGGCAATGCTGGGAATTGGCATTGATGATGGATGCATAATGTCATATCAAGAACTCACAACCACTTCAGTTAAATGACTAGTAGTGCATTCTGCAGCATCCTGGTTTAATCAATCTTTGTATCAATTCCCTAGTGCATGTAGTTGAATGGCTATCTACCGACTCAGCTCTAGTTCTATCCCATGAGGTAAGTATTTTACACAATAACCGCCCATCTGACCTCTTACTCCCATTGGAAAACATTTTAGAAAGAGCAAATGGTTAGCAATTAGGACACACATGTGCATTGTTACAAATATAACATTTCTTTATGGAAAAATTCACTATGTACATTTTGTTATGATCTCCACAGAGACTGATAACTTTCATAGAGAGATCTAAACTTCCACTTAACAGATAAAACAATAATATGCTAAGACTTCACATTTTAAAACTAAGTAAACACTAGTGACTAAACATGTTTCACTTTATAGGCAATTTATACTTTAACCTATAGAAATAAACAATTCCCTTTTACTTTTCACTGTCCATAGAATTATAGTTCTTTTAACAAACAGTTCACAGTTGTTCCCAGGGGCTGCTTCCATTTTACTTTCCCACTCACCAAAACTATCTCTCACAATGAGGGTCATACAATAGATTTCTTCCTCTAGGTCCAAGCTAGGGAAGTCTTCAGCCTCCTTTAACTTCTCAGGAATTCAGTCTGAACATGACTTCCCACTTGCATTCTGTGTGGTGGACGACAGTGACAGCATTTTCTCTGCTTAAGCTGCAGGCCTGGCTGATTGTATCTCTTGCCGTCTCCTCTCAGTTGGCCACAGCAGAAACAAGACAAAACCATACCTGTTGATTGTGACATCCATTGATTTACAGGAAATGTCATTTCATCTCCTCTGTCTTCTTTTCCATTGCAATGTATCTTAGTCGAAATGCTGATTAGTTATCTTTGACTCCAACTTCCTTTCATCTTTGAAGTAAAGGAATAGTTTAAGCTAAACTGTTTCCCACTTTATCCATAGCAACTTTCCAGGACTTTGGGAGGCTTGGGGTCCATTCGTTCCCGACTTAGAAACTGTTGACATTATGCCCATGTGTTAATACCATGCACCTCCCTCTTAATAAAGCAACCTGACTCTTTCTCCAATCTATAACTCTTGAACCTTCCAAACGTACTGTGAAGGAGATACCTAAACAGGTCACATCACCGCATTCATTTACCTTACACGTAAAGCTGCTGTCCCAAGCTATAATAATCGCATATACCAGAAACTACAATCCTAAAACATAATAATCAAGTAAAGTTTCAATCGGAATAACGAATTATGCATTGGAAAGATTAACAAAAGATGATGTGATCGATAAGTCTGTCTGCTAAAAGCACCCTAAGTGTGAAAGCACTTTATGCGTGATGTTCTGGCAGTTTTATGTACACTTTTGGGTAAAAATGCAACTTATGTAAATAATGCCATCACTTCTATGGCATATAGCATGGAGTTGGGAGGGAGAGCTAAAACTGTCATATGAAGTAAAATAGACTGCATGTCTGGTCAATTTATTTAGGTTGTACGTAATATCATATGTCAGTGTTGAAAGCTTTGCCACTTGGAATTGGTTTTGCAAAGACATTGATATTCTCAATAAGACTGACTACACATGTTCTCAACCAGTGATGTTTCCATAGCAACAATGAGACTGTTTCAGAATTCTACTAAAAATTGTCCCTCTGAGCGATTACTGATGTGAAAACTAGCAATATTAAAATTGTGCACTAGGTCTTGCTGTCTGAGACTGGAGTGCAAGCATGTTGTTAGATCAGAGTAGAGGGCAATTTGGCTTACTTCACAAATCTGTTTTGCTATCTTATCTGTGATTGATTAAAGCTGAAGCTGCAGTGACATTTCTCAATTTGTAATGTTTCTTAAGCTTTCTGTCTTTAAAAGGCTTAGTTTATAGCTTGTTACCGTAGAGATAAGGATCTCTTATGACATTAAATTACCTTCTGACAAACTGAACAAACTCTTAGATGATTATTGTTTTGTTAACAAATACCATATTGATGAATCCCACCAAACACACAATTTTATGACCAAATTACATATTGGAAGCTTAAATTACTTTGTGGAATGAATGTATTCAGCTGTTCTTCTCTTGCTAATAATAATAATAACAACAACAACAGGCTGCATATTTTTTGTGCATTAAGGTGGAATTGCTGTTGTGGTTTCTCCTTAGATCTTTAGACCGGAAGTTGCAGCGACCACTGCTGGCAAAGTCTCGAACCCTTCCCAGTATTCCGCAGTCACCAACTGTCACAAGAGCGCACAAAGAATTGTTATCTGACAGCAATGTTGGCAGAACTCAAAGTAAATTGTTGCTTACATCTGAAAGTCAAAAGGGATATCGAATGCCATCATTTGGTGAGTTTAAAGTTGAATTTGTATTTAAGGCTACTATTGTATCAGTAAATACTTGTACATTATAATGTTATACAATATCAATTTCTTAAAGCAGCGGTGGGTTAATATACAGAGTTTCTTGTTCAGTAAAGGACTGTGTAAAATGAATATATATTTGTTTTATTCATGTCTGCAGTGCACCATTTGAAGTCATTTTATTTTCACTGCTGTATTAAGAGGTTCACAGTTCTGGTTGACAGCCAAAGCTCATTGTTTACAACAGCACCAAGATTGGAAAATTTACAGAAGCCATTGAAAAAAGTTAAAATCATTGATTTAATTCATTTCACATTAACCTTTTAAACCTTTTTGGTAGAGACATAGAAGTTATAGGAGCAGGATTGGGCAACTCACCCTCTCCAAGCTAAAATAAAGCAAAGAACTGCAAGTGCTGGCGATCCAAATAAAAACAGAAAGTACTGGAGAAACTCAGGGGGTGTGGTAGCATTTGTGGAGAGAAAACGGAGTTAATGTCTCAAGTCCAAAACTTCTTTGTCAGAATTGTTCTGATGAAGGGTCACTAGATTTGCAGCACTAACTATTTTTCTCTCCACAGATGCTGTCAGACCTCCTGCGATTCTCCAGCACTTTCTGTTTTTGCTTCAGCCTGTCCTAACTATTCTCATTATGGTTGATCTCTGCCTCAACTCCACTTACCTGACTTTTCTCTGTATCTGTTTACACTGTGATTCAACAAATACCTGTTAACCTAATTCTTGAAAATGTAAGGGAGGACAGGGGAGGGTGAAGAGGTCTATAGTTTAGAGGCCTGAGGAACAAATGAATTAGGAAACTGTTGATGAGTTTTCATTTTAACACACAAAGATTGTGGCATGTTTAGATCCTTGAATGAACAGGAGGGAAAATTCATTGCAGCATTGTTCACTGCAAAATTTAGGAAGTAAAGAGAAAAGAGAGAAAAGAAGTTTTACCGGAGAGAAGGGTAGATAACATTTCAGTGCAGTGAAAGTATGAGCGAATTGGTAGTGGTCTTGACACAATGAGCCCACGATTCATAAAGCAAAAACAAACATTTAGCAACTGGAGGCAACTGATTTTTGAAGCATTACATTTCAAGGGTATCCTTAATTCTTTGCCACCACACCCGTCCCCAGGAGCTAATAAGAATGTGAAAAATAACAATTCCAAGGTCAACAATTGTCACTATTTGTATAGGAATCAATGCATATTTCTAATGGTTTAGCTACTGTTCAAATTATGACAAACAAGGGTACACCAGTTATTTTAAAATGCTGCTTTTTCTCCTGGAACTTCTATTTCAGATAGCAGTTGAGATTGAAACACAAAAATACAGTAACAGTACTAAAAGGAAAGAGCTAGCCTTTAATTTTAGCAAATGGCTGGCAGCTTTCAGGTGTTGTTTAACTTTAGGTCTTTCTTAAGTGTGCTATTTAATAGATATTGCCAACTTTCCATCATTATTCCAATAATTACATTGAACAGAATTGTGATTACATCTCAGTTGTAAAACTGCACTTATTGTTCTTTTTGTTTATTTGTTCAGTCTAGTCCAGTAAATTTTTTGCAGGAACTTGTTGCTGATGATTGAAAAGATTTCCACCTCAAGTGATGACAATGGATTGCTGGCAGGTTCAGCTATCTGAAAACAAGTTTCACCTGTTTTTAAATTGACTATGTTGTGGATTTTTCTCTGTAGCTGTTGCTGCAACTGCATATACCAAGGGATAATGTACTAATGTGGAAATTGAAGTTTTAGAAATGTGGGACAGGTACAAGAAAAATTGTTCCGAATAGCTTATCAGATTTAGAGTTGCAAATCAAAGGAGAAGTTGTTGTGTTGGTGGGATGTAGTGAGAGGCATTTACATTGAGAATTATAGTAGTCTTTCTGACAATCTATTGAGGAGATAGGCTGACCGTAGGCATCTTGAAGGAGGGTTTGAAATTTAAGTGTGAATCAAGAGATTTACAGACCAGAAGAAGGTTTCAAGGCACCTAGTCAACAGTGGAAGTATTGAAAATATCTGTAGTTTTTACACCTGCTTTGCTATCTTACCTGTGAGTGGTTAAATTGGACAGGTTAAAAGATAATTAATTTGCATTATTGCATGTTGATACCTTATGTCCTCTGTGATTTGCCATGATATATTCAAAAGACTTGTGTGTTCCAGCAATCCCTTCAGTCATGCTATTGGGAGCTCCTTACTCTGAGTAAGGAAAGACTTAGCAGTGAGGTCAGGAGGCAATTTCTGTCAGTATGGCATTTTAAAAGTTTCACTTGTTTTTGGATTAATAGACCACCTGCTGAGGTGAAGCTATTACTACTTTTGAATGCTAGACAAGCATTCATAATGGCTTCAGCTTTCACTACAAATGTATTTGTTTCGGTGCCTGAAATTGGCAGCCAGTAGTTGTGTACTATTTCCTTTGGGGGTTACCATTGACTGGATTCTGAACTGGAACAGCCTGTGACTGGAACAATACCTCTGAGGCTAGGAATTCTGTGTCGGGTAACACCCCTCCTGTCTCCTCCAATGCCTGTCCACCCCAAGGCGAGAATGTGATGGAAGACTATCCATTTGCGTGGATGCTTGATGTTTCCTCAACACTTAAGAAAGTCACCAGGTCTGGCAGCATCTGTGAAGGGAAAAACAGAGTTAACATTTCAGGTCCGGTGACCCTTCCTCAGAAGAGTTCTGAGGAAGGGTCACCGGACCCGAAACGTTAAATCTGTTTTTTCCTTCGCAGATGCTGCCAGACCTGCTGAGCTTTTCCAGCAACTTTGTTTTTGTTCCTGATTTACAGCATCCACAGTTCTTTTGGTTTCTACTTAAGAAAGTCAACCATCCAGCAGAAAGCAGCCTGCTTGATTGGCATCCCAACCAAAGCCTTCAACATTCACTCTCTTCATAGCTGCTGCACAGTGACAGTAGTGTGTCACATATGCAAGATATACTACAACAACTCACCCAGATCCCTTCAAAACACATTCCAAATCCGCGACCTATTCCACATACATGGATGATGACAACACATGCATGGGAACACCACCACCCACAAGTTCCTCTTCAATTACATATCATCCAGATTTGGAATTATATTATCATTCCTTCACTGTTGCTGGGTGAAAATCATGGATCTTTCTTCTTAAATATAAGTATACTATATCCCAATGACTACAACGTTTCAAGAAGGCAGCAAATAGTAAGAAGCAATAAATGCTGGCCTAGGTATAACACCCTCACCCATGTACAATGTCACAACTTAACTTCAAGTGTGTGCTGATAATTATGCTCCACTGTTCCACAGTCAATTGCAAAATGTACAATTCTATAAAATCTCAATGAGACCACCAAGATGACCAATTTTCTTGATTGACTGATACTCAGGACAAGAGCAATTCCCATTGGAATTTGTCAATAACAATAAGTCAACTCTACCTTTATTGAAAGACACTTTAACAAGAGCAAAGAAAGGATTCCTAATCTAATTGTTTGCAACTTAAACTAAACCCTTTCAAAAACCCCTAAGTATACACACTGAATCACAATTAACATAGACCAAAGCTAAATGGTTTAATGCATTTACTGTGGTTGGAAAAAAAGAGTTTAGACAGGGTAAACAACATTTTGCAGAGAGAAATCCAGACCACAAGGTACAAAGTTATTTTCTCATAGTCCTTTTGATTTTATGCTGTTCTCTATAGGGTGACAATCATTCTTTAATTGGCTGAATTGGCAGAACTAGGCCTTTTCTTGTTTTATAATTTTTTTAAAAAAACCTTTCTTGTTTTTTCTTTTTCCCTGAGAAAGAGAAGGATGCATGTTTTCTGTCTGCAGGTGCAGAGGTTTCCCTCATCTACTGTCCTGTGACTGTAGCTTTTTGAAATGCTGCAGCTCAACCAATGAGGTTGTCAGGCAGAATTTCTTTAACTCAAAACTCTTGGGCCACTCAGTGACATTGTATCAAAAAATATGCAGCACTTCATTTTCAAGTTAAAAAACTCTCCTGTTTTTTACATCTATAGAAGTCCAACTCCCATTTTAATTTATGTTTTCAAAAAAAAAGTGATCTCTTACAATGAATAAATACGTCAGCCAGGCTTTAGTTGCATTTAGATTCCCATTGACTAACCTGTAAATTCCGGTTGACTTGAACATTGGTGTTAATTGTTCCTTTATTTGTGTTAATAGGCCACCCGCAATCACCTTCCCTTTCTCTTTCCCTCTTTCTATTTCTAACCTTGCCATTTCCCAAATGGGAACATGCTGACAACCAGTGTGGCACTATCTGACAATTATTTGGCTCTTCTCCAGTGTTGCTCTGATGTGTTGCAACCAAATGAGGAGGGGTCTTGTTTCTATGTTCTTAAAACCTCTCAGTGAGTCGCAACAAATTTTCTCTTGATTTTTTTCATTTTGAGCACCTAGCTATGACACTTCAATTAAACTTAGTTAACCAGAACAAAAATGGAAAGCCTGTTTCAATGACTTCTTATGTGAAGGACAGTGAAGATTTATTACTTTATTATTTGTTCTGAAAAAGTCATAAAATGTGACATCAAACAGACATTAATGTGAGTGATGAGCTTATAAAGAAGAGAGGATGTACAGTGCAGACAAAAGGTAATGGGGATTAATACAGTTACAGATCTTCAGACCCCTTCGGGATTTGAGAATGAAATGCCTTTAATCCAGTTCTTTTACAGTTCTGTTTCTTTAGCAGTGGCACAATTTGCAAATCTTGAGCTCTCAGTGAGTGATCATTCATCCAAGTTGCTTTTTCACTACTGTGAATGAGTCTGAGCTTGAGAGAAAGAAGAACAGCTTTCGGTATTATTCGTGTCATCAGGCCATGTGCGTGTTCTCTCGTTTTGTTCAAAGGGTGCTGTTCTTAACTATTCCTTTGCAAATTTGGTGTTTGTGTTACTGTTTCAATCTGACTAGTTGTAGGCAACATTTCATCTCTTAATATGTGCAGTTATCGTGCAAGTGTGAGTAAAGCAGGGGATACAAATTTCTTAACACCTCTTTGAGTTTTAGTGCCTGTTGATTTAAAATGCTAGTTACAAGGCAGCTAAGTTTTGAGCATTCCATCTGGGATAAGCACAGGCTTATCAACAAATCGTAGCAGCCATTTTAGGATAGAAGTTTCTTTTTTTAAAAGCTATTTTTAGTCCATAAAAGCTGTTATTAAACTCGAATGATGAAAGTTGAATAGTTAATTGATTGCCCCGTTTTCACAATAATTTTAACAGAGAACAAGTGAAAAGTCTAAGAACTGTATATTTATAATGACACATTCTGAACAGTATAATTTATTCTCGAATCCTTTCTGTTTTCAGATTGGAGAAAAGAAATGGGCAATGATTAATTAAATTCATTGTTGGATTACACATGTATTTCATTAAATATGAGTTGCAATCTGAATATGAATTGCAGAAAACTAGTATGCAGGTACGGGAGGTAATAAGGAAGACAGATGGCATTTTCGCATTTATTGCTAAAGGATTAGAGTATAAAAATAGGAAAATGTTGCTGCAACTGTACAAAGCATTGGTGAGACTGCACCTGGAGTATTCCGTACAATTCTCGTCGACTTACTCGAGGAGGGATAGAGTTCTTTTGGAAGCAGTTCAGAGGAGGTTCACTAGGTTGTTTTTAGAGATGAGGGTTTTGTCTTATGAAGAGAGATTGATCAGTTTAGGCCCATACTCTCTGGAGTTTGAGAAGAGGTCAAATTGAGGTATATAAGATACTAAAAGGGATTGACAAAGTAGATGTAGTAAGGATGTTTCCTTAAGTGGGGCAATCTAGAATGAAAGGTCATAGTTTTAGGGTAGGGAGTAGCAGATTTAAAATGGAGATAAGGAGAAATTTCTGATGAAGGGTTTAGGCCCGAAACGTCAAGTTTTCCTGCTCCTATGATGCTGCTTGGCCTGCTGTGTTCATCCAGCCCCATGCTTGTTATCTTGGATTCTCCAGCATCTGCAGTACCTTTTATCTCTGATAAGGAGAAATTACTTCGCTCAAAAGGTCACAAATCTCTGGAACTCACCACCCCAGAGGAAAGTGGATGCTGGGATATTAAGTTTAAGGAGGAGATATATTTTTAATTGGAAATGAGTTGAAGGGTTATGGAGAGAGAGCATAAATGTGGAGTTGAGGCTCAGATGAGATCAACTATGGTCAGATCAAATGATAGAATCTTGATCAGTATGTGAATCAAGGGTTATGGGGAAAATGCAGGAAATTAGATATGAGGAATGTTGGATCAGCCATTCTATAGGCTTGAGGTGCTGAACAACCCATGCCTGTTCCTATTTCTTATGGTCTTATGATGTAAATGGGCTCAAGGGCTGAATTTGCCTATTCCTGCACCTAGTTCTTAACTTGTTATGTAATGGAAACGGCATCCATATTGACTATTTGTCAGATCGTGCAGCAGTTTGCATGTCTCTGTGGCACAATTGGGTAGTGCGTTCAGCTGTTAACCAAAACGTTGGTGGTTCAAACCCACATAGGGACGATGTGCGTCTTCGCTTAAGGTGGCACTATGGCTCAGTGGTTAGCACTGCAGCCACACAGTGTCAGAGACCCGGGTTCGATTCCATCCTTGGGCGACTGTCTGTGTGGAGTTTGTACATCCTCCGGGTGCTCTGGTTTCCTCCCACAGTCCAAAGATGTGCAGGGTAGGTGGATTGGCCAAGCTAAATTGCCTGTAGCGTCCAGGGATGTGTAGATTAGATGGGTTATAGGGGGATGGGTCTGGGGAGAATGCTGTGATGGTCGGTGTGGACTTGTTGGGCCGAAGGGCCTGTTTCCACACTGTAGGGATTCTATGATTCTACGAAACAATCGTTGTGAGCTCCAGTCAGTGTCTGTATAGATGTACAGATCTATACAGATGTGCATAGAAAATAAAACATAGAAACAGGTGCATGAGTGGGCAATTTGAGCCTGTGCCACGATTCAATATGATCATGGCTGATCATGCAATTTCAATATCCCATTCCTGCTTTCTTTCAATACCCCTTGATCCCTTTAGCCGCAAGGGCCACATCCAGCTCTCTCTTAAATATATGTAATGAACTGGCCCCAACAGCTTCCTATGGGAGAGAATTCCACAGGTTCACAGTGCTCTGAGTGAAGAAATTCTTCCTGATCTCAGTCCTGAATGGCTTACCCCTTACCCTTAGACTGTGACACCTAATTCTGGACATCTCCAACATCGGGAACATTTTTTCCGCGTCCAGCCTTTCCAGTCCTATCAGGATTTTATGTTCCTATGATTCCGTCCTCCTTCTTCTACATTCCAGCGAGTACTAGCCCAGTTGATCCGGCCTTTTCTCATATGTCAGTCCTGCTATCCCAGGCATCAGTCTGTTGAACTAACGCTGGACTCCCTCAATAGCAAGAATGTCCTTCCTCAGAC
Source organism: Ginglymostoma cirratum (assembly GCA_024137785.1). Taxonomy (NCBI): domain Eukaryota; kingdom Metazoa; phylum Chordata; class Chondrichthyes; order Orectolobiformes; family Ginglymostomatidae; genus Ginglymostoma; species Ginglymostoma cirratum. Next base: position 38,224,480 of record JAHRHZ010000023.1, on the reverse strand, counting down.
TAGGAGACCAAAATTGCACACAATACTCAAAAGTGTGGCCTCACCAAGGCCCTGTATAACTGCAGCAAGACATCCTTACTCCGATACTCAAATATTCTTGCTATGAAGGCCTGTATGCCATTATCTTTCCTCACTGCCTGTTGTACCTGCAGGCTAACCTTCAGCGACTGTTCCTCCATGATACCCAGGTCTCATTGCACTTCACCTTTTCCTAAACTGCCACCATTCAGATAATAATCTGTCTTCCTGTTTTTGTGACCAAAGAGGATAACCTCACAATTATCCACATTATATTGCATTTGCCAATATTTGCTCAGCCGGTCTGTCCAAGTCACCCAGCAGCCTTTTAACATCCTCCTCCGTAGCACACGCTGCCACCCAGCTTAATGATATAGATGTACATTCAGAACTCATAGGTGAAACAAAAGCAATGAGACTGAATGCTCTATACCTTGATCTCACTAAACCATTGATATATTGGGACAAAATTCTGAGGGAAGGGCTAAATTCTCAGTGATAGATACCAGGCAGGGGCGACATGGTGGCTCAGTGGTTATCACTGCTGCCTAATAGCGCCAGGGACCCACGTTTGATTCCAGCCTTGGGTGACTGCCTGTGTGGAGTTTGCACATTCTCCCCATGTCTGTGTGGGTTTTGTCTGGGGGCTCTAGTTTCCTCCCACAGTTCAAAAGATGTGCAGGTTCGGTGGATTAGCCGTGGGAAATGCAGGGTCACAGGGATAGGGTCGGGGGTGGGTCTGAGTGAGATGCTCTTTGGAGGGTTAGTGTAGACTCGATGGACTGAATGGCTTGCTTCCACACTGTTGGCATTCTATGGTTCTATGACTTCTGAATCTGCATTGCAATATATTTTAAATGTGGGAGAATGAGGCGTCCAAATTTCTTAGGGATCCCTCTGATATTCCACTGTAATTGACGAGTGACACTAGTGGAAATCTGTGGTTTGTGGAAGTTCCAAATTGCCTTGTAAGACATGGGATGGGCTGAAAGGAGAAGGGGCTTCCTTTCAAGCTCATTACATATTCAAGAAAAGGCAGAGTGTTTTGAAGCTCGCAAGGCTCGTCTGGACTTTGACTTCCAGATGATGTCTTAAATGCCACAGGGACAGCACTTCACTCCTTGAACTCAGAACAGGTTGCCTGAAGTTATTTAATTTGCTTTCTCTATTGTAATGTTACAGTCAATTTGGTTAATCTGTTTCATCTCTTGATTTTTTTTTGCAATATTTTGATTTTTGTAATAAGCATAATTAGAGGAGACTGTTACAGCACTGAGACAGACATCTGAATCAAATCGAGCCCCCTACCTCTGTATTTGCAATACAGTGGAATTAAAGCCTTCAAAAGTCATCAGAATTAATCCCAGCGGTCCCTAACCAGACTTTTTTGAATAACCAATCCCAGACTTTGTGAATAATTGATTCTAGACTCTGGGTTTATCACTTAAACCAAAAGACTTAGCAATTATTATCAATACAGTAACTTTAGCGGAGCAGAATTAAACAACAAGAGTAGTCTAAGTGATGGTAAGAATTTGACCCAATAAGCTTTGTTTTCAATTGGAAATCTGTGAAATTAAAGCAGAAAATGCTGTAGTCTGAAGTCCAGTTCTGAATAAGCGTCATATTGGACTCAAAATGTAAACTTTTGTTTCTTCTCCACAGGTGCTGCTAGACCTGCTGAGTTTTTCCAGCATTTCCTTCCCATTCTTGACTTCACTGTTTCCACACCTGGAAATAGGCTGTCCACAAACATCCATTATAAACCCACTGACTTCCACAGTTATGTTGAGTGCACATCCTCGCACCTTGCTTCCATTGTATCAGTTTCTCCTTCTTCACATCTATTCTGATGATGCCATCTTCCAGAGAGTGCCTCCAAAAAGGTCTCCTTTTTCATCAAATGAGGATTGCTCCCTACGATGGTTTACAGTGCCCTCAACAGTGTCCAGTCCATTTTCTGTAATTCTGTTGTCCCAAAGCAACGATAATGTTCCCTCTTCTTCATTTTCCACCTCACCAGTTTCTGCATTCAAAGGATCATCCTCTGCCATTTCAATTACCTCTACCAGGATACAACCACAAAACACATTTTCCCCTTCCCTCCATTGTCAGTATTCTGCAGGGACCATTCCCTCTGCAAAATCCTGGTTCACTCCTCTATCCCTTCCATCACATCCTCACCCCGTGGCACCTTCCTATGCAAACAGATGGGAAACACTTTCCCTTTTTATCACTGTTAAAGGCCTTAAACACACCACCAGGTGCACCTGTGGTTTATCTGTACTTATTTCAATCTACTGTACTGTATTTACTGCTCACATTGTGTCTTCCTTTACATTGGCGAGAACAAATGTAGACCAACTTGACTTTTGCCTTCCAGTTTAGTTAAACACCCAACTAGTGCTTTGTTTGTGTCTTGTTGACTTTGCTATCAGCATAGAGGACTCACTTCCTCCTTTTTACAACTATCATTTATAACTAATCTACATTTCTATTTTTCTTACTGCCATCAAGATTCATTTTGTCTTTTGCTTTGGACACCCTTTTCGTCTGTTGCATTCATTCCTCCTTTCCCTCTGTCAACAGCACGAAAAGCACAATTTTCCAGCCCCTTTCAGTTCTGAAGAAGTCATACTGGAATTGAAGTGTTGCCTCTCTTTCTGTCTCCACGGATGTTTCCAGACTGCAGAATTTACCTAGCATTTTCTGCTTTTTATTACATGTTCTCATCCCTCTTGACTGATATAACTTTTTTTTTAAATTGACTGTTTATTGATGGCCCTCAGTTATGCCATTACATTATGAAAAGTCCTCTCTGTATTCAATGTGCCAAAGTTATTCATAATTTTAAGGACCACAAATGGGTTGCCCCTTTAGCCACCTTATTCTAAGAGAAAAGAGGCAGTCTATTCTTTTCCAGATATATATACTTATTTCTCATATTGTCCTTTTAAGCCCACCTTGCAATCTCCCCAGTGTGTCTCTATCTTTTTCACGATATGGTGACCAAAGCCAGAAATGTGCTGTCAGTGTGTTCTAACCAAGATTTGATATATGTTGAACATAACTTTCCTACATTTCAATTCTATCGATTTAGAAATAGAGCCAAGTACATAAAAGAACTCAGCCTTGCTTACTTTATGACTTTCTTAATCATTGGTACTCCAAAATTCCTTAATCATCTAGATTTGCACCTTCTAAGTATTAATATGATCTCTTTATTCTACCTATCAAAATATACTACCCCATGATAACAAGCATGGGGCTGGATGAACACAGCAGGTCAAGCAGCATCATAGGAGCAGGAAAACTTGACGTTTCGGGCCTAAACCCTTCATCAGAAATGGGGGAGGGGAAGAGGGTTCTGAAATAAATAGGGAGAGAGGGGGAGGCGGATAGAGGATGGATAGAGGAGAGGATAGGTGGAGAGGAGGCAGACAAGTCGAAGAGGCGGGAATGGAGCCAGTAAAGGTGAGTGTAGGTAGGGGGGTAGGGAGGAGATAGGTCAGTCCAGGGAGGACGGACAGGTCAAGGGGGCGGGATGATGTTAGTAGATAGGAGATGGGGGTGTGGCTTGGGGTGAGAGGAAAAACAGGTTAGGGAGGTGGAGAAATACTACCCCATGTTTATTTGTGTTGCACTTAATTTGACAACTATTTGCCCACATTCTGGGTCTTTTAACATCTTAAAACCACAAGATATAGGCAGGATAGAAGTAGGACATTGAGCCCATTGAGTCTGCTACACCACTCAATGTGATTATGGCTGATCTTCGACTCCACTTTGCTGCCATTTCCATATAACTCTGATTTCCTTACTGAATATGTTTGTCTCAGCCCTGAACGTACTTAACAACCTAGCCTCATCAGCCCTCTGGAGTAAAGAATTCCACAGATTCTCTATGCTCTGTAGGAAGAAATTCCTCTTCACCCCTTAAATGTGCAACCCCTTCTTCTGAGATTGTCTTCTGCTTCTAGACTGTCCCACAAGCGGAAACCATTTTTCTGCATCCACCCTAAGTACAGGCCCAACTTACTCAACTTGTCCTCATAAGACAATTTCTCTATACCTATTATCAGCCTAGGTGAACCATCCCTGGACTGCCTGCAATGTTAGTATATATTTCCTTAGAGGCTCAAAACTGTTCACAGTATTCCAACTGTAGTCTGATGAGTTCCTTGTATAGTTTGAGCAAAACCTCCCGACTTTTAAACTCCATTCCCTTTGAAACAAAGGCCAACACTCCGCTTGCCTTCCCTTTTTTTAAAGTTTTTGGGATGTAAATGTCTCTGACTGAAGATCATTTGTTGCCTGTCCCCAGTTGCCTTTGAGAAGGTGATAGTGAACTGCCTTCTTGAATGCTGCAGTCACCCTGCTGTAGTATTGAGCCATGATGCCCTGAGAGGGGGAATTCCAGGATTTTGAACCAGCGATATTAAAGGAACGGTAATATATTTCCAAGTCAGGTTGGTAAGTGACTTGGAGGGGAACGTGCAGGTGGCGGCCTTCCCATTATCTTCTTCCCTTGTCCTTCTAGGTGGAAGTGGTGGTAGGTTTGGAAGATGCTGTCTAAGGATCTTTGGTGAATTTTTGCATTGTATCATGTAGATAGTACACATTTCTGCTTCTGAGTGTCAGTGGTGGAGAGAGTGGATGCTTGTGGATGTGGTGCCAGTCAAGTGAGCACCTTTGTCCTGACGGAGTCAAGCTTCTTGCGTGCTGTTGGAGCTGCACTCATCCAGGCAAGTGGGGAGTACTCCATCACACTCCTGACTTGTGCCTTGTAGATGATGGACAGGCTTTGAGGAGTCAGGTGGTGAGGTACTCACCACAGTATTCCTAGCCTATGACCTGCTCTTGTAGCCACTATGTTTATGTGGTGAGTCAAGCTGAGTTTCGGGTCAATGGTAATCCCAAAGGATGTTGTTAGTGGGGGATTCAGTGATGATAATACCATTGAATGTTAAGCGGCGGGGGTTAGATCATTGCCTGGCATTTGTGTAGCATGTATGTTATTTGCCACGTGTCAGCCCAAGTGTGGATATTGTCAAGATCTTTTTGCATCAGTACATGGACTGCTTTAGTGTCCGAGGAGCTGTGAATGGTGCTTAACATTGTGCAGTCATTGGTGAACATTCCTACTTCTGACTTTATGCTGGAGGGAAGGTCATTGACGAAACAACAGAGGATGGTTTGTCCCAGAACACTACCGTGAAGAACTTCTTCAGAGATGCCTTGGACCTGAAAAGACTGACCTCCAACAACCACAACCATCCTCCTATGTTCCAGGTATGATTCTAGCCAGAATAGAGTTTACCTTGTGATACCCATTGATTTCAGTTTTGCTAAGGCTCCTTGGTGCCATGCTGAATTGAATATGGCCCTCATCTCAAGGGCTGTCACTTTCACCTCACCTCTGGAAATTAGCTGTTTTGTCTGTGTTTGAACCAAGGCTGTAGTGAGGTCAGGAGCTAAGTGGGCCTGGCAGAACCCAAACTGGGTATCATTGAACAGGTTTTTGCCCACTCAACCTATCCTCAAGGTGCTGCTTAATAGCACGGTTGATGACACCTTCCATCACTTTACTAATGATTGAGATTAGGCGAATGAAGCAGAAATTGGCTGGGCTGGATTTGTCCTGCCTTCTGTGTACAGGACATACCTGGGCAGTTTTCCATATTATCTGGTAGATGCCGGAGTTGTATCTGTACTAGGTCAGCTTGGCTAGGGGAACAGGAGGTTTGGGAGCACAATTCTTCAGTACTATTGCTTGAATATTGTCAGGGGTCCATAGATTTTGCAGTATCCAGTGTTGCCGACTGTTTCTTGATGAGTATATCCTGCCTTTCATTGTATGCCCTTCTTATCTCCTGATTTATTCTCCGTCTCACTGGGTAGTACTGTTCATGGGCTTATAGATTATCCCAACCAGCGTTGTCTTCCTGTTTTTATTTCTCACCTCCATCCACATGGATTCCAAGATCACTCCTTCTTTGTATTGACTGAGTATCTCCCCAAATTTGGTCTCATCTGCATGTTCCGAAATTGTGTTTTTGACTTCAAAGATCAAATTGTTAATTTAAATCGTGAAATGTGGTTGTTCTAGCACTGATCTTTGTGGAACAACTCTACCTACCTGCTACTCTGAATTTACCCTTTACTCTCATGTTGTGCTTTTGTCAATGCATTACTGTTTCTTTAAATTTAGACTCAGTTATCAAAATTCAGCTTGTCATTCAATGTTATATCTACCTGTTCTATTTTCCTGATGATTACCAAACCTAAACAGTTGTTTCATATTTTTGCCATCTGCATATTTTTGTGACTTAGGCAGTATCTTTTTACTTGGTAAAGATTGCATAGCTGTAACTTAAAATGCAGTAAATCATGTCCTCTACCTTAATGGGTAAATGTTCTTCTGGCTCTTTGGATTTCCTTTTTACTACCTTTTCACTATTTATATGGCTAGAGCAGAGTTTTGGATTCCCTTTTGTGTTACATGCTGGTCTCTTCTCATACTCCTTCCTTGTTGCTGTGTCTTTTTTCTACTTCCCCTCTAAACTTTCTATATTCAGCCTGTTATGTAGTTAGGTTGTCAGCCTGACATTTCTTGTATGCAGTTTTTTTCTCCTTCATCTTACTCTTCTTTTTCTTCGACAACTGGAGAGGTCTGGCTTTATTTGGCTTAATTTCCCCCTCATAGCAGCATGCCTCAAATGTACCTGAACTGTCTGCTATTGAAAGACAGTCTTGTTCTTTTTTCAAATTCAAATTTTGCATGCCGGTCACTGATTCCCCATTACCTGGGCTTGATTCGTTCCCACTCTATGGAAATTGGTGCTGTCCCAATTAATTATATTTATTGAATTGCTTCGGTCTTTTAGCATAACTAGGTTAAATCTTGTGATGTTATGATCACAATTCCCACTCTCCTTTCATTGGATGTGGGGGTCATTGGCAAGGTTAGAATTTATTGTCTACCCCTAATCACCTTTAAACTGAGGCCATTTAAATGACAATTAAAAGTCAACACAGTGCAACGGATCTTAAGTCATGTAGAACAGAATGGGTAAGAATGACATAGTTCCTTCTCTAAGGGACATCAGTGAACCAGATGGTTTTGACAGTACTCAATGGTGGTTTCATCATCCCCACAACTGAGACTAGCTTTCAATTGCAATTTTTTAATGAATTGAATATGAAATTCACCAACTACTGTAGTGGCTTTTGAACCTGCGTCTTCAGAGCAATCGCCTGGGCCTCAGGATTACTAGCCTAGTGAATGCACTGCTATACTACAGTTTCCCCACTGACATTTGAATTACATGTTCTACCTGATCCCCTAAAAGTAGAACTAACAATGACTCTTTCCTATTTGATTCACTTCTGGACCAATCAAGAAAAATCCTCCCTGACACACTTTAAATGTTCTTCCCTGTGTCGTCAGGTGACCAAGGCCCAAAATTGGACATTTTAAATTGATTCATGGTCGAAATCAGGCCTGACATAAAATTGGCCAAACAGAATTAAACAGCAGCTAGCAGCTATCAGATACAGAAGAGAGTGGAAACCAGGAACAAAGAAGGACTAGGCCTGAAACATCAGCTTTCCTGCTCCTCTGATGCTGCTCAGCTTGCTGTGTTCATCCAGCTCTACACCTTGTTATCTCTAGGTTACAGAGGTTCAAGGGGAACCAGTTACAACCAGCCTGAGGGTTGTGTATTAGAGAAGTGTCGATCAGACATTCTGGCATCTTGATTGCCAGAGTATCTGCACTTTACACCTCTTGGCAGTACAATAATGAAGGGAGTTAGTGTGACCCATTGGATGGATTTGAACCCAGCTGAAGACCCATTGGCCAAACACCACAGAACATTCTACAAAGTCCAGGATGCCAACTGCTCAGAGGCTCAGTGAAGATTCCCAGGGAGGTTTCACAACAAGACTCATAGTAGAAGACTGTGCGGCGACCCAAGAAGACACAGAATATCCGCCCTGGCCTGTGAGCCCCACCATTGTGGAAGAGAACCCAGTGTATATTAGAGAGGAAGGTGATTCCAATGATCTGGCTCAATAAAAGGATATTAAAAGTAGCAATCCATCCTCAGATGCATAGAGCGAAAAAGAGAGTAAACATTGTGGGAATTTGGGAATGTTCACATAGTATTTTTAATAACGAATATTTTGTTAATAAGGGTTTAACCACAAACCGAATTCTGTGTCCTTTTGTACACCTCACTGACAAGAGACTTGGGTAAAGTATTTTTTAATACTTTAACTGGTCAAAGTGTCTAAAACATGGACAACATCCAGCTCTGCCCTCTACACTGTCATGGTTCCGTCTACTGTACGATACAGTGAGAAGGAAGCATATGTCGTTCAAGTTCTGCTCTAGTATTTGAGCTCAAAATCCACGACTGACATTCCAGTCTGAGTGCTACATTGTTAGAGTGGCTAACTTACAAATGCAGTGTTAAACAGGGGTTGTATCTGCCCTTTCAGGTGAATGTGTAAGATCACATGACACTATTTTGGAGAGGACCAGGGGTTTTTCTCTGACATCTTGGTCAGCATTTGACTTCCCATCAATGTCACAAAAACATATTATCTGTTCGTAAATGCATAGCTGTTTATGGGATCTTGCCATAATTTCCTATGCCATAACAATGATGAAAATTCTGAAATATCTCATTGATTTACAAAAGTTTTGGGATGTTCTGTGGTTGTGAGAAGTATTATATGAACATGAGTTCTTTAAGTGTGAATGTTCTCCTTTCTTAACTTTTTTCAACAGTTGGTGACGCAGTTTTGCTGAACAGAATAACAGTAGCGGAATAACAACATGACAAAAATATATATGTCACAGAAACAAATGCCTGAAGTCACGACTCCCTCTTTAAATTTAATTTGACTTATTGGTTCTCGTTCTGTAGCTGCTCGTTCTGAGCATGTCCAGTTGAATGATCTCCCTGTCACTTGAAATGCGGTGCGCGCTCATTTTTACCTATCATGAAAATACACCAATTTACATAATTCATTTTTTTTACTTTATCTTGTATTACAGTTTTCATTCAGCAAGCTTTACAGTGACATTGACAGTCAAAAAATCTCATTAAAATCCAAAACATTTGAAATCCTGTTCCCTCTTTTGACAAGCATGTATTCCTGCACACAAGTGATTGTATTCAGATCACTCTAAGTGGAGAGAATTTCACACCAGTCATAAAGATTTTCCTTGCCTTTTACTTATTCGCTAATCTTCTTCATATGGCATTCGGAATAATTTGTTAGTTAAAAGCTACATTAGTAATGTGATGATCTTCTGGTATACGGGCGGTGTCCTTGCCTCTGAACCAGAAGCTATAGGTTTGAGTTGCACCCCAGCAAGTGATGTTCAGGGAAAGTGTGTTCATAACATAACCAACCAAGTATCAACTTGCAGATCCTTCAAACACACGTCAATGGTAGACTGTTAAGAGCAAAAGAGATTCTTGATCAGCCATGTGATGAAAGGAAATTTGGGCCTCTACCAACTATCCTTAGTTCTGGAATACATCATCCAGACAGAAGTGCTTTTGTTGCAACAACTCTGACTCCCTGAGTCAACTATAACAGATCACCAGAGATAACAAGCATGGGGCTGGATGAACACAGCAGGTCAAGCAGCATCATAGGAGCAGGAAAACTTGACGTTTCGGGCCTGGGTTTAGGCCCGAAACGTCAAGTTTTCCTGCTCCTATGATGCTGCT
>JAHRHZ010000023.1:38184528-38214700 GCA_024137785.1 Ginglymostoma cirratum | reverse complement strand
AAGTTTTCCTGCTCCTATGATGCTGCTTGACCTGCTGTGTTCATCCAGCCCCATGCTTGTTATCTCGGATTCTCCAGCATCTGCAGTACCTTTTTATCTCTATAACAGATCACCACTTCTGTTATTGTTTTAACATTGCAGATTTCCATCAAAAAGTTGTCGTGCTAAGATAGAGGCAGGAATTCTTTTGCTTTATGAATAAATACTGGTTTTATCCCACCTGATGCTAATACTCAGCAAGTCAGATCCCAAAATGAATCCTGGCTTGATAAACTATCAGTTTTTTAAATTTTGCTGTTTAGTTCCGGTCATGGTTAATCAATGACCCTATTAAAGAGGGGCTGCCAATATACTTTTAAGAAATATATGTTCTATACGAAAGAATATCAAAGTTCATTACATACAAAAGGAGAAATAATCAATAACTATCTTGTATTTTATAAGAACTACTTAGAACAGTCTTATTACAAATATTAGAAATAATGATTCAACCTTTTGATCCTGAACAATAATTTTTCAGATACTCAGGCCTTGTGAAATGTCAATCTGTTTCGACTTTTAAGTTTCTTCTTCAATTGAGCTCAGTTTCTTTCTAGCAAAATTAAGCATTTACTTTTTACTATTAATGTTACTAATGACCCTTAAACGACCTTTTCTTATCATGGGTTACTTAAGGTCCTTTTCCACAGCACTTTGTTCTGGAGCTTTCTCTGAATGACGTTAAGGCTTTCAGGACATCTTTTTTCTAGCCTTCACTGTCCTGCAATGAGCTAAACTTTTTGGATTGTTCCAATTTTCTCTTTTAAAATAACTGGTCCCTGTTTCTATCTGCCTATGTTATCAGATTCTTTGTTGCAACTCAACCGCCCTTTTTTCTCTTCTACTTTTTCAAAAGAAAATTGAAATATTCACCTTAACAAAGTTTTAAAAACCTCATTTAAGTGAATATAAACACACTTCTGGATATCTCACACCATTCTCCAAACTAGAAACGGAAAATAAACCCTTCCCTCCTTAACTCTCCCAATATAGAAGTACAGATTAAACTTAAAACTATATATGGATCTGTTCATGTTTAAACCCAATAACATTATCACAAGCCTTCATAACAGTGTCTTTAGGCATCTTCATCTAACATGGAAAGGATGTTCTTGTTAAAAAGCTACTTAAGATTATTGTCCTTCTATTTCAAATTCGGACAGATCTATTTATAAGCTAGTACTTGTGTTCTGATAATCACATACAGCTCTAGAAAATACTTTATGCCTTCATTTCCTAAATAAATTATCTTTTTCTGGGAGTTGGCCAACTGGTGCTTGAGATCCCATGATATTCAAATGTCTATTTTCATACTTGTCGTGACTGTACGGTTTGGCAGCCTCCTTGACTATGAGGGAACACCACAGTCAGATCAGATCCTGACCTCCTCTGACGTTCATAGATATGTTTTCCAGCTAGTGAATGTGATCAGAGTAGATACCTTGGCTGATTAAATCTTCCCCCACCCCATTCAGTCCAGTGGCATTGAGACCAATTTTAGCATATCCTTGTTAACATAATGTAGGTCAATATTCACACCTGTAGTATTGTCCATCAGCCTGTCAAGAGGGCTGAAACTGTTGTCTTCTATGGAAATATTTATAAATTTACACAAATAAGAAGACTTTTATCTCTCCTGCTGCTGCTGATTGGTAATGTTTATCCTTGCACTTTGTCTTCCTTCAGACGTCCTGTGCTGTCTATGAACTAATTTCTTGTTTCATCCTTTCTGCTCTTGTTTTCTGACTCTTTTTTCCCCCTCCTTGATCATTCCCTACCCCTCTTTGCAATGGCAATTCCATGGTCTTGTATGCCCTCATAGAATCCCTACAGTGTGGAAGCAGGCCACTCAGTCCATTGCGTCCACACCGACCCTCTGAACAGCAACCCCCCAGACCTTGCCCCAACTCTATCCCTGTAACCCTGCATTTCCCATGGCTAACCCACCTAGCATCTGTATGCAATTTAGCATGACCAATCCATTTAACCTTCGTATCTTTGGACTGTGGGAGGAAACCGAGTACTTGAAGGAAATCCATGCAGACACGGGGGAAATGTGCAAACTCCACACAGTCACCTGAGGCTGGAATTGAACCCAGGTCCCTTGTGCTGTGAGGCAGCAATGCTAACCACTGAGCTACCATGATTCACTTATTAATGATAGAGAAATTAGGTCGTGCATACCATTGCTTTCCTGAGGTATCGTTTCTGGGGTTTATAAAATTGACTGTTGCATTTTCTTAGGTAATGGAGTCTTTCAATATAGTAAGCTAGATTCTGTGTTGTCTGTGGCATAATGTGGTTGGCATGAACAGGTGGTCAAGGGGGTGACTCTTAATTCAGAGTTGAAGGTGCCCTGTGAGCTGTGGGCAATTTCGGAAATATTCCTCTGTCCCTTTGTACCACCCCACTTAGCCTCCATAAAATCAGCCCATGGATAAATGAATGTCAAATGAACTCTAAATAACATTGCCAATCTTCCAGGACTGCAGTGCAGGTCACACTGCAATCCAAGAGAAAAATCACAAAGACCTAAAAGAAAGATTAATTCCATTGTAATTTTTAAAAAAAATTTCTTTACTGATACAAACATAACTGAAAATAAGAAAAAAATAGCTGCTTGGTTGATAGTCCAGAATTATCTAGTTGAGTTAATGAGTCGGTTTGCTTATCCATTGGTGTGTGAGGCTAATCTTCAGAAAAAATGGATGCACTGGCTGACTAATGGCTGGAGTATGAGGGCAAGTGATGTAATAAAACATCCATGAATAAATTTAACCACAGCTGGCAACCCTAACTCAGTAGTGTTGTGGTAACATAGTTGGACTCGTAGAGAATTGGGCTCATGTTCTGAGGACATGGGGTCAAATCCCACTAGGGCAATTTGTGAAATTTAAATCTTATTTTAAAAACCTGAAATTGAAGAGTGGCAACCACGTAACCTTTGTTGATTGTCATCAGAACCCATTGGATTCACTAACATCCTATAGCGAAGGAAATCTGCCATCCTTGTGTGGTCTGGGCTATGTGTGACTATAGAGCCACGGTGGTGTAGTTAACTCTTAACTGCCCTTACAAATGGCCCAGTTCAAGGGCAACTAGGTTGGATAACAAATTCAGTTTTGTCAGTGACACCCACATTCCATCATAGAAAAAGATATTAACGAACAGAAGAAAATTCACATTAAGGCCTGAGAATGATTAACGATTAATAATCAGCATTTCTATTTATTGTTCTGGTAACACAATCAGAATCATACTTCGATGTCAGGGCCATTGCAAATATGTTCAAGATGAAAGGGAGCTAGGAGTCTCCTGAGAGTAACATTAGATGCCAGAGTATTTGAGACATCTCGTTCTGAGGAGTTGTCACTCTTAAGTGCAATTATTTTAATGTTATATTACTTTGGGCAAGTCCCTGAACCTGATTCAGTATTAATTTCCTTGGAACGTCTGGCATCCAGAACCCTCCATTGTAAATATTGATACAAAAATGTTTATTCAACACGTTGGCATTTCATTATTTTCATTGACAATATTACAGCTATGAGTTTTAATATTGTTCCCTTGTCACTGTCTTTTTCCTAGTGTGGTGAAATATTTTGTTATTGATTTTAATATCCATTACACGTTTTTATAGCTCTCCCTATTTGTCTGTTTTTGCTGTTCTTTGCAAGTGTAACATGGTCATGCAGAATTGGAGGACGAGAGAAAACTGGAAACCACAGGCTGTATAACGTGATACCTGGTATCAGGAAATTTCTAGAATCTATTATTAAGGAAGTTTTAACCATAAATTGGGAAAATCATAGTATGATCAATCAAAGTTAATATGGTTTCACAAATAGGAAATTGGAATTGACAAACATGAGAAAGTTTTGAAGGTGTGACTAGTACAGTTGGTAAAAGGGCACAGTAGACTAGGACTCCAAAATTGTGTCATACAGAGGGTTTGATGTGGAGGTGTCGGCACTGGACTGGGGTGGACAAGGTCAGAAATCACATGACACCAGGTTATAGTCCAACAGGTTTATTTGAAAACAGAAGCTTTTGAAGCCTCACTCCTCCAAGTGTTAGTGAGAGAGATAGTATCAGACGCAGAACTTATAAGTAAAAGATCAAGGTGTTACACCACTGATGAGCATGTACTAAACAGATCTTAAGATGCTGGTAAATCTTTAATCAGTTAGAAGGTGTTAATTGATTAATATGTATATGTAAATCCCTGAATTCCTCTCAAGCCACTGTCCTGATAGAACTAAAGGTTTTGTACGTGTAAAGAAGAGGTGACATTTTAAATCTGCAAGATAAGGGCTTGTGGACTTGGTGACATATAAGCATGGACGTTGGATTGATTAATGGAAAAGAAGATAAGTCTGAATAAATGGGTCATTTTGAGGTTGGGAGGGTTAAACTGGTGAAGTTCCTTTTTAGGGCAGTGCTGGCACCTCAATTGTCTTGTTTCACCTCTAGAATTCAGCTCCTTTGTCCCTTTCTGAACCAAGACTGTAGCATCTGCTGACACTTGCCACTATGCATGTGCATCAAGTTGTGCATGTCCACGATCTCAGACCCAATACGTCATCATGTAAAATTTATGTGAGGTCATTGCAAAAGGCAGCACAGCACATGTGCATAGAAGAAATTATTTTGAAATGGAGTTCAAAGGTGTGGACTGTGGGTGTAGAGGCGGGGAATGAGCATGAGGGAGAATGGGGAAGTGAGGATGAGGGGGGTGCGGGGAAGTGAGGATATGGGGAGAGAGAGAGTGTGTATGGGGAGGGCTTGAGGATGTGAGAGGAGGTTGACGACATTGAACCAGGGAAGCCCCAACCCTCCCTTCTCTGATGACCTCCCCCTGCCCTATCACCCGTGTCTTGGCCTGTGACACTCTCTTTACCCAGTTACCCCACCACTGCCCGTCACTCCCATCCCCGGGCTGCATCATCCTTAACCATGCCCTGTACCACGAGCTCTCCCTGCACCCCTCACCACTCCCAACTGCCCAGGCCACGGACTCTGGACCTACGTACTTCTGAGCCAAGAGGTCCGGGTTCAAGTCCCACCTTTCACAGACGTGTGTAATGTCATCTTTGATCAGGTTGATTACAAAATACCTATTGTATCTAAGTTTGCTAAGAGCTAGATGGGAATGCAAGCTATGAGAATGACACAAAATGGTTGTAAAGTGATAAAGAATGGGCAACAAGATGGTAAATAGAATATAATGCAAGTGTAAAAGGAAAAGCAGAATATTTTTAAAAAGAAATGAAGGTAATAAATGCTGATGTTCAGATGGTCTTGGTTGTATTTGAATATTAACATTCAGGTCTAGTTCAACTAAAATAGAAATGTACTAGTAATCACATTTTATTCCATGAGTTGAACCATCAATAAAAATATTTTTTGATTTAATTACCAGACTGGCCAATTGTATCCCTTGTGATACTGTTCTTCATTGTGCAGTTTTGGGCTCCTTTTCTGAGGAAGGATGCTCTTGCTCTGGAGGGAGTGCAACGAAGGTTTACCAGGCTGATTCTAGGGATAGCGGGACTGACGTATGAGGAGAGATTGACTAGGTTAGCATTGTTTTCGGTGGAGTTCAGACGAATGAGGGGTGAATCTCATGGAGACTTATAAAATTCTAACAGGATGAGACAGGGTAGATGCAGGGAGGAGTTCCCGATGGTGGGTGTGTCCAGAATGAGGGGCCACAGTCTGAGGATTCGGGATAGACCATTTAGGATGGAGATGAGGAGACATTTCTTCATCCAAAGAGTGGTGAGCCTGTGGAATTCATTACGACAGGAAGTAGTTGATGCCAAAACATTGAATGTATTCAAAAGGCAGCAAAATAGAACACTTGGGGCAAATGGGACCAAAGGTTATGGGGAGAAAGCAGGATTAGGCTATTGAATTAGATGATCAGCCATGAATGTGATGAATGGTGGAGCAGGCTTGAAGGGCCGAATGGCCTCCTCCTGCTCCTATCTTATATACTTCTATGTTTCAGAATAAAAGAGACTTTCGCAAGGTTTCTTTAATTAATTCGAATTAACTTATAACTTATCTAAAAAAAACCTCATTTCTAAATACAAATGACAAAACTGGTTAACAACTTAGCCACAATTGGAATTAGAGCTTTATGCCCTGTGAATCCCAAAACAAATACAAATACAGCGCAAAAGACAATGCGACTCTGCAGATATGATACATAAAATGGGAGAAAGAAACACCTTTATTGGCCAATGCTCTGAAAAACAGAAGATGGAATTTGATGAATGCTCACAGTCTATGGGGTTTCTAGCTGACAAAATCAGACTCCCTCCCTAAGAGCAATGTGGAGCAATCTACAGCATGTGGACTGCAGCAATTCAAGAAGGCAGCTTACTACCACCTTCTCATGCCCATGTATAAAAAAAAGTTACCTCTCTTGTAATACCTGTCGTATGTTACATGAAGGACTGCATGATGTTTACCTTGGTAGACTGGACGAGACTGTGGGGGAAAAGAATGCGATCCAGGGCTGATTTTGCGCATACTTGGATCTGCGCATAGCAAATCAATGGGTAATGAGAACTGAGTGTAATGCACTTGATAAGATAAGAAATGGAGCAAGAGTAGATCATGTGGTCTCTGAACCTGTTCCACTTTCCTTTATGATCATGGCAGAAATTCTACCTCTACTTTCCAACCTGTTCTTTATATTTCTTGGTACCGAGATCTGGTCACCATGAGATAAATATTCAAGAAGCATTATGCTGTTAACTATATTTGGCTTATTACTGAATCTAATATTGTGGCTGTGAGATATTTTAATGTAGCAAAACAACTAGACTCATTTAATTAATTCACTGCAAGTTTGAATGTGACAGAATGATTGTGTAAAAAATCTAGCTGCATCTGGCAAAAAATCCAAGTTGGGTGATGTATGGCTTGGAAGGGAACTAACAGGTGACAGTATTGCATGACATCACTAATTAATAACTGCTCTGCCACTGTGTACCAGTGCTAGAAGGAATGAATATTCAAGCAGAATTTTTGTCTTATTTAAGACTTCTAGACCTGTGGCATTTTGCAATGTACGGGAGATAATAAATTTATCTGGATGAACCAGTCATTCTTTGCAGTTCTGCCTAATAGTAAAACAAATTTACTGAGTAGCTGTTATAAATAATACATTTTTCCTGTTTCTGTGAAGTTGCACTGATGACTTTTTAATTGATTATCTCATTAGAGAAAACCTGGAGAAGGGAGGATGATGGGGATGAAATCCCTGAAGATACAAGCACCCCATGGAATTTGGGAACTGAAGTCAATGATTCACCCTTCACATACTTCAGATCCAGATCAGTCTATATGAAGAAGAGTATTTCAGTGGATGAGCATCTTGGCTGGTTGGAGTATTCACAAGATTCTTCAGAGAGCAAAATGGAGAAAGTGAAGGTCAACCTCAGAAGAAAATTTGTGAGTGAAATTACTTTTGATTTATTGCTGTTAGTTAAAGAAACTTCACATTACAAGTTGTATAAAAAGAGATGAAAAGTTATGGATGAAAGCCAGCTGAAAGGAGTACAAGTGACAAGTGCCTGGTGATATACAGCAAGATTGGAAAGAGAAATAGTAGACACTGGCACAGAGTGTTTGAGTCAAAGTATGTGTACAGAAAGAAAGGAAATGGTGAAATGCCGTTACTGGTGATTGGAATATGGTACACAATTGAAAGTTGCAGTATGTGTGCTTGCTAATGAGAAATCTATGTTTTTCTTTTCAAGAAATCAAGATTGCATAATACTGAAGAAGTGAACAGCGTTTGTTGCAATTCAGTTCACATGTGACTTTTTGAATGTATAGTATTGTTGGAACCATCAAATTTAGAGGTTGTGTTGGGACTATAAGATATTCATTTGTCACATTTCTAAACCATATTTTGAAGTATTTAGGTTAGAATCAAGCCCCTATGCCTCACTTTTTGAGTTACATAATATTTTGTTCATTCACTGAGCAGTACAGTATGGTACAGCAGTATTGCATACTGAGTTGTGAATATTACGCATTAGAGAAGAATCTGAATTCTTCATGTGGGGTTTGTTGATAATCTGGAGGAGCAGCACATCATATTCCACCTCAGGAGCCTACAGCGTGATGGCCTTAACATAGAATTCACCAGTTTTAAAATCTCCCACCCCCCAGCCTCATCCCACATCCAAACATTCCTCTCATCCCCGCCTCCTTGACCTGACACAACCTGTCCATCTTCCCTCCTACCTATCCACCCCACCCATTCCCCTGACCAATCCCCACCACTCCCTACTGCATTCACCTATCATCATCCCACCTACCTTGCCCCAGCCCCACCCCTCTTGTCTCTATTTATTTCTTATCTCCCTTCCCCCTCCCCATTTCTGAAGAAGGATCCCAACCAAAGCATCAACTTTCCTGCTCCTCTGATGCTGCCTGAACTGCTGTGTTCCTCCAGCTCCACACTGTGCTGCCACAAAGGAATTAACCCGCAAATCATTGGTCTTTCCTATAACAATAATATTCTCTACTCCTGCAATGCCAATTCCCTTATTGTGTATTTGGTGCCTTCTATTATATCTGTCTAACTCACTTTGCGTAAAACATCTTAAAACTGAAAGAATTCTGAATGACCAAAAAAACCTGTAACTTGTGTGTTATTCAATGAGTATTGCTACATTGGAACATAATCAGTCAAATTAACGTGCAGTTATATACTTGTACTACAGGCGCTTTTGATTTTTTTTCAGATAGATGAACGAATGATATCCTGAGCTAGGATGGAACTTTGCATGTTCCCTATTAATTCAGAAGTAGTGTCAGGTTATGCTCAAAAGTGATGTTCTTAATGTTCTTTCAGAAACAATGGGATACATCACCTGCTCCTTGCTGCAGTAATGTATGTATGAAGAATGCATCAATCTCTCATTAACTATGATATTCCAAAAGTTAAGGGTATATCACTGTTTAGATACTGTATGTGTGAGGAATGTATCTACATCACAGACTGTGGGATTTGTCTGTGAGGATTGTAATTTGTTGTTCTATACTCTGAGTGAGTGATACATTATAATGTTCCATCTAACTTAAAGTACAAACTTGAGTGTTAGATCCTTCTCGTATGAACCTTTTAGTTAGGCCTCTGACATCTAATAATTTTACTCAGAAAGACTACTGTGAGAAATAGACAAAGGTCATGCTGATGCAATGGGTTGGAGGCCATTCTGAGGTTGAGCACTATGTGGGTACAGTGGAGAGAGAGATTTAGTCTGGCCAGAATTTATGGGCGGTTGAGTTTTCCACACCACCACCCGAGGAGTGTTAATAGTTGGAGGTTAGATTTCCACACTTATTTCAGGAGGAAGCTGGGATAGCCACCTGAGGATTTTTAAAGGCTTCCTTTGCCTGAATGCCTGAAAACCTGTTGATGGCATGCTATAAAATTCTACCCAATTTCTAAACAATAGGAACCTGTTGTGGGATAAATTGATAGGACAATGCAGTGAGTGTAATCTGAGCTGTATCTGATGCCAACATAGGGGACTTGAATGTGAAGTATTTCTTCTTATAGCTTTGTGGCTTGGTTATGCCCACTCTCAAGTAAATCCAGGTTTTTTCTTCTCACCAGAGCTTAGAATAACACATTGCTTTCAAAGCAATAAAGATCTGCACCCACGGCACTGTCAGTTTAATAAAAGAAAACGATACATGTTGTACTCCTCATGAATAAAACATTAATTATAGTATCACCTGTGACATTGGATAGTAACAGAGCTAGCATATCTTCTTACTAATTACCAGGTTTGACAATGTCATTAGGAGACAATTAGCCTGTGGTAGATAATAAAGCTGTTAGTGCCTCCGTGTATAGTTTCAAAAAGTCGTTTACCTCATAAATAAAAGTGGTCTTTTAATTTTGGAGGAAGGACACTGATCACTGCTGCAGTACCATAGAAACATGAGGCACTTAACTGCTCTGCCTCTATTTTCATTGCATTTGGATCCAGCCACACTTATTCCCCATCTTCAAAGATTCAAGGAGAAGGAAAAGACATGCAAAGATATGTCTCATTTTGCTGGTTTGAATCTGTAGTCAGTGTTTACAATGAAGAAACTGTTTTTTGGGGTAAGAATACATTCAGCGTTTTCCCTCTTTGCTAGAGTACTCTGATAACCTTATTTAAGTCACTTTGTATTCCTCCCATATTTGGTCCGATGACTGCATCTTGAAGTCTTTATGTTGTCTGAAAATGAAAATCAATATTTCTTGTACTTCGCTGGGTCTTGGGACCAGATGTATGGCAGCTTCTTCTATTGTACTTTACTGTGATGGATGCTCTGGATGACTGAATGAAAGCTCATTGTTATATATTGTTCTTTCATTAGTACAGAGTGTTGGATTAGGCAGATTCACAAAAAAAATTGAGGTTGATGCATCAGCTAATGAATTAATTTGATTTTTGCGTTGTTAAATTTCCATTATCTTTTCAAATTTACTTATTTTTTCTTTGAATTCACCAGTCAAATATTCAGATTGGGAATCGGGGACGTTTGTGAACTGCAACATTTTAAATTAAAATAGTGCTTTGTGTGTAACATTAAGTACTTTACAGAGATGTAGTGGACAGGAAGCAGGGCAGAAATTAAGAAATGTTTTAAAGATTAAATAAAATTAAACCTAACAGAGCAAGTAAGGAGAATAATCAGCAAGCGAAGGACCCAGAGTTCAGATAATTGGCAAGGAACCTGAAGGGAAGATGAAAGTAAACTTTTATTACTCAGTGTATTGTTCATGACATGAAATTTGTTGCTTGAAAGAGCGGTGGAAGCAGGTTCACGAATAACTCAAAACAGAACCGGACTAATACTTAAGAAAGGTTCCAAGGCCAAGGAGGAAAGAACGGGAGAATAGGGCCAATTGGATGCATCTTTCAAAGCCTGTGGACGAAAGGACTGACATATTTCATGTGATGGAAGGAACAGTCAAAGGGGTAAATACTGAGTGTTGGAGAAATGCAGTAAAGTACAAGGGTCAATTTATAATGTGATGGCTGTGAAGTAAAGGCAATATTGTGTGCTAAGCAAAAGGCTTACCACAACAGGGTAGACTTGGAAATGTAGAAACTGTCTTGTAGGATGTAGGGCTGAAGAAAATTGCAAAGTTGTAGCGGAGTAAGTATACAGCATACAGGCCAACTGCCCTCATTTCACAGTTTCTGACATCTACTCACTGTGTCAAACATTTATTTACAAAATATTTATGGATCCTGGTTCCACACTGATATCTTAGAATAGTAACTATGCATGCTAAAAGTCAGCAAAATCATCAGTAAAATGAGTTATCCAACAATGAAGTTTACAGGAAAGCAATAATATTATGTAAATATCTGAAGAAAAACACCACTAACGTTATCGCTGAAAGAAACATTCTTTCTGCAGAGCAGGATTTATGTTTTCATGTGTATCTGTTTTCTAGAAGAAAGGCTTCCTTATTTTTCATTTCTTTGAGTTATTAATAGAGTTTCCATATTGCAGCAACTCATACCTCTAGGGCTTTTGGTACTTTACTGGGAGAATAACTGGCCCTTTGGTTTGATATTATGTAGAAATATAAAATCAGCTCTTTAGCTTTAGATTCATTTCACAAATAAACCTGAAATCTTTTAAATGCATCAAATTATTTTGAATCCAATTTACCAGCATGAAGTTCCAAATGTTTTTTGGGTGTCCAATGATAATTCCTGGGGGTTTCAAATGGAATCCATAGGAAATCGAGCTATAAGTTTTTTTATTTTCTGAGGTTTACATTTGAGTCAAGATTGTAGATCAATAGGATTGTGTAAAATTTTAAGAATCACAATTTTTAGGTCAATAAATGTTGCATGACACATGATTTGCAGATTGCATGAGGAAAGAATGTTGGCCAGGACACAAGAGAACATTTAGCTCTTCATTTTTTGCCATGATAGTTTCGAAGTCTGTTTGGAGCTTGGTTTAAATTTTTCATCTGTCGGACATTGCTTCTAGCAATAGAAAGTTAGATTAAGAATGTTACCAACTGAACCAGAATGAGACTGAACTGGAGAGATTTGTTTCCACAACTTTATGCTTGATGTTGAAATTAGTCAAGACCAGTAGTGCAAAATTAGCTGGCAGTGAATTGGCAACCCATTTTGCACCATGTTCAATTGTAAGTTAAAAAAAATCTAAATGCAAATGTAAAACGAACTGTTGATTTACAATCTGTCCATTTTGCATGACTGGGATTTACGAATCTCAGCCTCTAAATCAAACATTCCTAAATTTCACTTAATTCAATACTGTCCATCCAGATCTAACACTTGCCAACGTCCCCTGCCAGCCAACTGGCTTTAACCCCTTTAATTACTGTACAAAATGTACAAATTACAATACTCATCTATGTACAGCTTTTAACTATAGTCAGATATTACTACTCACAACTAATGTGATTGATGAGGTTGCTTGAGTGACTGAAGTCATCGGGAGTGAAGAATAGAAATTTAGCCTGGGATGTAATACAAAACTGCTTATTGGATTGCCTGTCCAAGATATAGACATATGTATTTACATAAAACATCTACTTCAATATCTCCTTCAATTCTCATTTTTAATTCATCAAAACGTTCAATCAGCTAGTCAGCATGATTTGCCTTAAACAAATCTGAGTTGGCATATTAACTCATGCTCTTCCACAGTTGATTTCAATCCGCTTCCTAGCCACTTATTCACACTGATACAAACTTTATGAATCATTGCTTAAAACTCAGTGCAGCATCAAGTAAAACAACAGCAAAATCTCTCCATAATGAAACATCAAAGATGGTTGAGTGATGTTCTAAACCAATCACAGCTTTAAGCCACATGAATCAAATATGGTTACAAGACCAAAAGCTTAATCTAAGAGTTAGGTTTTACGGAATGTCTTCAAAGAGGGAAGTATGACAGTGGTGCTCAGAGATGAGGAAGGGTATTCCAGATCTTGGGCTGAAGCACCGAAGGCATTGCTATCCTTGGGGGAGTGATTAAAGTTGGGTAAGAGATTTGAATTAGAATCCTGGCGATATTTGGTTGGGGTTGGAGGGTTGGAGGATATTACAGATATAGGGAGGGCCAAGAGCACAGAGAGATCTGGAAAAGAGGAGAAATTTAGAATGAAAGCTTTGTTTGTCTGGGAGTTGACGTAGGTCAGTGAGGTGACCTACATGGGTGACAGAGAAATGGAACTTGTTGTGAGTTTAGAAACGGTCTGTAGTGTATTGTATTTGTTTGTATTGTTTAGAAATGGTCTGTAGTGTAGTATATTGGATGACCTCACATTCAGGGAAGGTCAAATGTAGATGTTCAGCCAGAATTTACTTTCAATTTATTCTTTTGCGGGGTCTGGGCTTTGCTGATGAGGTGAACATTAATTGTCCATCCCTAATTGCCCTTGAGAAGGTGGTAGTGCTAGGATTTTGACTCAGCAGTAGTGAAAAAATGCTGAGTATGGAGCCAAGTCATGATGATTCATGGCTTAGAGGGGAACTTGCACGTTCCCAAGCATCAGCTGCCCTTGACTCTGAGGTACTGCTACTGTGTATCAGCAGTGAAAGAAGTCAACCATTGTAGATGTGGTGTCAAATACTTGGCCGGAAGTTGCATAAACTAAATTTTCCTGCTGAGGTAAATTATTCACCTAACTGCTCTGAGAAAAACTCTTCCCCGGGAGAGATTTTTAGAATTCCAGAATCCCTGAGTGTAGATAGAGGCCGTTTGGCTCATTGAGTCTGTACCAACCCTCTGAATAGCATCCCACCCAGACCTACCCTCACCCTAGCCCTGTAATTGTGCGTTTACTAGGCTAATTCGCCTAATCTGCACATTTCTGGGCACTTTGGGATAGTTTAACATGGCTCATCCACCTAACCTGAACAACTGTAGAAGAAAACTAGAGCAGCTGGCAGAAACCTACGCAGACACTAGGAGAACGCACAAACCGACACACAGTCACCCAAGTCCGAATCAAACACAGGTCCTCAGTGCTGGAAGGCAGCAGTGCTAACCATTGTGCCACACCAGTCTTTGAGGAGAGAAACTATACTCACTATTGACCTCAGTCTGGTCTCCTCTGAACTGTCCAAACAAACATTCTCACTCTGGGTTTTCTAAATTAAAATTAATCCTTGGATTATTTTGAACTGTAAACAAGATAATGCCTTCAATGTTTACTCTCCGTGTTGTAAACAATCACAACATAAACACCTTATTCCATTTAGATTCTAGGAGTTCACAGTCACCTACTTTCTGTCACATCCTGGATCGGGTCACTGTTCCCGAACTGTTAACCAACTTTTTGTTTGAAAAACCCTTCACAGAAGTAGCCAACACGCATGCCACCATTCTCAAATCGAAACTCCTAAAAATAATTTTTATGTCTAAATCACACACCTTTCATCACAGCAGAGAATGAAAAAAATAATAAAAGACATGAAGACCAAAGGGTCGAACTTTTGAATTAGACTTTTCAATTTTGCAATTTCATCTGCTTAACTGCACCATAGGTATAAAGGCACCGCAACATGGGAACACCTGCTCTAGATTCCAGCCTTTTCTCATTAAAGTTTGGTAGAGTATTTTAACTTCATTACGGCTGTCCAAATGTCTGAATTGTTTGAGGTTGTAGACATGCTCGCCAAGCCAGTGGGTTTGGTTGCAAATATTTCGTCACCCTGCTAGGTAACATCGTCAGTGCACCTCCTGTGAAGAGTCAGTGTTCTATCCCACTTATTATTTATATGCCTCGGTTTTCTTGGGTGGTTAGTATTACTTTTGGTTCTGTTTCTCAGTGGTTTGTACACAGGGTCTAATTCAATGTGTTTGTTGATGGCGTTCCGGTTGGAATACCAGGCCCCAGGAATTCCCTGGCGTGTCTCTGTTTGGCATGTGTGATTATGGATGTGTTATCCCTGTCGAATTCGTGTCCCTCGTTGTCCATGTGTAGTGATGCAAGTGAGAATTGGTTGTGTCTCTTGGTGGCTAGTTGGTGCCCGTGTATCCATATTGTCAGTTTTCTTCCAGTTTGGCCTATGTAGTGTTTCTCACAGTTCTTGCGTGGTATTTTGTATATTACATCAGTTTTGCTGGTTTTGGGTATGGGATCCTTTACGTTCGTCAGTAGCTGTTGTAGGGTGGTTGTTGGTTTGTGGGCTACTCTGATACCTAAGGATCTGAGTATTCTTGCGGTCGTCTCTGAAATGTCCTTGATGTACGGTAGGGTGATTAGTGAGTGTGGTCGTGTTGTGTCTTCCTGTTGTGATCTGTCTTGGAGGTAATGGCGGATTGTGCTTTTCGGGTATCCATTCCTTTTGAAGACTCCGTGTAGGTGCTCCTGTTCTGTTTTGCGTAATTCCAGGTTGCTGCAATGTGTTGTAGCTCGTTTAGATAGTACCGTGATGCAGCTCCGTTTGTGGGTGTTGGGGTGGTTACTAATGTAATTGAGCATCTGGTCCATATCTGTGGTTTTTCTATATACGCTAGTCTGGAGTTCCCTGTTGTTTTTGTGTTATATCATTATGTCAAAGGAGAGTAGTCAGTTATTGTTCTCTTCTTTTTTGCCAGTTTTATCCCGGTAAGGATGTTGTTTATGTGTCGGTGGGTTTCTTCGAGTTTTGTGTGTTTATTAATAACGAAGGTATCGTCCACATATTGGACCCAGAGTTTGGGTTGTATAGTGGGGAGCACTGCCCGTTCTAATCTTTGCATTACTGCTTCTGTATTCGGTCCTGATATTGGGGATCCCGTTGGTGTTCTGTTGATTTGTTTTTATATGCCATTGTTGAAGGTGAAGTGGGTTGTGACGCACAGATCTAATAGTTTCATGGTGGTGCCATTATTGATGTTGTTGGTGGCCTAGATTGTCTGCCTACTTGATTCATGCAGTAGTGTGGCAATTGTTTCTTTGCCATCTTAGGCAGATGGGAAACAAATGCCATCTGACTGAGCGCGACCCACAAACAACTATACTTCCTGCACAGAGATAGTAGGAAGAAGGGTCTAGGCCCAAAATGTCAGCCTTCCTTCTCCTCTGATGCTGCTTGGCCTGCAGTGCTCATCTAGCTCTACACCTTGTTATCGCATACTTCCTGCACAAATGCCTCAGAAAGCAGATACTGCCACAAAGCTTAAAGTATAAACTACCCATCATCAATCCACAGGCGTGGAGGACAGCTGCAGAATGATAAGGGTTATGATCAACGATACCCACAACCACCTCCACAAATACAAGAGGGAAATTGTGCATCAAAAAACTCTGTACTCAAACGTAACTGACCAGGAATGGACATCCACACTGGAACAAGCCACCAGCATACAACAACAAAAGACCAGAACAAAGAAAAGAATAGCCCTTCAAGAAAAACTGTCCAAAATCACCCACATCAATGACGTGGAAAACATAGATCTATGGATTAAAAACACCTCAGACCGACTGCTTACAGGCCCTGAGCAGACCGTCCTAGCACGTGGACTGAATTATAAGTGCAGAGACAAAACCTCATCCACAACCCGAGCTACAAATCTTCCCAAACTCTGAATTGTTTGCCAACAGTGCCATCTAGTACATAACAGTTGCTGGCATGAAAGTTTATTTTGGTGTATTTTATGAAAGTTTTATGCCGTGAAGCTTGTCCAGTAAACAATTCTATTGTTAATTATATTTTCTGATTGATGGCATTGTTAGGCTCTGAAGCCATTGTCAACTCTGGAAATCAGGAATAAAAATGGAAAATACTGAAAGTTCTCCAAAGGGTTGTCAGCGTCTGTGGAGAGAGAGAAACACAGTTTATCATTTCAGGACAATAATGTTTTAAATATTTAACCTTTTTTCTAATGAACCTGTTCAGAAATGTTATTACATACCTCTGGAGGAGGTGGGACTTGAACCTGGGCTTCCTGGTCCAGTGATAGGGGCACGATCACTGTGCCACAAGAGGGCCCTTATCAGAACTTGCTTGAATATTTCGAGTGTTTTCTATTTTCCTTCTAATAATAAAATAACTTGGATTTCATATAATATATTGTCAGATTCTCCAGGTATCCCCAAATGCTTCATCGTGACGTGTTTATAATTTATGTCACTGTTGCTTTATCAGAAAGTGTGGTCAATATTTTGATTTGATTTAATTTATTACTGTTATGTGTACCGAGATAAAGTGAAAAGTGTTGTCTTATGTGCTTTACAGACAGATTGTACTGTACAAGTGCATTAGGGTGCCAGAACAGAGTGCAGGATACAATATTACAGCTGCTGAGAACATGCGGAGAGAGACCAACATTAATATTAAAGAAATCCACTCAAAAGTCTTAAAGCAGTGGGAAAGAAGCTGTTCATGAATCTGTTTGTACAGATTAAACTTTTATATCTTCTGCCTGATGGAAGAGGGTGGAAGAGAGTGTAACTGGGGTGGGAGGGGTCTTTGACTATGTTGGTTGCTTTCCCAAGGCAGCGCGAAGTGTAGATGGGATCAAGGCAATCTGGTAGGCTGGAGTTGATGTGAGCTATGACCAACCTCTCGGAGCATTTAATTATGGATGTCAGAGCCACCTGACAGTGATCATTGAGGCATGCTACATGATTTTTCTTTGACACTGGGATGATGGTGATCTTCTTAAAGCAGGTGGGAACTTGTCCTTGTAGTAAGGAGCGGTTGAAGATGTCTGCAAACACTTCCGCCAGCTAGCCTGCTTAGGACTCCATCCGGGCTGATTGCTTTGCATGGGTTCACCCTTAAGAAGGCTGATAACATCTGCGGTGGTGACCAAGGTTAGAGGTACATCCAAGGCTGATGAGGCAGGTGATAGCATTTCACTGCCCTTCCGTTCAAAGCAAGCGTAGAATGCCTTGAGCTCACTGGGCAGAAGGTCCCTCAAACATTAGCCTGGACATGGCAGGATGGATTTTAGCTGTTCTCTGAGAAAACACTGCAAGGCTTGGGTGCTTATAAAATGGCATAGGAAGGTGAGAATGTAGTGTTCCATCACCACCTTGCCAGTGCCACAGAGATGGCAGACTCTTGTCTAGAAGTCAATTGATTCACTTAAATTAAGAGTCTTTCCACACCAAGGGGAGATTTCTAGATAAACACTGGTAGCCTCCCAGCTGGCCCTTTTGGGGAATTGACCTCCTCCTTAGATAATATTTGGCTCTTGGAGGGCACTACATACCTCTGGTGGCAATAGTGCTACATGCTGTTGCCAATCCCCTGGCCTGCCTGACTGGCCCAGGTGTCCACTGACCCCATTTAACTTTTTGAGGGCACGCGTCTGTTGCTGTATGATTTTCCTCCATGTGCGGGGCCGCCAGCACTCACTGCTCCTGATGGTGCTGCCTGGCCTGTGATGGGCCGCAGAATTTGGGGACATGCAGCCATCTTTTATAGGGATAGCTACCCCAAATTTGACTGCTGCTGATAATCTGCAATTCTGGGTTCTGCTAACGACCAAGACAGGTTGTTTCTACATTTGACCCCATTGAAGGGACCATTTCTGTCAGCATTAAGATCAACCTCCAGAAAGATCCTTACTCTTCTTTGAAAGATGCCAATGCACCTTTTGTCCATCTGAGGTTTGGTTTAATATGTCATCTGAAAAATAGTACTTTGACATTGCAGAAGTCCTACAAAATTAAGTGGTACAATTTCCCAACTAAGAGGAAGCGAGTTTGAGTGTGTTTGAGAAATTAAATCCTCTGACTTTGACATTGATTGCGAGTACTGATCTCTTCCTGTCTTCTTTCAGATGTCAATGGGGTGGGATTGTGATGAGTGAGGAACATCATTGGATCTGTCACTTAGCTGAGAAGTCAATTATGAACTGTTTTAACCCTAAATTCAGAATTTCCCAGTCAGCAAATTTACTTCCTGACCTGTCAGCAAATCCCCAGGGTCAGTCAGGTGAGTATACAGCTGGAAGAGTGTCTTCAAGGGAACTGTCAATTTGGAAAGGTTATGACCAGTGAAACTAATGATCTCCAGCTAGGCCAGGTGAGAGGTTGTGTCTCAATGTACTATTTCTTTGAAAGTGTTATCATAGCTTGACAGATCATTGCCACTTTTTTTGCAAAGCAATTGTTTGTCTTCAGCAGAACTGCTCTGCTGTCAATGGCATGGATTCAGCTGATGAAGTTCCTCCTCCTAATTTTAATGAGGGGCAAGAGCCTCAGCAACACCACCACCATGAGAAGCAGCATGATCAACTTCGTTCACCTCAGCTGCATGCCTCCCCACAGGGCAGATGGACTGAACAGAGGTGTAGTTGGAAAGAGGTAAGATATCCAATGCAGGGTCTACAGACAGAATTAGCTTTCTTAACATGTCTGAGGATTTGCTTCAAGAGATTCATGCCCTCACTGCAGGTTGCTGCTAACGCCTGCAATCTTTTGCAACAAGACTTCTTTTCAATAGAGCTTATAACGTTGCCACTGGCCCTCTAGTGACAAAGGTGCCCATTACTGCAGGGCCACCATTCCTCACCTCAGGCCTCTGCCTGTTGCAAAGTTGAGCACTATGTTCTGAAAAAGAGAAAGCAGGGAAGTACATACCTCCCTACCTGCAATGACTTGTATGGAACCCAGGAAAGAACACCATTTACAGAGGACAAATGTGATGCAATGGTACAAGACTGCAAGAGGCTGTGGGTGAGTTCAGTGTTAGTGCCTCACATGGGGATGAAAGGTGCCTGCAGTGAGACGAGTGAATGCAGCTATAAAGCTGTGTTTTCCTGAGGAGTACAGTAGGAGAATGCCTGGAAAGTCAGGTTTTAGGGTTTCTTTCACTCCTCCTTATAACTTTAGGAGCAGAATCTGTCATTTACAATTTTAGTGCCAAGTGCCATAAACGGCCCAATGCCCCGCTAGAGACCAAATTCAGGATATTGCCTTCAAACGTGAGCTGGGGCAAGATGTTATTATGTGGCTTATGCATTCTTCAGGCTTTATACTTCTTGCAGCCAGACAAAGTTTAGAGGTGGCACTTGTACATCAGGTAGACACATCAGCTATGTCAGTCCGTATTCTTTTGAGGGCTGACCACATGCTCTGAGGGAGATGAAGTGTGGTTATTTAGATGTGTTGGTGACAGGGTGTTTATTTGGGACCATGTTTTCTGGCTAAGTTTTCCTCCAGATTTCACATTATATGATTATTTCCCAGTAGACTGCATTGTTCTGCCGACCCTCAGATTTGTATGGAGCTGGATATTTTCAATTTTTGTTCAGATGTGATTTTGTTGAGCCTTGTGTTGAGGCATTGAAGGTCTTTGCATATGGGGAGGTACAAGTTGTTGCTGATAAGAACTATTTCTCACCATGTTGCCATATCCTGCGAAAGGGGTGATATAAATTTAGAACTGGTAGCCATTGAACTCGTCTTTTTTACAGAGTTTTAGAAGTTAACCTCTTTGCTGAGTAAATATTGAATTTAGTGTCAACCTTTAAGACCGATACAAGTGTACAGTACGTGGCTGAAGAGATGACTACAATGACAGCATATGTACCACCTTTTCCCAGGTACTATCAGTTCTGAAGAAGGGTCACTAGACGCAAAACATTAATTCTGCACTCTCTATACAGGTGCTGCCAGATCTGCTGAGTTACTCCAGCAACTTCTGTTTTTGTTTAAATCTTTGAACTTATCCTAATCAGTGATGAAGAGCAGGATCTGCAGGAGCAGAGGTAGACATCTTGGAAATGTGGGCAAAGAGGTGAGGAAATAGCCATTAAAAGGCTCCAAATTCTCCACATTACACAATTTTTCCCAGCAGACTGCATTGTTCTGCCAACCCTATTTTCCTATTCTCTTCTGTTTCACCAACAAGAAACGGAACCACACATGTCAGCCAATTACAAGCTGGATGTATTGCACCTGAACCAGAATGGGTCCAAAATCCTTGCTGCGAAGTTTGCTGATGCTGCTGGGGAAGTTTAAAGCTAATTTGGCAGGGAAATAGGGCACCCAGTGGATGTATAGTTGGGAACAAGTCCAATCAGATATACAAAGAATACTAGGACAGTCCAGCAGGTGGAGAGGACATCCAAGGTTCCTTGATTACTTCGTCAAATGTTGCCTTGATGTCAAGAGCAGTCATTCTCACCTCACCTCTGGAGTTCAGATCTTGTGCCCACCTTTGTACCGATGTTGTAATGTATGAGGTTGGGAGTTGTGTGGCCTGTGGAATCCATTCTGAGTGTCAAAAGAACATTATTTCTAAGCAAGGGATGTTTGTTAACGTTATTGATAACTGCTTCCATCACTTCACAGAAGATTGAGAGTACACTGATGGGGTGGTAATTAACTGGGTTGGATTTGTTCTGCTCTTAATGTAAAGTATATACCTGGACAATTTCAACATTGTCAAGTAGGTGCCAATATCGTAGCTGTACTGAAACAGTCTAGCCAGGAGTGAGCCAAGATCTGGAGCACTCATCTTCAGTGGTATTGCCGGATTATTGTCAAGGCCTTTGCAATATCTAGTGCCTTCAACCATTCCTTGCTATCACATGGAGTGAATACATTTGGTTGAACACTAGTATTTCTGATGCTCGAGGCCTCAGGAGGACTGTTGTTGTAAAGCCCGCACATGTCTTGTCCCTGAATGGCCTTGAGTTGGTGTTATTGAGCCACTTGAACAGGTGTAGTCTTTGTGGGGACACCCAAGGTGCTGTTAGGAGGGTTGTTCCAGGTTTGACCTAGCGACAGAAACAGCAATATAGTTTAAAAACAGAAGCTTGTATAATCCGGTAATTGATGATTTGCATCTATCCTCTTCAGCTTTCTTCTGCAACATTTGTTTCAATTCAGCAAGGTCAATCTCTATTCCTTTCTCACTCTCACTTCACGTTATTCCACAATTAATAATTATTTACATAAAAAAGGGTAAATTTTCTTCAGTTTGTTCTTTGTATAGAATTTTCCTTTATATGATTCTATCGTCACAAGAATCAGTGTTTATACACTTATGTTTAACCTTTCCCTGCCCTTTTCCTACTTTATTCGCTTCCAAAGCTAAAGCACGTTTCCTATTCTTGCCAATCAGAATATTTTGAAATCAGTTGATGTTGAAAATTCATCAGGAATATTAGCACATTAAGTATCACAGGACATGACGAGTTTTATGTTCTTTGGGATACTCAAGAATGACTCATTTTCTCTTAAAACATTTTTAACTTTAGAGTATTTCACCATTGTAATTAACTCCAAGACACCAGAACTAGTATCTCATCTATTCTGAGTGCACAATCAGTTCACCTGACCAAATGAAGACTTCGAATTATTCTTTTGGTTCTTTAGATGTAACATGTTTTAGTGACAACCCAGCACAATTAACCGGGATGGGCGTAACACTCTCCAGTTAGGAATGTTAATTTAAAGTTATTCCAGATCTACTCCGCTTAATATCTAAACTAATATATTTAAAAGCCAATAAACTGACTGCCCATATAGTCTAATAATAATCTTATTCTCAAGTTTCTCACCCCATAAAGAATCATCATGCTCTACATCATCAATAGACATTGCCAGAACTCCTTTTCATTGGACAGAACCTATTATCAGCAACATAATCTCACTGAAAATAGTACGCTCTGGAAGCTTAATTTATACTAGGCACACATCTGTTTAGTTTTTATTGTTTTTACCTGCACCAGTTGCCTGTTTGGATGGTTTCAGAAACACTTCTCCTAGAAAAATATCACACTTCAGAAAGGCAGCTTTAATTTTGGTTGATCTAAATTCCCCCGAAAATGCAGCAAAAAGAGTTAAAAGGATTTTCACAATTACTCTTAGAGCTGGAGAGCTTTTATCCTAACATCTGAATATTTCAGATGTTCTTTAATGTCCTTAGCAATTAACCTCACTTTACCCTGATAAATTCCATCTGTAAAGACGTTTTCAGTATAAATCAATTTATAGGGGTTAAAATCCTAGAATTCATTCCCAAATGGAATTGTCGGGATGCCTACAGTTCAAGAAAACATTTCACTAATACCTTCTCAGCGGCAACTAAGAGTGAATAATACATGTTGACCGAGCCAGCAATGTCCACTTCCCATGAATGAATTAAACAAAATGACAAGGGTGGCTACATCTTATATAGTACCTAAGAATAATCTTCAAATTCCCTTATATTCAATTAGCTATCTATCTAATTCCTTTTTTCCTTCTCTTATTATTTTATCAGCAGTTACCAAAACCTTATGGTCATGTGGACTTATACTTCTAGATCCATTATTCTCCATACTATAATTCCATTGTTCTGCATCCCTCATTACTTTATGAACCCAGCTGATGGTAATATTGGACAAGTTAGATCCCAGAATGAAACCTGGCTTGATAAATGATTTGTTTAACTTCTGCAGTGGTTGCGATGCGAGATTATTCACTGAACCAGATTTACACGAGGCTGCAGATGTTCTTTAACAATAAAACACAAGTATATTACACCAAAGAAAGAAAAAGATTGTGTATAGTCTTGGACCTTAATACAAACAGCAAAGCAAAGGTTAAATTGTTTTCCAACCCCATCCTTTTACAGGGACTCAAGTCCTATCTCAGCTTTTTAAATACAAACAAGGAGATGATTTAGGTCATTCAGCCTCCTGCTCTGCCATTCAGTCAGGTCATGGCTGATCTAATTGTAACCTCAAATTTGCATTTCTGCCTATCCCCAATAATCTTTTAGCTCCTTGCTTGACAAGAATCTTTTGAGACTTAAAACTATTTGAGGAATGTGTTTCCACCATCTTTTCAAGAAGAGAGTTCCAAAGACTCACGATTCCTTGACACACCAGTTGTTATATCCTGCCAATCTGAAAAATACCTATTTTGCCTATTTTCTGCTTCCTGTTATCCAGCCAGTCTTCTGTCCACGCCAATATACTATCATTGCACCATGAAATTTTATTTTCTTCAATAACATTTGCTTTTTTTTAATCAAATACCTTCTGGAAATCTAAATACAGTGCTTTCGCCAGTTCTCTTTCATCCACAGTACACATTACCTCCTCAAAGAAATCCTATAGATGGGGTAAAACATAATTTTCTTTTCACAAGACCATGTTGACACTGCCTCCATTACCTTGAGCTAATCAAAGTGTCTTGTCATGACTTATTTAATAATTGCTCCAAACATCATCTTCATGACAGATGTTAAGCTAACTGGCCTGTAGTCTCCTGTTTTCTCTCTTTCCTTTTGAATAAAGGAATTATGTTAGCTATCTTCCGATAATGGGACTCACCTTAAATCAAGGGAGTTTTGGAAAACTAAACTTAAATGCATTAACTAATTCACTGGCTGCTTCTTTTCAGACCATAAGATGAATCCCTTCAGACATTCCTCTGCTGCTTTAACAATTTACTCAGCACCAGTTCTCTGGTGATTGTATTCCTGAGTTCCTCCCTCCATCCCTTCCAATTCCCAATTTTAACGCTGCTTCTGGGATGTTGCTTACATCCTCAATAATGAATACTGATGCAAAATACTTGTTCAATTCATTTGCCATATTTTTATTTTCTGTGATTAATTCTCCAGACTCACTTTCACAGACTTATGCTCACTTAATTAACTTCTCTTTTTAAAATATTTATAGAAACTCTTAGTATTTGTTTATAGACTTGTTGATTAGCTTTCAATGTAATTTTCTCCTTTCTTATTGATTCATTTGTCATTCTTTGGTTTTTAGTTACTCTGTGTGATTTTTTTTTGACTTGCCATCTTATGCAATTATATGCTTTTTCTTATAGTTTGATACCATCTTTACTTAACTTCCACTCCATTTTGCCAGTTCATAGATCTCATTTCTTGATTATTATTCTGAACATAAAATCAATACCAGTATTTAAAGATACTAAGTTTTTACTGCACATTTCACAATTGGCACATCCGTCCATTTATTTCCCTTGGACTGCTAAGACATTTTTTTGTGATTCCCTCCTGTTACACTTCACAGTTCTGACATTTCTTAACTTTCTCAACAACTTGATGACTTCCTTACAAGCTCTCCCAGCTCGGAAGTTCCATAGACTAGAAATTACTTCTGCTGAGATTACTGGTTAAATTTGGCTAAAAGTCAAATCTTTTGCTAGGAGAAAACTAAAACTTGCTTCTGAACTTTATAAGTAATTCTTCTAAATTGAAACCCCAAGCCTTCTGTCCAGAAGTCAAAACTAATCTAATGATTGAAATCAGAGATAAAAGGTACTGCAGATGCTGGAGAATCCGAGATAGCAAGGTGTGGGGCTGGATGAACACAGCAGGCCAAGCAGCATCATAGGAGCAGGAAAACATGACGTTTCGGGCCTAGACCCTTCATCAGAAATGGGGGAGGGGAAGAGGGTTCTGAAATAAATAGGGAGAGAGGGGGAGGCGGATAGAGGATGGATAGAGGAGAGGACAGGTGGAGAAGAGGCAGACAAGTCGAAGAGGCGGGGATGGAGCCAGTAAAGGTGAGTGTAGGTAGGGGGGTAGGGAGGAGATAGGTCAGTCCAGGGAGGACAGGCAGGTCAAGGGGGCGGGATGATGTTAGTAGATAGGAGATGGGGGTGGGGCTTGAGGTGGGAGGAGGGGATAGGTGAGAGGAAAAACAGGTCAGGGAGGTGGAGATGAGCTGGGCTGGTTTTGGGTTGCAGTTGGGGGAGGGGAGATTTTGAAACTTGTGAAATCCACATTGATACCATTGGGCTGCAGGGTTCCCAGGCTGAATATGATTTGCTGTTCCTGCAGCCTTTGGGTGGCATCACTGTGGCATTGCAGGAGGCCCAGGATGGACATGTCGTCTGAGGAATGGAAGGGGGAGTTGAAATGGTTCGCGACTGGGAGGTGCAGTTGTTTGTTGCGAACTGAGCGCAGGTGTTCTGCAAAGCGGTCCCCAAGCCTCCGTTTGGTTTCCCCGATGTAGAGGAAGCCACAACGGGTACAGCGGATGCAGTATACCACATTGGCAGATGTGCAGGTGAACATCTGCCTGATGTGGAAAGTCTTCTTGGGGCCTGGGATTGGGGTGAGGGAGGAGGTGTGGGGGCAGGTGTAGCACTTCCTGCGGTTGCAGGGAAAAGTGCCGGGTGTGGTGGGGCTGTAGGGGAGTGTGGAGCAGACAAGGGAGTCGCGGAGGGAGTGGTCCCTCCGGAAGGCAGATAAGGGTGGGGAGGGAAAAATGTCTTTGGTGGTGGGGTCTGATTGCAGATGGTGGAAGTGTCGGAGGATGATGCGTTGGATCCGGAGGTTGGTGGGGTGGTACGTGAGGGATTCTTTTTTGGTTATTATTGCGGGGACGGGGCATGAGGGATGTGTTACGGGAAATGCGGGAGACACGGTCGAGGGCGTTCTCGACCACTGTGGGGGGTAAGTTGCGGTCCTTGAAGAATGAGGACATCTGCGATGTACGGGAGTGGAATGTCTCATCCTGGGAGCAGATGCGGCGGAGGCGAAGGAATTGGGAATAGGGGATGGCATTTTTGCAGGAAGTTGGGTGGGAGGAGCTGTATTCCAGGTAGCTGTGGGAGTCAGTGGGCTTGAAATGGACATCGGTTTCTAGGTGGTTACCCGAGATGGAGACAGAGAAGTCCAGGAAGGAGAGAGAAGTGTTGGAGATGGTCCAGGTGAACTTCAGGTTGGGGTGGAAGGCGTTGGTGAAGTGGATGAACTGTTCGAGCTCCTCGTGGGAGCACGAGGCAGTGCCGATACAGTCCTCAATGTAACGGAGGAAGAGGTGGGGTTTAGGGCCAGTGTAGGTACGGTAGAGGGATTGTTCCACGTAACCTACAAAGAGGCAGGCATAGCTTGGGCCCATGCGGGTACCCATGGCCACCCCCTTTGTCTGTAGGAAGTGGGAGGAATTGAAAGAGAAGTTGTTGAGGGTGAAGACGAGTTCGGCTAAGCGGATGAGGGTGTCGGTGGAGGGGGATTGGTCAGTTCTGCAGGACAGGAAGAAGCGGAGGGCCTTTCGGCCATCTGCATGGGGAATGTAGGTGTATAGGGACTGGACGTCCATAGTAAAAATGAGGCGTTGGGGACCGGGGAATTGGAAGTTCTGGAGGAAGTGGAGGGCGTGGGTGGTGTCACGGACGTAGGTAGGGAGTTCCTGGACCGAGGGGGTGAAAATGGAGTCTAGGTAGGTGGAGATGTGTTCGGTGGGGCAGGAGCAGGTGGAGACAATGGGTCAACCAGGGCATTCAGTTTTTTGGATTTTGGGAAGGAGATAGAAGTGGGCGGTGCGGGGTTGGGGAACGATGAGGTTGGAGGCGGTGGATGGGAGGTCACCTGAGGTGATGAGGTTGTGGATGGTTTGGGAGATGATGGTTTGGTGCTCGGGGGTGGGGTCATGATCCAGGGGGCGGTAGGAGGTGGTGTCGGAGAGTTGGCGCCTGGCCTCAGCAATGTAGAGGTCAGTGCGCCATACTACGACTGCCCCTCCCTTGTCCGTAGGTTTTATGGTGAAGTTGGGATTGGAGCGGAGGGAGCGGAGGGCTGCACGTTCTGCGGTGGAGAGGTTGGAGTGTTTGAGAGGGGTAGAGAGGTTGAGGCGATTGATGTCTCGACGGCAGTTGGAGATGAAGAGGTCGAGGGAGGATATGATTGATATGTTTGGTCTATCTGTCATTCCCTTAATGGCATAAAATATTTTATCCATTAACACTACAAGGGTTTTCCCATGCACTTGATTGAAGTCAAATGCCTTCTTGGAATTGATATATCTTGGTCACTGTTCTAAGTGACTTTCTAACCTGTTTAAAAAATAATTACTTTCACACATATGACCTATATCCATCTGCCTCTATTTTAAATTCAAATTTCAACATGTAGTGTATAATGTAAATATTCCATTATAACTTGCACTTCAGTGTCTTTCAGGACTACTACTGCGTGATCTCTCTCTAGCTCTGTAGGTGAGTTTTTGTCCAGTTATGCTTGTTTTCAGAATCAAGACTAACATCAAGTCCCACTTTTAGTACTTACACTGCACTTTCTTACTCTCCACACTTTCACCTCAATTTTCCAGACCATGGATATGGTTTCTTTATTATCATTCTGAAATACCAATATTTAAACTTACTAGCATTTACTATGTGTTCCACAAATGGCACATCTGTACATTCATTTGACTGCTTGGATTATGAGTCACCTGGCTATCTCCGGCACTTGGCCTTTGAACATGATAACTCTGTCTATGTGTCATGATCGCTCACAGTAATACTGTCCTTGATTTCCTGCAGTTTGATCAACAGGACCGTCAGAGAATATGTGCATTTTCAATACAAGATGCCTCATTTCCTTCTGTCTACTGCTCATATTCTGAGTCTTATAATTAATCTATTAATCATAGGGAATGAATCTTAGCTCTTTAATTGCTATATTTGATAACGACTGTCATATAGTTGTGACTTGATACCTTACTGGGGCATTTCTATTCCACTGACCCTCATTTTCATGGCCATTTTCATGAATCCTGAACTCAATTCTGTCTCTGTCTTACCCAATCCCTCAGAGCTCTTTGAGATTTCTCTGAGATCTCAGTTTTGTTAAAAAATTCGTGTCCCTACACGTAGCCGTTCAGATGTACAGAAAAACATTGGAACTAATTGCAGCACTCTCTTATGCAGAAGGACTATCATGCCAACACAGAAGGTAATTTGGGATTTTATCTGCAGACCAATTGATAAGGACTATATCCTCCAACCATCTGAAATAAATACTTTGCATGAAACATGTTAACTTGCAATTAGCTATGCAGAATTTAATTGAACATCTGTTGTTCCTTTCATGGAGTCCATATCTGAAAGAGTTTTCATGTACTGTAACGTGACTGTAATGTTCGTGTTTTCACGTCTGTAAACTTGTCATTAGAAAATTGCTGTCCATTATTAACCAGAAACTTTACTCATGCTCCAAGACTAGTTGCTACCCATTTTTCCATGAATTGTGTAGAATAACCCTTTTGTCTTTGCTGTGTATTGTTGTAGAAAGACTAAGTCTGGTTTCTAGGTCTATAAAATGCAAAATGAAAATATTTCTGTCTTTTCTCCATCAATATAGATCCATGGCAACTACCTTATTAAAATCACATTACAACAGAAGGCTTACAATAGGACATGGCCGTGTCATCTTTACAAATTTCACACTTCCAGGACTAACCTCTTCAGATAGCCATGAATATACTTCAACCATATCTGCATCATTCAGTAGGGGTTTTTATTCTTTGAGAAAATTGTTTGAGCAAATAGGTCTGGCAGACATGCTGCTTGCAAAGTACTTAATCTTTGATTTTACCTTTGGTCGGAAGTGACAATTTCAAGGTTATGTCTGTTTCATCTTGGGCAGGAACATGACCCATGTCCACAATGTCACTTCATTTCTCCACTGCCCACACATTTCGCATTCAGAGAATATTTCAGGGTAATCATACCAGAACAATTTACACCTGCTTTCTGCCATTTCTCATAGTAGCTGCTATGATTATAGTTTTCTATCTGAAATTATTTTTCTTATTTTCCAAACTTCAATTTTAGGCAACTGTTCTGTGCTGCTATGTTGTAATCTAGGTGATGATGACAATACTGGAGCCAGTCATTACACAGTCTTACTTATTTACCTATGCATCCTAACTTGACCACATTGGGATTTAGTAAATGTCTCTTCATATGTGTTTAAGTAAAACCCCAATTAAACCAGTGACCTTAAGTTTAGCAAGACAAACAATATGAATGCCATGACCACAAAATCTAGGCAGGAACAGTTATGTAATGAATAGAGATAAAAGGTACTGCAGATGCTGGAGAATCCGAGATAACAAGCGTGGGGCTGGATGAACACAGCAGGCCTAGCAGCATCATAGGAGCAGGAAAACTTGACGTTTCGGGCCTAGACCCTTCATCAGAAATGGGGGAGGGGGAGAGGGTTCTGAAATAAATAGGGAGAGAGGGGGAGGCGGATAGAGGATGGATAGAGGAGAGGAGAGGTGGAGAGGAGGCAGACAAGTCGAAGAGGCGGGGATGGAGCCAGTAAAGGTGAGTGTAGGTAGGGGGGTAGGGAGGAGATAGGTCAGTCCAGGGAGGACGGACAGGTCA
>JAHRHZ010000023.1:38087246-38183589 GCA_024137785.1 Ginglymostoma cirratum | reverse complement strand
ATCTCCTCCCTACCCCCCCACCTACACTCACCTTTACTGGCTCCATCCCCGCCTCTTTGACTTGTCTGCCGCCTCTCCACCTATCCTCTCCTCTATCCATCCTCTATCTGTCTCCCCCTCTCTCCCTATTTATTTCAGAACCCTCTTCCCCTCCCCCATTTCTGATGAAGGATCTAGGCCCGAAACGTCATGTTTTCCTGCTCCTATGATGCAGCTTGGCCTGCTGTGTTCATCCAGCCCCACGCTTGTTATGTAATGAATAGCTCACCTCTTAAACCCTTGAAACCATTTCATGTCTATCAGGATTTAAATCAGAAATGTGATGCAAAATATTTGATTTGTTTGGATGGATGGAGTCACAACAATGTTTGAAGCTTGATAAGCATCCAATTAATAAGCCCCGTACTGTAAATAAATACACTTGACATGGAATCAATACACAGTGCTAAGTTAGATTAATTCTGAATAGGTCTAGAAGTTTAAAACTGGGCAACCACCATGAGCTTGGGCCTTGAACATCAGCAGAACTGTATTTAGCCATCATATGTAACGTAATGGCCTGTCCTAACCTTCATTCTACCATTACCTTTGAGCAAAGAGATCAACTTTGCTTCGATGGCAATTGGCCTTTTATTAAATACTTCCATGGGATGTGGGCAGTGCTGTCCAGGGAAGCATTGGTTGCCCTTTAGGAGGTAATGGTGAGCTGCTGCATTGTATTGCTATAATCCATGTGATACAGGAACTCCTGCAATGCTGTTGGAAAGGGAATACTAGGATTTTGACCCAGCGATAGTGAAGGAACTGTGATATATTTCCAAGGTAGCATGGTAGATGGGAACTTTTCAGCAGTTGTGTTCTCATGTATCTGCTACCCTTGTCCTTCTAATTGATATGGGATTTGGATGGTGTGGTAGAAGGAGCCATGGTGAATTTCTGGAGTGCATATTGTTGATGGTGCACACTGCTGC
Source organism: Ginglymostoma cirratum (assembly GCA_024137785.1). Taxonomy (NCBI): domain Eukaryota; kingdom Metazoa; phylum Chordata; class Chondrichthyes; order Orectolobiformes; family Ginglymostomatidae; genus Ginglymostoma; species Ginglymostoma cirratum. Next base: position 38,182,618 of record JAHRHZ010000023.1, on the reverse strand, counting down.
CACTATGCATTTATGGTAGATGGAGTGGTCATTGGATAGTATTCTGGGTCCATCCATCTTCAGCTGCCTCGTCAATGTCCTTCCCTACAAAATAAAGCCAGAAGTGGTGAAATTTTCTGATGATTGCACAATATTCAATATCATGCACAACACCTCAGATACTAATGAAGCAGTCACTGCCTGCATACCACGACCTGGACCACATTGTGGCTTAGTCTGGTCATTATAAATAACATTGGTGCCACATAGCTGCCAGACAATGACCATCTCCAACATTAGAAAATCTAATCATTTCCCTTTGGTGTTCAACTGTATTGCCATCACTGAATCCTGTATGAGCAATCCTTGGGGGTTACCACTGACCAGAAACTAATTATATACAAGTACTGCGTTTCCAAGAGCACGCCAGAGGTTGGGAATTCTGCAGCGAGTAACTCACCTCCAGACTCCCCAAAGCCCTGCAGATGTTCTGCAAAACACAATTGCAAAGTGTGATGGAACAATGTACGATTGCCTGGAGAAGTGCAACTTCAACACTATTCAACCATGATATCCTAAACAAAGCACCATGCTTAATCGAAGCCATTCCCTATCTTAGGCATTCATTCCCTCCATTACTAGTACATGATAACAGTCGTGTGTGTCACCCACAAGGCTCTTTTGACAATGCCTTGCAAAGTCACAAACTCCTCTGTCCAGAAGAAGGGCAGCAAATGTGTAGGAACACTACCATCTGAAAGATCCTGTCCAAATTACAAATTTATTCACTTAGAAGATTGAGAATCTTTGGAATTAAGCAAATTTAGAGATTGTGGCTGCTTCATTGTCGAGTACATTCAAAGCTGGGATGGACAGGTTTTTGAACTCCCACTAGATGGCACTGTGAAATTGCATATGAAGGGCAGCTTGAAATGCCTTGTCTTGGTTGAGAAGATCTGCCCTCCTGTTTCAACGCCAGCTATCTGGCTTTGGAACATTACAACAAATCTCAGTCAAATATTTGATCAACTAAATGTACATATGTTTAACTATAGCCACCCTCAAGCCATTTACACTGTTTACGTGTGATTGGAAAGTACTCACAAGAGGTCACTTTTGACTTTTGGATGACCATTTTGAAATCTTGCCACGGTCTCATTCTGGGTGAAGATCTCATCACCTTTGAAACCCCAGCTTTATTTAAATCTAGCAGGTGTGCTGTTAGAAGCCAAACAGGCATTTCTGTGCAACGAACTGGATTGAGTCTTGAGATTTAGATTGGGTAAACTGGCTGGAAATGTGAAGGGCCTGTGGGGTTGTGGGCATGTGTTCTGGGTTAGTAGTGTCTTTGCTTATTTCTGTGGGTCCTGGAAGTGTTGTATTGCTGCTCCAGGATTATGGAATGAATTTGATATCTCCTTAGTTAAAGCTATGTTCCTCAGTTACTGGTAGAACTGACTGGAGTGACCAAAGTGCAGGATCCTACTAGTAATGGACAAAAATGGCAGTCAGTTGTTCTTAGCAATTTATTGTCAGCTTTATAGCCTGCTCAGTGCCTAATGAATGAATGAATGTTGGATGTGGCCTGAGCAAAGATTAATGAAGGGTAAAATCAGACTAAGTTTTTACTACTGATCAGGATGCACTGACTTCTACGAGAAAGTTTGCCAAGTTGTGTGCAAGGTGTAGGCAACATAATGCAGAAGGACAAAAAACAACAAAATGTGCAAAAAATGCACAATGGTCCTACTCGTTCTGTGTACTACACAATGGAGCTCCAGAATGATCGGTATATTCATTTTCAAGTATTACTGGTAAGACTTGGCAACGTGCTTCTCATTGTTGAATAGCCTGCTAACGCTCACTCTGTAGATCACATGAAATAATAGCCACTTGGTTATGATAAGGAGACAACGAGATGATTCTGAAACTGTACTTCAGCTTGAGGACAAATAGGGAAGAAGTAGGGGAAACCATGAAATGCTAGATCTTTCACTGAATAGTAAATGCTCTTAATTCTCTGAGATTTTGGATTTTAGAAACAACTTGTTGAAATTTGAAGCTTAAGTCTGCCAGCATGGTGCTTTTATCTGATATCACCACAAATTACCTGTGGATGTTTAATGAATAGCAAATTCTGTTAGAGCTCCAAGAAGCTAATTTTTAAAATAACTTCTTGAATTCATGTTGAGTGTTGCCAACCTGATGTTTTTTCTGTTTGAGAGGCTTCAGCGGATATCACCAGTGGGAATAACTGTCAAATATTTTGTTTTTTTGTCTCAGGAGAGTTTCACTTGCCCTTTTTTAGATCAGAAATAATCACTAGGTGAGATTGAAGTATATATAAAGTGATATTTATAGAAGAATAATCTAGCACATGCAATACTACTGTTCCACAAATTGAACACTTCTGGTGTACGCATTTATAAACAGCAAACCCTCTATCAATATGTCAACATTTCCTTGCCAACTAACCTAATCAAAATACTTTGTCAAAGAATTATGTGTCACTTTATTCTCAGTAATTCAAGTATCTAGTATTCAAAGTAAAACTTAACAGTAAACATCAGATATTTCAAACATGAAATTGTTTGGTAACTTTATTAAAAATTTCGTGGTAGCTTTCTGCAAGACACTGTGGAGCTGGAGGATTGCAGCAGGCCAGACAGCATCAGAGGAGCAGGAAAGTCGACGTTTTGGGTTGGGACCCTTCTTCACACTGTGTTGTCTCTGACTCCAGCATCTGCAGTTCTTGTTGTCTCTGAGTGCTTTCTGCAAAAGCTGTGTTTGGACTTGAGAATTAATTCAGTGGGATTGGCTGCTGTAGATAAATCGTGTCCAATCTTTTCTTTACATTGTCTACATTTCACCCTGGTATTTTTGCCCAGCATATAATATCAGCTAAAGAGACATGCACTATGACCAATTTCTTAGCTAGGAGGATGAATGGAATGTTTCTCATTCGGATGTGACAAAATCTTTATTTATTCAAATAATTTTAAGAGGAGAAATTTCAAAATTTTTAATCTGGTAGTTTTTAGACTTAAAACTGAGAGAAGGTCAATTTAAAACAGCAACAGTACAAAGTAGGCAGTCGCAAATTGGTAACCTAGCTTATATCTTTCTTGACTTTCAATTCCATTAACATTACCTCAAATGCCAAAGATCATTCCTCAGTTCTGTTAATGTATTGGATCACTGCGGTATGGCTAAAACAGACCTGCATGCCTCCTAAGCTATGATTGCTTTGTCCGTTTGTTAAATTGTGCACCTTTGTCCCAACATTGCCACCCCCAGGTGCAGTTTATGGCATCACTGGGAAGGCACCAAATTGGCAGGATTTGGTGGTTAGAAGTGGTATTACAGGCAAATCTCACACACCAACCTATACTATCCATTAGGAAACTGTTATTTGCCTGAAGGGAGGGAAAATAGTCAGGTTCCCTTTCTACTAAACCACAAACATTTGGGCAAACTGCACAATCTGTTTTAAGTGTTCTTGTCTCCAATGTTCTGCTTGCTAGGTTACTTTTCTTCTATTGTACTCCATCCATAGGTTCACTTTAGCCATCTACAGGCTTGCACATCTCAACTTAGCAATACATCTCTACAGGATTCCAGATGGATAAGAGCATGACTTCCAAGTAGGGTCTGGGCTCCAAATGTATTCCAGGCTGCAGCTGAGCTAGTGGAGTAGGACCTTTATGCAGTGAACCCCCACACTTTCTGTCCCTGTTGACAATATTTGCAGTTTAAGGAGTAAGTGTAAGATACACTTACTGATCCAAGAATATAAGCTGGATGTACATACTTGTGGCTTTTTAAATCCATTCAAGGGATGTGGATGCTACTGGATGGCCAAGCATTTATTGCCCAGCTCTGTTGCCCTTAATGAGGTGAGCTGCCTTCTTGAACCACTGCAATCTATTTGCTGTAGATAGTCTCACACTGCTGTTAGGAAGGGAGTTCCAGGATTTTCACCCAGTATGCTATAAAGTCTATCCTGTGTGTACTTAGAATTATGCCTGCCACTGGCAAGTGAATATTTGCAGCAAATAGAAAAAATATCGTTTTCATTAATTCTTAGTAAATGGTAAAGGGTGAGGGTGGCTTGTTTTTCAAAACATAACTAAATGTAAATAGTTCTAGAACAATTAAACTTCTTATTCTCAGATATGTCTACCAGGCTAGTCAGGAGTATCAAGTAAATGGTATTCAAGGTTTTTGAGAAGATTTGTAGCTCAGGTTGTTGGTGCAGTTGTTGACTTGCTCGCTGAGCTGGTAAGTTTGTTCACAGACATTTTGTCACCATACTAGATAACGTCATCAGTGCACCTCTGGTGAAGCGTCGGTGTTCTGTCTAGCTTGTTATTTATGTGTCTCAGTTTGCTTGGGTGGGTGGCATCATTTCCGGATTTGTTTCTTATTGGTTGGTATATGGGGTCCAACTCTACCTATTTGTTAAAGGAGTTTCGGTTTGAGTGCCAGGACTCTAGGAATTCTCGTGCATGTCTTTGCTTGGCTAGTCCTAGGATAGCTATATTGTTCCTGTTGAATTGGTGCCCCTCTTTGTCCACATGTATTGAAATGAGTGATAGTTGGTCATGTCTCTTAGTAGCTAGTTAGTGTTTGTGAATCCTGATGGCTAGTTTCCTTCCGGTTTGCCCTATGTAGTGTTGTTGGTAGTCTTTGCATGGTATCTCTTAAATAACTTTGGTTCTGTTAGTCATGGTTGTCGGATCCTTAATTCTTGTCAGTAGTTGTCGTAGTGTAGCTGTCAGCTTGTGGGATACCATGATTCTTAGGGGAAGGAGTAGCCTAGTGGTCATTTCAGACATGTCCTTAATGCATGGTAGGGTGACTAGTGTCTCAGGATGTGTTGTGTCTTCCTGTTGTGGTCTGTTATGTAGGTATCGGCAGACTACCCTTTTCAGGTAACTGTTGTTTCTTCCTCGGCTTTGCCAAATATTAAATGGTATGATAGACTCAGCTTAGGAGTGGACTGTGAGTGGAGTGCACTATTTATTTGACAGTAACTCTATATGCTTTGCCACTGTGTTCCGTAATTTTTGTAAAATATACTGTCACATGCAAAGGGGAAAGAGAAAGGATTATAAAAGGGGTCTACTTGCAGGCAAGCCTTTACAATAAACTATTTAATTGAATCATGTTCACAGGTAATAACATGTATATGTGGTCTGGAAATGTTTAATGCTTTAGACTAACGTTGGGCTAATACATGAGGTAGAAAATCTAAGTGAGGTCTTTTGTTTTCTGTCTTTCTTTTATTGGGTACATTGCAAAAGGGCCTCCTGTATTAAAATTCAACTTTGAAACAGTAATCAACGACACACAAGAAGGTAAAGCAAAGAACTGCAGATGCTGGAGATCTGAAACAAAAACAGAAAGTGCTGGAGAAACTCAGCAGGTCAGGCAGCATCTGTGGTGAAAAAACAAGTGTTTTAACACTTAGAGTTCAGTGACCCTTCAGCAGAATTGAAAGTAGCTTGGAAATTATAGTAATTACGCAATGATGTGAGTTGAAAAAGTGATGTGAGTTATTTGCTACTTATCAGTGCTGTTTGACAGCATTGTTGATGACATCTTCCATCTCTTTTCTTACATTTGAGAGTAAACCGGGCAGAAATTGGCCTGAGATAGTAGGAACTGCTGATGCTGGAGAATCTGAGATAACAAGGTGTAGAGCTGCATGAAGAGTCTGAAGAAGGGTCTCGACCCGAAACATCAGCTTTCCTGCTCCTCTGATGCTGCTTGGCCTGCTGTGTTCATCCAGCTCTTCACCTTGTTATCTCAGAAATTGGCCTGGTTTGTTTCATTCTGTTACAATTGTGAGGCTTATGAGATATTTATGTTTTAAGACTGTGTCTTTAGTTTAAGGCAAAAATGAAGGGTATCATGTGATGTGTTCTGAAGATGCCTGTCAGCAAGCCAAAGTGTTTGTTAGAGATTAAAGGGGTCCACATTGTTTTACAGGGGAGGTGGTGTGAGGGACTTAGAAGTGGAGAAAATAACAGTAACCTGTGTATGAATGGTGGGCTGACTGTGAGCCTCCAAAATCCCAGAAAAGTGTCGGGATGTCAGGTTGAATCATCCATTTACTTCCAAGATATAAGCGAGTTAGGATTTCAAGGAAAGCTAATCATCATCTCTATCTGAATGCATGACCTATATGATTCACATTATCTCCATCTTGAAGTCCATCACTGTGGCAATGTAGAGGAAGCTATTGTAGCTTTTCCTAAAATATTGAATATGACAGACAGGTTAGTCGGTCAGGTATCAGAGGGAAAAGAAAGACAGAGAGAGAGGGATAGAGAGAAAGTGCAGCCAGAGTCTGAAAGTCTGTATAGTTCACCGTACAGGAATGGGATGGGAACTCACACTTGACTTGAAAACATTATATTTGTGAGGAGTTGAAATGAGGCTGGAAAGATTTGTCTAGCTTAGAGGGAGAAGTCTCCTAGAAAACCTGGACTATGAAACACTGTTCTGGAGTTAAAAGTTTCCAAACTGGGAAAAGATCAGAAGCAAATCCTTGGGAGCTAAGAATCACTTTGGACTGATTTCAGGGGAATAGAATGTCTACTGAAATGAAGTAAAGCATATTCCTGTAGAGTGGGTTTTCTTGGTTGTGCTAGTTACAAAGTAAGGTGCTCTGTTCCTTGTTTTTGAAGTACAAATAAACTACAAAAGTCATGTTTAGCTAATAGTGCTTTTAATTTTTTTAGTTTACGTTTTACATTTACAAATAGTGGTTGTGGGTTTAGAATGTGCTGTCTGGGAGCCTTAGTGATTTTTTGCAGTGCATTTTGTAGTTGGTACACACTGCTGCTACTGAGTGTCTGTGGTGGAGGGGTTGGATGTTTGTGGACGTGGTGCCATTTTGTCCAAGAAGGTAAGAAGCTTCTTGAGGGTAGTTGGAGCTGCTTTCATCCAGACCAGTGGAGTGCATTCCATCATACTCCCTACTTATGTCTTGTAGATGGTGGACAGGCTTTGGGGAGTCAGGGGATGAGTTACTTGTTGCAGGATTCCGAGCCTTTGATTTGCTGTGGTAGCCATTTAGTAGTATTTGCTGTGGTAGTATTTATGTGGTTAGTTCAGTTCAGTTTCTGGTCAGTGGTAATCTCCAGGATGTTGATTGTGTGGAATTCAGTGATGGTTATGTCACTGAATGTCTAGGGGCAATGGTTAGGCTGTTTTTTTTGTGGTAATCATTGCCTGGCACTTGTGTGGCATGAATGTTACTTGCCACTTATCAGCTCAAGCCTGGAGACTGTCCAGGTGTTGCTGCATTTGGACTTGAACTGCTTCAGCATCTGACGAGTGGTGAGTGGCACTGAAAATGAATAATAGTACAATAATCAACAAACACTCCCATCTTTGTTCTTATGATTGAGGGAAAGTCATTGATAAAGTTGCTGAAGATGTCCTAGAAGCTTTCTAGGACATTTCCTTGATGAAGACTTGTGCTCTGGAACTTGCTGTGTGACTAGCTATGCTATTTCAGCGCAGCAACGACTTAAATCTAGTAGTTTCATGGTCGTCATTACTGAGATAATGCTTTTATAACGGTAACTTCAAAATAACATGTATTGGCTTCTTTTCTCATTCCTATACTGTTCCCTTTGGAATTTCCCAAAGATGTATCCTTAACTTTCTTATTTTCATCATCCTTGTACTCCCCTTATTGGCTGGATGGCTGGTTTGCAATGCAGAATGATGCCAACAGTGTGGATTTAGTTCCTGCACTGCCTGCAGTTACCTTTGAAGGTAATCATCATAGTCTCGTGAGAAATGCAGGGTTACAGGGATAGGATGGATGGGGGTGGGTCTAAGTGGGATGCTGTTTAAAGGATTGGTGTAGACTCGATGAGCCGAATAGCTTTCATCCACACTTTACAGATTCTATGATTCTCACCATCTCACGTAGCCTGAGACATGCTGACCCTTGGGTTAAACCATTTCCACTTGTCTCATTCTATGGGAGACCAGTCCTAGGACTGTGACTTTATCTTTTACTTCCCTCAGTGAAATCATCCAGAGCGTCTATGAAGAGAGAAACTTAATGGGCTGGATTTAATGCAGCTGTCACATTGGGAACTATGGTGGTCTTGTCCATGAATTAAATTGGTCCATGGTTCCTCGTACCAGCAGCAGAACTTTCAGTTTGCTTTGGTTATTGACTATTATTACAGGGTCTGCTTCAATTTAGTGTTGTCTCGGGAATTTAGTGGTGTTCAGCCCTTTGGAATGCTGCTGAGCAAACCATGTTGGATTTGCCAGAATTTTCTGGCTGGTGGTGTAGGCACTTCATTATTTTGTGCCTGATCAGAGAACCTGACACCTTTAAAGAGAGTCTGCTGGAATTTGCTCTCCTGCTCTTGCCTCTGATCCTTGTCACTCTCTTACATAACCCCCAACCTGGAACCCTCACCTGGTTCTGAGTCACCTTTAATCTGGAGTCCCATGATGTTCTTGAGCATCTGATGATTGCAATATCTCCAGAAGCCATTGCTGTTGCTGGTGCTGGATGCAACCAGTAGCTGCTGCTTTCTGATTGTTGGTGACTTGAAGGAGTTGAGCCTTCCACTACCAAGACCTGAACTAATGGGCGATGCCCAGTGGTGGCTACTTCGGTGCCTGAAAGGCATTTGATCCCCTCAGGTCTTCAGCATGGAAATGCTGATATAGGTTTCTCTAACTGGTGGATGATATGCGCAATCACTCCACAAAATCCAGCTCAACATTTCAGCTTTGTGACAGCTGCTACCAGATCTATATTTTCAGCTTTATGTCAATTCTGTCAACTTGTAGATGGGAACACCACCACCTGCAAGTTCACCACTAGGCCACCATCACCCTGACTTAGAAACATATTATCATTCCTTCTCTGTCACTGGATCAGCATCCTGCAAGTCCCTGCCTAACAGCAAATGGGCTGTAGCAATTCAGGAAATGATTCACCCATGTCTTCCGCACTTCTGCTTTCACCCCCGTCTTCCCTCCCACAACAGCGATAGGGTTCCCCTTGTCCTTACCTACCAGCCCACCAGCATCCACATCCAGAAGATCATTAAAAGTCACTTCTCTCACCTCCAATGAGATGCCACCACAAGACACAATCCCCTCCCCTCCCCTCTTTTGTCCACCTTCCACAGGGACCATTCCCTCTGGGACACCCTGATCCACTCTTGCTTGCAAGAAAGACCCTGAGCTTCCAGTTACCTGCCACTTCAACACATAGCCCTGTTCTCTGGCTAGCATCTCTGTCTCAGGCTTGCTGTAGTGTTCCAGTGAAGCTAGGCGCAAGCTGGAAGAATAATGCCTCATTTTCCGCTTGGGCACCCTGCAGCTCCCCGGACTCAGTATTGAGTTCAATAGTTTTGGAGCCTAAACCCCCAATGTCCAAGCCCTTTACCCCACATACCAGGCCTTGTTATCTCATAGTCTGTCATTACACACACCTATTGTTAGTCACTTACAGCCCCTATTAACAGCTATTCACCCTCCTAGCCAGATTGTTATCAACTCCTTTGCCTGTCCAAGTGCCCTTCTCTCTCTTTGGCTCTATCCCCACCTATCATTTACTCCATATCCCCTCCACCTCCCCTTCCCTGTCTTCTGCGCATAAACTGACATTTTCCTAGCTACCATCAGTCTGAGGAAGGGTCACCAGACCTGAAATGTTAACTCTGATTTTTCTTCACAGATACAACCAGACCTGCTGAGCTTTTCCAGCAACTTCTGCTTTTGTTCCTGATTTAAGCACCTGCAGTTCTTGGTTTTTAAGGGCTTGTTTTACCTCAGCTGGAATATTGTGTACAGTTATGGATGTCACATTATAGAAATAATGTGAACACATTGGAGATAGTGCAGATGTGGTTTATAAGAATAAGTCCAGGGATGAGGAACTTCAGTTATGAGGATGGATTTAGAAGTTGGAACTCTTCTCCCCTGATAGAAGATGGGTAAAAGGAGATCTGATAGAGATTTTCAAAATCATGAGTGGGCAGGATAGATTGATGGGGAAAAACTGTTCCTGCTCATTAAAGGAACAAGAACATGAGGCCATAGACTTAAAGTGATGTGAGAAAGCAGCAAGAGTAAAGTGAGAATTTTTAAAAAACTCAGTGAATAGTTAGGGTATGGAGTGGGAGAGGCAATTTCAGTTGAGGCATTCAAGAAGGCATTGAATGATATTTGGATAAGAATAACGTGCAAGGATATGGGGATAAAGTTGGAGATTGGCACTTGGTAAGTACGCTCTATTATGAGCCGGTGCAGGCGTCATGAGCTGAATGGTCTTCTTCACTATCGTAACAACTCTGTTGTTCTGTTATCATGTCCTTTACGATAGCCTCTAGCTTTTTCCACACTACTGATGTAAGGCTAATAGGGCTGTCGTTTCTTGTTTACTCTCTTGCTCCTTTCCTATGTAGCAGGATGACATTTGTAAGCTTCCAATTTTGCAAGAATCACTCCAGAATCGATGGAATTGTGGATGATTACTAATGCATTGATTATGTCTGTAGTCGCCTCCTTCAATACTTTGGCATGTAGTTGTTGGGTCCTAGGGATTAACTTTCAGCCCCATTAATTTATCCAGTACAACCTTCTTACTAATGGCAATTTCCTTCAACTCCTCATTCTCTATAGTCACTGGATCTCTAATTCTGCCAGATTTAATATATTTTCCTCTTTGAAAATATTCCTCTGCCATTTTTCTATTCCCCAATTTAATTTCTCTTGACTGTTTTTAATTGACCAATATGCATGTTAGCCAAAATAAAATAAAAGAACTGCAGATGTTTTGAATCTGAAACAAAAACAGAAATTGCTGGAAAACTCAGTAGGTCTGCAGCATATGTGGAGAGAAACAGATTTAATGTTTTGGGTCCAGTCTCCATTCTTCAGAATCTGAATTGTCAGACGCTACCAGACCTGCTGAGTTTTTCCAGCAATTTCTGTTGATGATTTATCTTAGCCAAATAACTTATTTTTATTTATGGCTTTCATAGTCCATTTTTAATATTTTGCTAGATTGTATTTATATTCTGTTCTTCACCTCCTTATCAGTTTCTTAGTCCCCCTTTACTGTTTTCTACAGTTCCCAGATTTATTACTATTCCTGGCAATTTTATAACTGTCTTTTAACCTTATCCAATCCTTAACTTCCTTTGTCAGCTATGGTTGACTGACTTTTGAATTTTTGTACCTTGAAGGAATGTTTGGTCCTGCAAGCCATATAAGAGTTCTTTAAGACAGTCCACTGCATATGCACAGTCATGCCTTTTAATGTATTTCCATCCATTTTAAGTCAGTTTGTGCCTCATGCTTTCACAATTTCCTTTATTCAAGTTTAACACCCTTGTTTCAGATTGAACTCGCTCACTTCCAAACAAAATGAAAACAGTTTTTCCACTGTGATCACTCATCTGTAAAAGTTCTTTTACAGCATTATTATTAGACCTTTTTCATTACATGATATTGGATGCAAAATCACCTGTTCTCTAATTGGCTAATCAAAATTCTGTTCTAGAAAATCACTAAGACACTCCAGCTTTAGTGCTCATTAGGTTAACCTAGTGTACGTGCTGACTGAAGTCACTCATGATTGCTGTGTTGCACATGCTACAATCTTTCCCATCTCCTGATTTATACCATGCCCCACAATACTACAACTACTTCTCCCTGCTGTTTCTTCATTCAACCCAAACAGATTTCACACATTATTCTTCTGATCTAAGCTTGTCCCCTATTAAATTTACTGGTCTCATCTTGTATTATTTATGCATCTATGGAATCTCCTTTTACTATTGTCCTTCCATTCACCTTTCTCTTCCCTCCCTTTGCACAGCTGAGATATCTTTGGTGCCATGGACTTGTCTCTGTCTGCACTCCCTGAAGAACCTGCACCAGTTTCCAAAATAGTATACCGATTGGCAAGCGCAATTTCCACACAGTCCTCTGCTTTGCAGTTGCACAACAGTGCCTCCAGCTGATGTTCAAGTTCCAAAACCCAGAGATCAAGCTTGTGTAGTTGGTGACACTTCCTGCAATTGTGTTTTTCTTGGACAGCGTGTAACATGAGTTCACACATACTGCAGGATGTGCACTCCACTTGTCTCCCCTGACCTGTCATCCCATAATTCTAACTATTCCTTAGTTACTATCAAGGTAAGTGAATTGGATCCCTCAGAAATGTCTGACTCTAATTCAAACTCAAAGTTGAAGACATTTTTGGATACAGGATAATTGTCCATAGAAAATTTAAACTTCATGGGCAAATCCCAGACAAATGTTGTGTGGGATATCTAAAGAGTCCCATAGCACCTCTTTTAGGATATGTTCCTGCAAAGGCTGTCTTCCAGTTGGAAGACCTGGACCTATAGATTATAGTATAAGAAACTCACAAAATAATTGGTTTCTTAGAGCTTGTTCCCTCAACTGTGCAGGCAAAACACTGGCAATTTTACAGTTAGAAGGGTAGCACCAACTTTCATTCTGGAATCGTTCTTATGAATTTCAATAATTTCAGTGTATTTGTACAACACGTGGTGGTATGATTGTGATCGGATGGTTGTTAATGGTGGAATCATGTTTCACTGAACCTATGATGACTCAGCTGTGCAAAAATGAGTTCTTACTGCTAGCTGGCCTATCTCCCCACACGTACAGTTCATGTACAGCTATTTGATCCATGTTACTGTTATATATAACTAAGAAGTGGACTCATATAATTTGGGTAAAGTAGTTCTGCCATTTTGTAATGGTTTATGGTGATATTTAAATGCTTTGATAAAGCTGCCGGCTTATGACATCCATTATGATATATTCAGTGAAAATCCAGACTGTGGTGAGGAAAGCACCAGGCAGGGAATGTTTCGATTATTGTATGTTTTGGAGCAAATGGAATGAGTCATAAATCAACAGATGACTTGTGTTGCTTTTTCTCTCAGCATGTTAGTAATGCTAACAGGACTTGGTTGTCTGCTAAAACCACTCTCTAACATATAGAAGCAATAATATGCTCCCAGTGCAGTGATTCTAGTTCTCTGTGTGATGTGCACACTGTAGCACTGTACTTAGCTCAAAATAGAATGAGAAGTGAATAAATTGGTATGTTATCAAGACTTTCTTGACCCACAGGGTGAGATACTGTGTCAACACCAGGATCAGGGTTCCAGTAGAAAGCACCAGCTGATCTTAAATGTTTCTGGTTACATGCAAAATTTCTGAAGAGCGAGAGAAATGGCTGCAGCAAGGATCCAAGCCAGAACTGCTGAAGTTTGTGAAGCAGCATTGCAGTGGGTTCCATAAGCATTAGGCCTCTGCTTCTGTCACGATATGCCTGTTTACATCAGAGCACCCACCAGTACATTAAATCCATGTTCTTTGCCGATTAATATTCTGTTTCTCACAAAAGTGTCTTAATATAATCTGATTTTCAAATCATATTTTGAAGTTTGAATTCAGTAATACATCCCTTATTCTTGGCAAGTAGTAATGAGGTACATGTTGACAAAGTGTATATACCTTTGGAGTTGAGTCAGTTTGTTGGAGGGGCTGCATGTAAACAGTCACACTATCAGCTTACAGTCCACTTCAATTTTACACTCCATTGCTCTGAGTACAAAGAAACAATTTAACTGGAGCCAATGGAAAGGAAACTTGAATGTGGTGTATCAAGGGCTGGTGATTCCACCCTCCTGATTTATGCCTCTACCTCCCCTCTCAAAGTTTGAAAATTCCACGTATGCTTGAGGGATGCCCTTCCTATTCGGACAGCTATGCAATTTACAATTGTAGCTTTTTGTCTTCACAACTTATCTACTCTTTCATTCTGTGGTCACTGACTTTGGGTGGATATCCTTCTGTTTGAATGACCATTTTTCTTGTTTAAACATATATACTGAATGTTAGCAAAAGCAGCAGCTTCAACTTAAATGAGCATCTTTAGTATAGTGAACTCAAAATGCACTTCACAGGAGCATAATCAAATAACATTTGGCACTGAGCTATATAACATAATGTTAGGAGAGATGAACGAAAGTTTAGTCAAAAAGGTACGTTTTAAGGAGCATCTTAAAAAAAGGTATAGAATCAACATTTGAAGTGCAATCACAACTGAGCTCCATCTTTCACATAACTGTGCATTTCCAAATAGGAATCATCTTATAATGATCACAAGCTAGAAATCTTACCTGAGGCACATTAAAGTGCTCCAAAACTTGGGGCAAGGGAAGAATATCCAGAGCTGCTGCTCCTGATTGCTGCTAAAGAATATGAGTAGTGCAGTAACTGTAGAAGATTAGGGTGATGTTCCAGTGGTTTTTGTGAGGTCCACATACAAAGAAAACACTTAGGTGAGGTGTGGTTGGGCTCTGGTGGTATGTGAGGTTTGTAGGTCTGTGGATTCACACCCAGAATGAGCCAGTACGTTTATAAGCCAGGACTAGAAATCTAGGGAACAAGGATGACATAAATAAGAATTCAGGCTGTTACACGTTTTTGCTAGTTTTACCACTGTTTAGTATTCTTAATTCCAGTCATGTGATTTCTGCCAACTCCAAGGCATTTGCTGCAAATATTAGTACAAAATGCCTGGGTTAGAACGTCAATACTTAACCGTCGCTACTCTACTCTCAGAACTGATCATTGAATGTAATTAAGTGTGTGTACACAGCATCAGAGCCTTCTGAGATTTTAGCAGAACAGAATGGTGAACAAAAGACACTTCATCTAGCATTGTATGTGTTTCAACATCCAGTGATATAGAATCAAAGAGGACCATAAATAAGCATCCTGTCCCTTTCAAGACTATTAATCCAGTGTTAAGTGTATCAGTAGACTAGAACAGTTGAAGAAAATTGTGAACACTATCACTTTGGGGCAAAGTTTACAAGCTGGAGACCTTATGGCCGGTGATCAGAACTCAGCATTCCATGATGTCAGCAAATGGAGATGCAATGGTAATCAACACTTCTGTGTGTGTCATTTGGTCTTTGTGTTTGTGTACAAGTTGATCAGTTTCATCCAATTTATATTGTTATTTTCAAATTGAAACATTTTCTGCAGCGGTGGGTTTCTAGCAGCACAAGGTGATGGCATAAAGGGCAATGGGCAGTGGTGATTGAGCAGTCTTTTATAAGAGACTTATTAGACCCCTCGTACAGTTCTGGGTGCCACATTATAGGAAAGACATGAACACAGTGGAGAGAGTGCAGAAGCAGTTTACAATATGGTACCGGGGATGAGGATCTTCAGTTATGAGGAAAGACTCTGCGGTGGCATGGTGGCTCAGTGGTTAGCACTGCTGCCTCACAGCGCAGGGACCCGGGTTCGATTTCCCCCCTCGGGCAACTGTCTGTGTGGAGTTTGCACATTCTCCCTGTGTCTGTGTGGGTTTCCTTGGGGTGCTCCGGTTTCTTCCCACAGTCCAAAGATGTGTAGGTTAGGGGGATTGGCCATGCTAAATTGCCTATAGCATTCAGGGATGTGTAGATTAGGTGGGTTATAGGGGGATGGGTCTGGGTGGAAAGCTCTGAGGGTTGGTGTGGACTAGTTGGGCTGAAGGGCCAACACTGTGGGGATTCGATGATGATGACCTTAAGAAGTTGAAACTCCTCTCCTTGGAGGGAAGAAGGCTAAGAGTCTATGCCCGAAATGTAAAGCTTTCCTGCTCCTATGATGCTGCTTGGCCTGCTGTGTTCATCCAGCTCCACACCTTGTTATCCCGGCTAAGAGGATCTGTTGGAGGTTTACAAAATTAGGAGCAGGCTGAATAGAGCAGATAACAAGAAACTGTTCTTACTAGTAAAAGGAACAAGAACAAGAGAATGTGAGAACAAGATGTGCAAAAGAAGCAAGGGTGACATGAGGAAACTTTTTTCACTTAATGAGTAGTCAGACAATAGAATGCTCTGCCTGGAGATACGGTAGTGAAAGGTTCAACTGAGGCATTAAGGAAGGCATTGGATGATTTTTTTTGGGTAAAAATAAAGTGTAAGATCATGGGGAAAACGTAGGAGATTGAACGAGCCAGTGCAGGCACAATGGGCTGAATAGCCGCCTTCTGCACTGTAATGCTTGTGTGATTCTGCTATATATCTTGTGCAGTCAACAGGATTCCATAGCACAGGCATCACGTCATACAAGGTTGAAAGACGTTGAAAGGTTCTTGATGGAACAGTTCATAGAGGAATCAAATTGGTAATGTCCATGATGGAGAATCTGTTCTGGTACCATTGAAGGCTCAAGCATTGGAGGAAATTGGAACCTTAGGTCAAATCTGTGGCTACCATGTGTGCTGCCGTGATGCTATGGAGGAAGGAAGTGCTACTCATGGTCAAATGTTCTACTTGCCAATGAGTAGGTAGCTGGACACATTTGGGATGAAGGTCAGGAACACCCAATTATCCAATGATTGAAGACTGGATTGAGGATGCACAGCTGGTCATTGAATGCAAGTGCCTCAATCTGTGGGAGGAGGTGCTTGTGATGGAATATCTTGTATGAAGGCCATGAAAAAATACTGGGAAGGGGTACATAGGTACAAACTTGGCCATGCTCGCACTTTGAAGTACTGACGAAGGTTTTTGGGGACAGATATATTCTGTCACAGCTACAGCAGATGTTTTAGAAGTACAACAAAGCCAAAGGGAGGACCTGGTCTTTATATCCCTAGGGCTGGGAAGTTGTGTGACCACATCGTCCTTTTGGATCCCTTCTTCAAATCGAGCAGACAGACAATTAAGGATCGCCTAGCTAAAGCATTGAGAGAATGGGAATGTCCAGTTGAGTAATAAACTTCAGTTGTCCTTCTTTGAAGCACATGATTACATCATCTGAATCATGGACTCCTAAAACCAGGTAAAAACCTATCATTGGGGAGCTGACTCTTGACACGATGAAGATGTAGCTCTCAGGCTGAAGAGGCAGGTAGAACAGATTGCTGCACTGCAAACTTCAAATCCAGTCCTTGATGGACCAACTCCACAGTACACCTGGCAGCTGATCCTGCCCAAGTGACACATAGTGAGATGAATTGGTTCTGGGCCCTCTTTCGTCTGTCATTGATATAAATGATTTGGATGAGAATGTCGAAGGCATGGCTAATAAGTTTGTGGATGACAGAAAAATTGGTGGCATAGTAGACAGTGAAGAAGGTTTTCTAAGATTACAAAGGGATCTTGATCAAATGAGTCAATGGGCTGAAAAATGGCAGAGGGAGTTCAATCTGGATAAATGCAAGTAACATACAAGGGTAGGGCTTATGCAGTTTGTGGTAGAACCTTGGGTAGTGTTGTAGAATCCCTACAAAGGTGAACTGACCCATTGGGCTTCAAAATTGGTACGATTGGGGCTGCCCATTTGCAAATTGAACTGGTTTGAGGGTGGCATAATGGCTCAGCAATCAGCACTGCTGCCTCATAGCATCTGGGACCCAGGTTTGATTCTACCCATGGGTGGTTGTCTGTGTGGAGTTTGCACATTCTTCCTGTGTCTGCGAGGGTTTCTTCCAGGTGCTCCGGTTTCCTCCCACAGTCCAAAGATGTACAACTTAGGTGGATTGGCCATGCTAAATTGCCCATGGTGTCCAGGGATGCATAGGTTTGGTGGATTAGCCATTGGATAGGCAGGGTTACGAGGATAGGATAAGGGCGTAGGATGCTGTCTGGAGGGTCGGTGTGGACTCGAGGGACTAAATGGCCTGCTTCCAGACTGTAGGGATTCAATGAATCTATGTTGATTCCTTCACTTTCCAATTTTCTGAGTTCTGCTTCTACTTTTGCCCTCAGGATAAGTGGCAGTGGACAAGCCTGTGGAATTGCTTCCTGATCAATATGCAAGGTTGCTTTGGCTCCTCTGTAGTCCCTAGACCTTCCTGGAAAATTTCCGGGTATTCATTAGGAATTCACTCAGGCAGCCATTTTCATTTGAAAAATGTTGAGCTAATCTAGGTGAATCTCTCATAACCAATTTCACCCCATCAGGCTTGGGACCAAGCGTTTTAATCACAATCGATCCAGTTGCCTTTCATTAGAGACTGAAACAGAGGTGGTACCCAAAATCTGCAAAATCTCCCTCATGTAGGTTCTCAGCCTAGCTGAAGTTGTGTGCAAACTTAAGTTCAGAGCAAATTTTTATTAAAAACAGATTCTGTGAACACTGACCTATTCATGCCAGTATCAACCTCCATTTGTACTGGATGGCCATTTAACTGGATGTTTATCTTGGTTGGTTCTGACATGAATATTGCAAAACAATTTAACTGTTCCAAACCAGATGCAGGTGGAGTTTCTAGAGTATAACCTCTCTTGGACACCATCCTGGATTCCCCACTATGAGTTATCTTACTCCATTTAAGTCTAGTACGACTCTTGCAGTCCCAAATCCACATAGCAACAATTACAATGTCTTACTGGGTAAGATCCTGAAGAAAATCGTAACTGTTTATCCAAGACTTGGCTTTGATTTGGAGTTTTGCTGTGGGCTGACCTAGACTTATCTGGATATTTCTTGAATGAGGCTCTGCGGTTGCCTGCACTCAGTGGTGTTCCCCTAGCTCAGGTAGGCAAGATGACCACTTCCATCGGAATACCCTGCAACTTGTGCTCCACTTGTCACCCTTTTGAAATGATAAAGCCTGTTGTAATGCCTATTTGAGGTCCAGTTGATCTTCAGCAAGTAGGCCTTTTTGCATTGTCATTTCGTTAATCACATATAGTAGACAGTCTCTACACATCTCATTAAGGATTAAACCAAAGTCACATGCTTCTGCCAGTGTTCTTATCCTAGTCAAAATGCCCAGTACAGATTCCCCTGGTCCTTGAATTAGTGAGTAAAAGAGAAAGCATTAAAGGAGGCTTGGTGTCATAATATACCTTAACTGTTTCTGTCAATTCTTGGAAGGTTTTAGTATCTGGTGCCTCAGGGAAGGTTAGGCACTTAATAACAGAAAAAGCTGCAGCTCCAAAGACTGTCATAGGAATTACTCTTTTAATCTGTCACAATGTCATTTACCCCAAAAAATAAAGCATTCTTTCCACATACTGGGACCGGTCCTTGGTGGCAGGGTCCAATGAGTCAAGCTGCCAAATCAGAGGCCTATGTAAGAAAATGCTTACCCCCAGCTTCAAAATGACTGCTGTGAACAAATTTCTTCAGGATTGTTCTTTACTCTCATTACCATGGAAATATCTCCTCAAAGGCTGGCATCCCCTCCCCAGTTGTCCTTTATTTATGAATGCCAAGCTTTTGACAACAGCGCTGAGTCAGGCCTTCAGGGCCTCAATATCCCTGACATTCATTCTTTTTATGTGAACCAGGTCTCCCTGATTGGGGTTGTTAACCTGGTTCAGCCAGGGAACTCATAGTCTGAGGTCCAGCTGTCTGACCTCATTACAATCATGACAACACCTTAGAATAAAATGTGTCTTGCAAATCCAAGTGTGCATCCAGTATGATGAGGTCTCATCCAGCCCTAGAAGAAAGTGCAACGATGACTTCTGAGAAGCAGTAATTGAAGCAACAAGTTTTTGCCAATCATATGACTTCTCGAGATGGATCTAACTTTGACCCCGTCCCAAAGCCTGAATCACAAAGAAAGTGCCAGTATGGATAAGAAGCTGACTTTTGACTTCTTGAGCAAATAGTGGGTATCATTGCAATCCTTATGAATTGTCCAGATCAGTAATGCAAGAACACACCAACATTGACCAGAATGTTCTAGCCATGGCACAATTAAATTTGTTGAAGCAGTTTTTTTCAGAATCCCTACATTGTGGAAACAGGCCCTTCGGCCCAACAAGTCCACACCGACCCTTGGAGCATGCCACCCAGACCCATCCCCTTATAACCCACCTAAGCTACACATCCCTGAACACTACAGGCAATTTAGCACGGCCAATCCACCTAACCTGCACATCTTTGGATCGTGGGAGGAAACCGGAGTACCCGGTGGAAACCCACGCAGACACGGGGAGAATATGCAAACTCCACACAGACAGTCGCCCGAGGGTGGAATTGAACCCGGGTTCCTGGCGCTGTGAGGCAGCAGTGCTAACCACTGAGCCACTGTGCTGTCCCCAAAGAAACGCACACAGACATGGGGGAACGTGCAAACTCCACGCAGACAGTCACCTGAGGGTGGAATCGAACCCAGGTATTTGGCACTCTGAGACAGCAGCACTAACCACTGTGCCACCCAATAAACCCAGTTATGTGTGCTGTTTGTTGTTACTGGATGACCAGTCTCAAGGAGAGAAATGTTCTCCAGTAGAGGTAGTGTTGATGAAGGAGGGCACTAAATAAGGGAACTTGAGCATTTGAGTTGACCTTACTGGAAGGAAAGGCATCTTTAGCAGAAAGAGGCATCGTGCTGAGACAGTCTGAGGATTTCCTTAAACAGGTATGAACTACTGCCTTAATTTCACGTTAATGCTCTGTTTTCCTAGTATAACCTTAATTTCCGTCCGTTTGTGAAGTCCTGATGCAAGTTGAATAAAAGAAATCCCTGCTTCATGATGTTCATGCCATTTAACATTTAACATGTTTAAATCTTGCACTACAAACGATACTGTTGTTCTTTGAATGGAAGGAATGTCAATATTCTCAGAGAGCCCTTTACACAAGCATTTGAGGACAATTATTTCATGGGAATGCTCTTAGTTTACTTTTCCACCTACATCAAATCACCAGTCAAAGCAGAGAGACTGGGGGTGAGGTGTATAGTTAGTAAATATTTTGTAATTGGATTTGTGGTAATGAAACTATGATAACAAAACTATTTCTAATTGTTACAATGATTTACTGAAGCTGTTTTTGCTCTGAGAAGGTGAAAGAAGTGAAATATATATCAATCCGGCAAAAATAAAGGCTATTGCTGGCCCGTCTTATGCCTTGGCTTTCCTAATCATACTCACTGCAGTCCGTACACATGCCAATATCAAAAAAATGCAACCAAAACTTTAGAAATGTCTCACATGAAACCTCATGTGTGTCTGGAGTATCTCAAATGAGGAGGCTACTGTCAACAAACGCATATAGACCTTGGATAATAACTCTTCTGGAAACTTTGAAAAAAGTTATAGATAGTCCCATGATAGACATCATTGGTAAGTTCAAAATGTTACACCTTATTTGAAAAACATGCATCCTCAATACGTCATGAATGAACTGGAATTAGTTCAAGGAGATTGGTAGGACCTTGCAAGTGACAGCAGTCTCATCACTTCAAATATCCAGAAATGATCAAGAGGCCAAAGTTAGTGGAGTTTGGATATCTTGGAGGTCATGGGACTGGAGGAGATTATAGACATATTCAAGGGTGAATTGTTGAGGAGATTTGACTACGAGGATGAGAACAATAAGATTGAGGCAGTGTTTAACCAGTACTGTAAAGAGTACTGTAAAGAGATCAAAGAGCACATGGCTAATAGGTGAATGAAAATCTTTTGAGGGTAAGGACACGGGCAGCAGGGGTTTATGTTTGTGGAAAAATAGATTGTGGGAGGGCCATTTATGAGGGCATTGTTATAGTCACATCTAAAGGCTTGAGGATTTCAGCAGCAGATAAGCTGAGGCAAGACAGAGCCAGGTGATGTTAAGGAGGTGGAAATAGGTGGTCTTGGCATTGCTGCAGATATGTGGTAAAAACCTCATCTCAGGGTTAAAAGAGATTATGAACAGTCTGGGAGAAAGGTGAAGTTGGAAGCTTGGGGATGGAATTTGGGGCAGGGACTGGAACTGGAGCCAAAAACTTCCTGATATTTAATTTAAAGAAATTTCTGCTCATTTAATACTGGTAATGGACAAGCAGTCTGATAACATAACAACAATAGGGAGCTGAAAGGGGTAATGGTAAGGTACGGTTGGGTGTCATAAGCCTACCTGTACAAATGAAAGCTATGTTTTTGAATATTGTCTTTGAAGGGCAGAATAGAGATGAAAAATAGAGAGCCAAGGATAGATGCTTGGGGAATGGCAGAGGTGACAATGTTTAGCAGGAAGAGAAGCAGTTTATACAATTGTTGTCCCAGCCAGCTGGATAATAGTGGAGACTATTATCCGAGGAGATGTGGTCAAACATGTCAAAAGCTTCAAACAAGTCAAAAAGAATTAGGGGGTAAGAATTTGCTGCTCACTATTGGATAGATATCATTTGTGATTTTGAGAAGAACAATTTTAACACTGTGGCAGAAATGGAAACAAGATTTCAGGGATTCAGATATGAAGTTCTGTGGAAAATCGGCAGGATTTGGGAAGATAACAATGTTTGACCCATCATAAGTTTGCTGATCAACAACGAACTAAGCAGCCTAATTCTACTTAACAGCTCTTGGCTGGTGGTTTTGTAAATTGCTTCATTTCAAATGTATATCCAATTTTAAAGCAATGCAATTTCTGCCTTACTGCCTGTTCAGGTAATCAGTTAATTAATCCCCACTACCCTCATTACTCCTCCAGCCAATGACTTTAAATATATGCCCTAGAGTTATTAATCTTTCCAGTAATGTGAGATCCTCTCTACTGAGGTCCCTCTTTAAAAAAAATCACCCGAATCATCTTTTTCCTCAGCATCCATTTCTCCAAAGAAAATAAGGCTAGTTATCCAATCTTTGTCATGCTTGAAATTCTCCTTGCTGAGAACATTCCTGTGAACCTTCTCAGTACACTTCTTGGTGGAAAGACATCTTTCCTGAAATGTAGTGTCTAAAAATGCATGTAGTATTCTAGCTGTAGTGTAATTATTGTTAATACAGCTGGTACGACCACACCAAGTGTGTCTGCATTGTGGCCTGTGAACTGCAAATTTGTACAGCTCAAAAAAACTGAGGACAGATGGATGGATTCTGATTGGTCAGGTTGTTGCCATGGTGAATAGAGCAGTGATTTGCAGTAGCAACTCACGTGAATATCTAAATGTTATTAGGGTTTCTGATTCAATGGCCACGAGGGCTAAAAATCTCTCCTCTCCTCCACCTCTTACCGTAAATCTATGCACCCTGATTATTGGCCCCGCTATGTCTTGCCACAGTTTGCAGCTTTTCTCTATGCAAGCAACCACATGACCAATTTTTGTATTATCTCCAAACTTCTTAGTCATGGCCAAACATTCAAGTCTTAACCATTAAAATATATCACGAAAAGCAAGTTTTGTCGGAGAGGGAGACTTGACCTGGAAAGATAGAACCATTCATGTTATGAGCTGACACAAGGATCAGGAAAGAAAGCATATTAACCAACAGTTTTTGGGAACAAGGTCAAGTGAGCAGGAGGTTGGTCTTCTGGATATGTTTGGCTCTCGGAGGACACATAGGGAGATAGGAGAGACATTAGAGGATGATGTGTGTTCAGGGCTAGGGATAGTGAAATTTTAAGGGAAGTCTTCAGAAGTCAGGACACAATCTGAAGTGTACTTTGCCTGACACAAACACACTAATTTCTTTCATATGAATAAGCCTGGTATACCCCAGTTTCAGATTCACTCCTGGCTGTCTTTTGCCTGCAAACAGGAAGTGCAAGGCTTGCTGCTGCAGGCATTTTGGAACCTGTTTAATATTGGCAAGAAGAAGCCTTCCCCATCCAAATTTGATATTGGGAAATTGGAAGCATCAGTATCAACCCTTTTCCTATCTTTGCATTCTTGCTTCCTCTTCCTTAGATCTTCTGTGAGGAATTAGTTTGTTTGTAGTTCTAATTCTTCTGAAAATGGCCCACCAGTTTGTTTGTTTTGCATAACGTGACATCACTTTCTCTCCTTGAAAAATGGTGTGGAGTTTCAGAAGGCTTGGCATTCTGAATGAGAACCTTGTTGATCCATATCTGCCAAGTTCTGTAGCTGAACTTGAACCCAGGATTTTGCAACATAGAGACAGCAGTGCTATGAACTGAACAGTCCATCTGGTGCGAGCAAAAGAATGTTAGAAACACCAGTATGTATCTCCTACTTCATTTGCACTGTAACTCCGTGCTTTTGTCTAAGTGTAAACACATTATCCTCCCCTCAAGTCCTAACGTGACTTCCAAACTCCTATGTTCAAAGGACTGAGCAATGAAGGCAGGTGTGCTAAATGCCTTTTTAATCACTGTCTATATGTGACACAAACTTCAAAGTCCTGAAATCCCAGTGCAAACAGGGAGGAGAAACAGAATCTTCATTAGTTTCTCTTTGCTTTGGTTCCAGAAATTCAGCATTTGCTGGGGGTTAGAAAAATGAAAAATCATCGCTCAAAGACTAGGACTTTACAATGCTCAGACATTGATTTGAGCACTGTGCTCTGGTTTTTAAAAAAATAAGAACAATTCACAAAGCTGTATAACTTGGTGAGCTGTAGCCACAATAGCCACAGGAGAATATGGTGTGGTGGCAATAACAGAAACATGGCTCAGTTAGTTTATCTTTCAGTCCTGTAACTTCAGGGTTTCAAGATTAGTTGAACCTCTGGGCTGCTCTGACCATAGTAGGGGTAATCAGATTTTAAGTTGAGTAATTATATAAAGGATTTTCAGAACTTATACAAATGTTAAATCCTCTTATTTGAACTTCGTGACATGAGGCCACTGTTGTACGATTGGTACTGAGGGCCTATACCAATCTCGGCATGCCTCTTTACTCTCTTGATCTCAGTTGCTTATGCATTTGTGAAGAAATATTACGAGACAGGTACAGCGTATTCAACCAAAGGATGAATATAGCCAGTATAGATTAATGATAAGTCACAGATATGGAGTCTGAAAGGGATGAGGGATCTAAGAATGAGCATCTGTTCATTTTATTTTTTAGCTTACTGTTCACTCGGCTATTCAACCTTAACTATGTTTGAGGATTTTCAAGGCCTCCAGTTCTGTTAGTGTGTAATTGTTTAACTTTCTGTCAAAGAGCATTTGCTTATGTATACTGAGATCTACTTGTATGGCTTACGGTAGTAAGACCGTAAGACATTGGAGCAGAAATTAGGCCATTTGGTCCATCGAGTCTGCTCTGCCATCCAGTAATGGCTGATTATTTCTTCAACCCCATTCTCCGGCTTTCTCCCCATAACCCTTGATCCCCTTGATAATCAAGAACCTATCTATCTCAGTCTTAAATATACTCAATAACCTGCTCTCCACAGCCTTCCGAGGCAGTGAATTCCATAGATTCACCACTCTCTGGATGAAGAAGTTTCTCCTTATCTCTGTTCTAAAAGGTCTTCCCTTTACTCTAAGGCTGTGCCTTCAGATCCTAGTCTCTTCTACAAATGGAAGCATCTTCCCAACATCCACTCTGTCCAGGCCATTCAGTATTCTATAAGTTTCAATTAGATCCCCCCCATCAACCTTCTAAACTCCCATGAGTATAGTCCCAGAGTCCTCAAATGCTCCTCATATGTTAAGCTTTTCATTCCTGGGACCATTCTCATGAACCTCCTCTGAAGCCGCTCCAGGGCCAGTACATCCTTCCTCAGATACGGGGCCCAAAACTGCACATAATACTCCAAATGTGGCCTGATCACAGCCTTATAAAGCCTCGGTAGTACATCCCTGCTTTTATATTCAAGTCTTCTCAAAATAAATGCCAACATTGCATTTGCCTTCCTGACTACTGACTCAACCTGCAAGTTTACCTTGAGAGCGTTCTGGACTAGAACTCCCAAGTCTCTTTGTACTTCAGATTTCTGAATTTTCTTCTCATTTAGAAAATAGTTCATGCTTTTATTCTTCTTACCTGACACTTTCCCACATTGTACTCCATCTGCTACTTCTTTGCCCACTCTCCTAACCTGTCCAAATCCTTCTGCAGCCTCGCCACCTCCTTAATACTACCTGTCCCTCCACCTATCTTTGTATTGTCTGCAAACTTAGCCAGAAGGCCTACAGTTGCTTCATCAAGATCATTAATGTATAAAGTGAAAAGTTGTGGCCCCAACACTGATCCTTGCGGAACACCACTTGTCACCAGCTGCCATCCTGAGAAAGACCCTTTTATCCCCACCCTCTGCTTTCTGCCAGACAGCCAATCTTTTATCCTTGCTAGCACCTTGCCTCGAACACTATGGGCCCTTATCTTACTCAGTAGCCTCCTGTGCGGCATCTTGTCAAAGGCCTGCTTGAAGTCCAGGTAGATAACATCCATTGGATCTCCTTGGTCTACCCTGCTTGTTACTTCCTCAGGGAATTCTAGCAGATTTGTCAGGCATGACCTACCCTTGATGAAACCATGCTGACTTTGTCCTATTTTACCATACACTTCCAAATATTCAGAAATCTCATCCTTTACAATGGATTCCAAAATCTTACTCACGACTGAGATTAGCCTAATCGGCCTGTAATTTTCCTTCTTTTGCCTTACTCCCTTCTTAAACAGGGGTGTCCCATTAGCAATTTTCCAGTCCTCTGGGACCCTCCCTGACTCTAGCGATTCCTGAAAGATCAACACTAACGCTTCCACTATCTCTTCAGCTATCTCCTTTAGAACTCTGGGGTGTAGTCCATCTGGTCCTGGTGATTTTTCCACCTTCAGGCCAGCCAGTTTTAATAGCACCTTTTCCTTGGTGATGGCCACCATACTCAGCTCCGCCCCCTGACTCTCTTGAATTTTTGGGAGATTACTGGTGTCTTCCACTGTAAAGACTGGTGCAAAGTAATTATTCAGTTCCTCAGCCATTTCCTTGTTCCCCACTACTATCTCTCCAGCGTCATTTTCCAGTGGTCCAATGCCCACTTCTGCCTCTCTTTTGCCGTTTATATATCTAAAGAAACTCTTACAGTCTTCATTTATATTACTGGCTAGCTTACCCTCATATTTAATCTTCTCCCTTATTTATTTTTTTGTTGCCCTGTGTTGGTCTTTGTAAGCTTCCCAGTCCTCTGGTTTCCCACTGCCCTTTCCCACATTACATGCTTTCTCTTTGCTTTTATGCTATCCCTGACTTCCTTAGTCAGCCATGGTTGCCTCATCCCCGCTGTACCATGCCTCTTTTTCCTGGGGATGAATTTTTGCTGCATTTCCTGAATTACTCCCAGAAACTCCTGCCATTGCTTTTCCACTGTCTTTCCTGCTAGGCTCCTCTTCCAGTCAATTCTGCCCAACAACTCCCTCATACCTCTGTAGTCGCCTTTATTCAGCTGTAATACCATTGCCTCTGATTCTATCTTCTCCCTCTCAAATTGCAGAGTAAATTCTATCATCTTATGATCACTGCCTCCTAAGGGTTCCCTTACCTTAAGCTCCCTTATCAAGTCTGCCTCATTGCACAACATTAAAGCCAGAATTGCCTGTTCCCTTGTGGGGTCCACCACGAGCTGCTCCAAAAAGCCATCTCTAGACATTCCACAAACACCTTTTCTTGCAATCCACTACCAACATGATTTTCCCAGTCAACCTGCATGTTGAAATCCCCCATGATCACTGTGGCTTTGACTTTCTTATACACCTTTTCTATCTCCTGGTGTATCTTGCGCCAGCTCCTGACAACATTTTTGGAGACCTGTACATAACTCCAACTATGATTTTTTCACCTTTGTGATTCCTCAATTCTATCCACACAGATTCTACACCATCTGAACCTACTTCGTTTCTTCCTATTGATTTAATTTCATTTCTCACTCATGAGGCAACCCCACTCCCTCAGCCCATCTGCCTATCTTTTTGATAGGATGTATATCCTTGGATATTCAAATCCCAATCCTGTTCCTCTTGCAGCCACGTCTCTGTGATGACTACCACGTCATACCTGCCAATTAGTAGCATTCGACAGTATGCTATTCTCTTCAATCATTCATCTAGAGTGTCAAGAATTTCTTGAGACTACTGACTTCACTCAGACGACTAGATCCCCTGACCATCATGTTGTCCATGTATTTCCAGTATTTCAGGCCAGAAGAAGAGAGCGTTGTTAAAAGGATTGGAAAATGTATTGTTCACTGTAAATGTCTAGAGGCATATACACCATTAATTGAACACTTTGGATAGAAAGACTGATGAAGGTCTTATTATGTCGGGTTGGTGTACCTATTTGTGAGTTACAATGACGTAGGTTCAAATCCCACAGGCTCCACATGTGTGTATAATAACACCTCTGAACAGGTTGATTAGTGAATATCGGGACTTTTGTTGCACAGTGGTAGTGTCCCTACCTCGGAAGCAGGCGACCCGAGTTCAAGTTGCACTTGCACTAGATATGTTTCATAATATCTCTGAACAGGTTGATTAGAAAAAGCACCTAGAATGACTGATGCATAATGCATTGAGTAAGGAAGTTAGCAATTCATTGGAAGAGAATCTTATGAACATTTAACTTTATCAGCTTCACAACCACGTCTGTGTGCTCAATCCTGTCAAATCCTTTTGAAAAATCTGTTGTAATAGTGTTAAGGCTGTCCCAAGAGATTAGTGCTCTTACAAAGGAAATTCATGTCAACCAGATGATGAGTTGTCAGTCTTGCAGCCCAGTTACCAAACTGATGATTGTAAAGTAGACGATTGATGTTTGATAGTAACTACTTAGTCATGAGCTGTTCTGCAATCATAAAGAATTAAAATATCAAGGTGATGGGGCACAGCTTGCCGAGTATTGCTATTGTTGCTTTTGTACCCAAACAATAATTGGTTTTGTTGACATAGAAGTAATTCTTCAGTAAAGAAAGCATTTGGAACATCACATAACGAACACAAAACACATAGGTGCAGAGTTGGATAAACTTGGCAGGAACTCTGCCTGGACCAGCTGACTTGAACTTGACAGCTTGAACTGTTGAGTTCTTGGAAGACTTCCCATGGTTAGATCATAGGAGGTTTTCTCGCTAATAAAAATGCCAGTCAAGATATGTAGTACCTCCAATTTGAATTATCCAAAAAAAGACATTTTTACCCTCTAGGCACCGTTCAAAATTTATAACATTTATATCGTTTACCCTATCCATTTAACAACAAGCGCCTCAAATACCAGCATTCAGGTGGTCTCAGCCGTGAAAAATTCAAATACACAGTGTCCACAGCTTTCCGAATGAGAGAATTCTAAAGATTAATGACTGTGAGAGAAGAAATTTCTCCTCATTGCCACTTTAAATAGGTGACCCCTACTCTAAAACAATACCTTCTAAATTGAACTTTTATGATCCGTCACATTCATAAGGAACATGTGGAACAGTGGTAGTGACCCTACCTCATGACTAGGAAGTCTAGTTTAAAGCTGATGCAGAGTTGTGTCATAACATATATGAACAATTTGACTAAAAATATCTGCATATTTAGGGGATGGTAGGTTGTGCCTTTTCAATTAAACATCCAATGCTTCAAATTGTTGGGTAATGGACATTGCATTTTGGACAGTGGACTTGTAATTGGGAGAGCCCAGGATATAATATTACCAGCAGCATTTGCAAAATATCTCTTAATGATAATTATGATGGAGTGGCTGGGCCTGATTCATTTGTGGCTTTCAAAAGGGAATTAAATCAGTACCTGAAGAGAGAAAATGCGTGGGACTACAAAAAGAATGGGAAGTTGGACTAATTAGTATGCTCTTTCAGAGACCTGATATGAATATCACAGGCTGAATGGCCTCCTGTTCTGTTATTATTCTATGATTCCAAGCTAACAAATAGGAACTCGGTGACTAAGCACAACTGTCTGCTGTACAAGACTTCTAAGGTTCACACCTTTGGATTGAAGCCATTTTATTTCATCATAGTCCTAAATAACTAATCCTTTATTTTGAGACTCTGGTCTTCCACCAAACAATCCTTCCCAGGTATTGCATAGTTTGGAGCAGAAGATTAATACTTTCCCTTGGATATGTTCTGTCATTCATTAAGGTAATACCTGATCTGATCTTTACTTCAATGCTGTTTTCAGGCCCATTTCTCATAATCCTTGACTACCCCACAGTTCCAAAATCTGGCAGTCTCAGCCGTGAAAAATTCAAATACACAGTATCCACAGCTTTCCGAATAAGAGAATTCTAAAGATTCATGACTGTGAGAGAAGAAATTTCTCCTCATTGCCATTTTAAATAGGTGACCCCTACTCTAAAACAATAACTTCTAATTTTGGATTCCCTGATGTGGGGAATTATCATCTCAGCATCTATTTTGTCAAGCTCCTTCACAACAGTATGTTTCAGTATGATCACCCGTCAGTCTTCTAAACCCCTGTGAATATAGGCCAAACCTGCTCAGCCTTTCCTCAATAGACAATACTGTTTTGTCTTAGAGACAAAAATAGAAAATGCTGGAAAACCTCAGCAAGTCTGACAGCATCGGTGGAAAGAAATCAGAGTTAACATTATGGGTCGAGTGTCAGTTCTGAGGATGGGTCACTCAACTTGAAATATTAACTTTGATTTCTCTCCACAGATGCTGCCAGACTTGCTGAGCTTTTCTAGCAATTTCTATTTTTGTCTCCAATTTATAGCATCTGCAGTTCTTTCGGTTTTTACTTTTTTTTTCAAGGGATATGGTTTTTCCTGGCAAAGCCACCATTTGTTGCCCATTCCTAATTATCTTGAACTGAACAGCATGCTGAGCCATTTCAGAAAGCAGTTAAAAGTTAATGATATAGCTGTGGGCCTGGAGTCACATGTAGGCCAGACTATCAAAGGGCAGCAGATTTCCTTCCCTAAAGTACATTAGTGAGTCAGTTGGGTTTTTCTGTCAATTGATAGTTTCTTGGTCACCATTACTGAGACTAAGTTTCAATTTCAGAATTGTTGGTGAATTTAAATTCTCTTGGCTGATGTGGTGGGATTTTAACCTGTGCCCCAGATCATTAGTCTCTGACTCGAGATTACTAGTCCATTCACATCAGTAAGCTACCATCTTCCCACGACTTTACCCCAGGAATCAACATTATGAACATTCTTTGAACTGCCTTCAATGCAAGTATATTCCTCTTTTAATAAGGAGACCCAAAGTACATGCTGTGTTAATGGTGTGGTTTCAGCAACATGCTGTGCAGTTGTGGCAAGACTTCCCTACTTTTAGATTTTGTCGCTGCAGTAAAGGCCAACATTCCATTTGCTTTCCTAATTACTTGCTGTATCTACATACTGAACTTTTGTGTCATGCATGAAGATGGCCAGAACTTACTAAATTGCAGCATTCTATAGTCTCTGTCTATTTTTACAATATTTTGTTTTCCTCTTATTTTCAGTGAAGTGGATAATCTTGGCTTTCTTATTACTTCTTAATAATGAATTCCATCATTTTCCCAATGACAGATCTCAGGTTAACTGATCTATAGCTTTTTGCTTTCTATCTCTTTTCATG
Organism: Ginglymostoma cirratum; assembly: GCA_024137785.1. Taxonomy (NCBI): domain Eukaryota; kingdom Metazoa; phylum Chordata; class Chondrichthyes; order Orectolobiformes; family Ginglymostomatidae; genus Ginglymostoma; species Ginglymostoma cirratum. The sequence goes on along the minus strand of JAHRHZ010000023.1, from coordinate 38,151,358 downwards.
AACAGGGGTGTTATATTTGCAGCCTTCCAATCTGTTGGGTCCTTTCCAGAATCTAGGTAATTTTGGAAGATTATAACCGACACATCCGCCATCTTTGCAACACCTGAAGATGATAGAATGCAAACATTCAAGTAGAGGTGACTTTTTGCCTTAAGTCCCATAAGTTTACTTCGTACATTTTCTTTAGTGATAATTATTATATAAAGTGTCAGACTCTGCAAGTGTTAACACAAAGTAACACCACATAGGCAAAGCAAGTTACACAGTTACAATATCAATTGAAGCAGAAGCATATCTTATCTTGTCATGCATACCTTGGTATTTGTGCACTGGGCCCAGGGATATCTATAAAGTTCAAATGAGCTGGCGTAACTTCTAAGGCAACATATGAAATACTGCCAAGCATTGTACTGCTTTTCTATAAGAGGCTACTTTATCCATAAACTCATCTCTCACAAGCTACCAACTCCTTGACTGCTGGTAGCCTAATAAGTCAGAGGTCATTGAACTGTGGCTTTTAGGGCTCCAGCTACAGTGATCACCATGTAACATCCCATGAGCAAATAACCTGCAAAAAATGTCAGAAAAGTAATGAACCTATTGAAGGTTCATACAACTCCTTAGTCCTCACATTCATGACAAAGAAGCCTCACGTTATAGAATTAGAATTAGAATCCCTACAGTGTGGAAACAGGCCCTTTGGCCCAACAAGTCCACACCGACCCTTGGAGCATCCCACCCAGACCCATCTCCCTAGAACCCACACACCCCTGAACACTATGGGCAATTTAGCATGGCCAATCCACCTAGCCTACACATCTTTGGACTGTAGGAGGAAACCGGAGCACCCAGAGGAAACCCACGCAGACACAGGGAGAATGTGCAAATTCCGCACAGTCGCCTGAGGCTGGAATCGAACCCAGGTCCCTGGTGCTGTGAGGATGCAGTGCTAACCACTGAGCCACTGTGCCGCCCCACCCTCATGCAATAATGGTATGGAGGTTTCCCAAGGAAATCATTGTCATGCCTACATAAGGAGGCCTGTGATATGTGAAATTATTTAATTGTACTTTGCAGAACCAAAGTTTTAAACCTATATTGGGCGTAGAAATCTGCCAGTAAACATAATAATCTACTGATTTAGTAATAGCTCTTATTTGATTTATCTGGTCTGTCTACTGGTTTTCCTTGACCATACTAGACCAAGCATGCCTTGTAAATCCTAACTAGAAAGGAAGATGATGGCAGCAAATCTACCTTAAGGTGGCTAGTAGTCTGGATAACTCATACAACATGATGAGCATGTGTGAGGATTTATCACTCAACAATAATGATTGTTTTAAGTTCCTCCCTTATTTTTGTCCCTAGATGTTTGACTATTATTGGAATTATTTTACTGCAAAAACCAATGCAAAATGCAGAATTAGCACCGAGAAGGACAGGATAGTTTGGTCCTAATGAAGGACCGAGTTCCTGAATTCCAACACAGAAGTCTTTTCTTTCACTGGCAGGTCAATTTGAGCTGCAAGACTCTTCCAAAAAAATTCTTTGTTCTGGTGAATTTTAAAAATATTTTATGGTCATATATGTGAGGCTGACGTCTTCCCAGTTAACAACCATTCCGAAGCTGTCATGGATGGAGGTGAGCCAGAGATTCTGAATTTTTGAACTGTCATGTAAGTTTTGTCAGGGATCCTGATTCCAACTCCACCTACAGCTTTTTCCATATGTCAAAGAGGAATTATTACGTATTAAGTATAAACCTGATTATTTTTCATATGGTAGCAAAGTTTTAAAAAATGATTTCCAAGATATTTATGCCTTGATGCACCTAAAAATCTCAGAATTTTAACAGATTAATTGTCCAAATTGTAGAGTTCAATCTATATGCTATTCAGCAACGTGGTAGAACAGAAAGAGGAATGAAACCCATTTATGATTTTACTAGCACTCAGCTGATTACTGTGCTTGAGAGGAATGACTATAGTTTTTAGTGGCATTGGAAGGAGTGACTGAGCTAAGGTAAAAATAAAAATGGGCAAAACATGCTACCTCTTTGGTCAGTAACACCTCCTATTATTTGAAAAATATTATTTTCTCAACATTTGTAGCTATTTTTTTGTTTCTGCCTCCACATGGAGGATAGTGGTTAGACAGTTTAAGTGATTGCCTCGAATGCTGAGTGCACACCAGCATGATAACCACATAGAGAGGAAGTCACTGGCAAAACAGCATCAACTGGCATAAACACACAGCCCAGATTCCTTGGCAAGACCCCAGCCATCATAATGGTTCCTCCACACATTGACAGTGCTCAGGATCCATTCCAAAATTAACTTCCTGTCTAGTCTTAGAGTAACCCAAGGAAATTTGTCTCCACCACCATCACAGACCACAGTGAAGGTATTTCACAGAGAATCAATCTGCATTCATGCTGAAGTGAGAGAGAGAGAGAGAGAGAGTGAGTGAGAGAGAAAGAAAGTATTTTCTTAGCTAAGTAGAAGCAAATAGAAAAAGCCGCAGTTGAAATTTTTGATAGCAGTTTGGACAACTCATGTGCATGCACAAACTCTTAAATTCGCATCTATGTAAAGAGCATGAAAACTGTCTTCTTTCCTTTCTTTTTATTCAATTGGTGTACATTTTGTGATATAATTTATGAGTTTGAAATTCAAAATATCTTTGCACATCAAATATCAGGATGCTGTTCAGTATTAATACACAGAGAGAGACACATTTCCTGTACAAAATTATGATTATTTATAGGCGAGTAAGAACTTGAAAGTCTGGAATCCAGCTATGTAGCCTCCCATGGGGCATTGTGGTGAAATCTAGAATTCCTGGATTGATACACAGTAAAACTTTATTAAACTTCAGTTAAATCCAATGATAGATTCAAAGATGCCCAAATTTAACAAAGTCGCTCTTGGTTTTTGGGCAAAAAATGGACGCAGTGATAATCACTTTAGCATTACAGAGTCTGGTGACCAATCTGCTTCTACTTTGAGATGATGTTCACCTAAAATTGAACGCAAGCTTCATTACTTTCTGATATCAGGTCTCACATTTGCTTGCCCTGTTCAGCACTTTATCTGTTTACATTCCAACTAGCATTTCTGGGTTGTGAGTAGCCTAAAGATACCAATAGCATATACTGATGAAGCCCCAAAACCTAGCTTCTCTTTATTCCATGAAATTCTGGCAGGCTGCAGCTGACCCACATATAGCTTCCCCAAACCCGCTTCACCCCAACAGTTACCTCATGGAGTTTGGTGTGGGGTTAAAATATATTGGCTTCTATATGTGATTTGAGTCAGAAGTCACACGACACCAGGTTATAGTCCAACAGGTTTATTTGAAATCACATGCTTTTGGAGTGCTACTCCTTCATCAGGAGACTTCACCTTAAGAAGGAGCAACACTCTGAAAGCTTGTGATTTCAAATAAACCTGTTGGGCGATAACCTGGTGTTGTGTGACTTCTGACTTTGTCCACTCCAGTCCAACACTGGCACCTCCATAACATGTGATCTGTATTGGGGTGTCTGATTGGTGGATTATAACTTGCCTTATTTATATGACTAGGTCTGAGGATGAACTTGCTTTGGCCTTTGTTGCTGTCTGCTGCCAATGTTATGATTTGTAGCGCTGAGGAATCGAGATCCTAAAATAGTTACCATTATAACATAGAATAGTACAGCATAGGAATAGGGTCTTTGGCCCACCATGTCTGTGCTGAACATGATGCCATTCTAAACTAATACCATCAGCCTGCACATGGTCCATATACCTCTGTTCCCTATCCATCATGTGTCTAAGCAAATGCCTCTAAAATTGCTAATTTATCTGCTTCTACCACCTTCCTTGGCAGAGCAAACCAGGCACTTACCACTCTCTGTGTTAAAAAAACAGCTTTCCTGGAATATCTCCTTTAAACTTTTCTCCTCGCACCTTAAACTATGCCCCCAGTAATTGACATTTCCACCCTGTGAGAAAGACTCCGACCCGTACTTCTATTAGGTCACCCCTCAGCTTCAGGTGCTGTAGCATAAACAATCCAAGTTTGTCCAGCCTCTCATTTATAGGTAATGTACTTCAATCCAGGCAACATCCTGGTAAATCTGTTTTGCACCCTCTCCAAAGCCTTCACATCCTTTCTACAGTAGGGCAACCAGAACTGCACTCAGTGCTTCAAATGTGGCCTAACTAAAGTTTTACACCGCTGCAACACGACTTGCCAGCTTTTATACTCAATGTCCTGACCGATGAAGGCAAACAAGTCTCCTTTGATGCCTTATCCACTTGTGTTATCCACTTTCAGGGAGATATGGACTTTGACCACAAGATCCGTCTGTATGTCAGTGTGCGTAAGTGTCCTGCTATGTATTGCATATTTTCCTCTTGCATTTGATCTCCCAAAATGCAGTACCTTACACTTGTCCGGATTAAACTCCTTCAGTCATTTCTCCGCCCAACTTTCCAACTGTTGTATTTTTTGACAATCTTTCTCACTACCACAACTCCACTGACTTCCAAGTCATTTGTTTATTTTGCTGAATCTGAGATTTGTACCAAATTTTTAGTGGTTAAACTCTAACATATACATGCATGTGTGTCCAGGCAGAAACAGGAAAAGTAAACAAAAGAAATAAAGGAAAAGGCAGAGATAGACTTATTCTGTTGGAACCCAAAATTAAGACCCAAGGCCCACTGTAGAGTCCACTCCGAGAGTTGAGAAAAGTAAGTGATGAGGTATGTAAGAAAGTAGCATAATATCAAGTTTGTTTTAAAATCTGCAGAGAAGATGGAAAAGTCTAAGGTGCTCTATAATTTTATTGACCTGGAAAAGAATGAGAAATTAATATCATTGCGAGGGCAGAGTGATAAAAGTATTTTATGTGCATCAGAGTGTTTACCAGTGGCAATTTCCCATTCTAATAGGTTTGAACAAAAAGGAAGGCCTATAAAATGATGCCTGGCAGACCAAATGGCACAGGAAACACTGTACACTCATCTGCTAGCATCTATATATCTAAAACCAGCCACCGCAGTATAAATTACATCAATATTAGAAACTTGAGAGACTGAAACGCTGGAAATACTTAACATTCCTCTCCTCAATAATTGTTAATTAACCAGTATCACAGTCTCTGAGATATTAACTTATTGGATAAGCCTAGATTTATGCATGGCCCTAGCTCTGTATATATGCCGCTGAAGCCAATGGAGAAAGACGAAAGTTGATCATTTGATCTAATTTCATTATTATTTATTGGCAAACTTAAGGAATACATTATGGATTCAAAAGCAGCAGCTTGTTTACAGAGGAGGAACAATTTTGGCTGTTCAGAATTTTCAGCAAATTACTGGAAATAAACAGTAGACAGCAGAGGATTTAATTTGGAGTCAGGAGCTTGTCTACTGTTACTGTCAGCTCCATAATAAGATAAGTAAAAATAAGTACAAACTTTTCTTCCTGATGGCAGCTGTTCGTGTTCATTTCAAGGACCATTGATTTGGCTGCCAAGCACCCAAAGAAATTCATTTTGTGTGAATGCAGCATGTGTGTATAGGTGGCAGCAGTTGAATTTTGCATTTGCAAAGTGACAAGATTACTAAAACTATGGGCGGTGCATTTCTGTCTTTGAAAGTGCATGCACATACTACCTGTTACAGATGTTTGTTTTAAGCTCCTCTTTGTTTTCCAGGAAAATATGGCTGATGCATTCATTTTACTAATAGTTGTTCAAAACTCATTAAAAATAATTGACATCTTATTGGCAAACAATTTAACATTTGCAATGATTTAATGAGTAACAATTTTGACCAGAAAGCAATTGATGAGAAAGCAATATTTGAAGTGTAAAAATAAAATAACTATAATTTGGTCTTAAGTTACTGAGAAAATTCCATCATCCGTTACTGGATAAGTTTATGAAGAAAATCATTTGAAGAAACTCATCTGATTTGTTTGTCTACTTAACTCTTCCATAAATTGCTGTAAAAGTTTTAAATTCAATGTTACAACAATGGATCAGAGCCCACAGTATTTGTAAATATTTTAAAGTTTTACTTCCAAAATTTATATACACACTGTTTTTAAAAAAAGGACTGTGATAGGAAACAAAATCCAGTGGATGTAAATTTAGTGATTGCCTGATAAAGTCCTGTTTGTAGGCCATGAAATATCAAATTTGTAAAGTAGAATAGAATCATAGAATCCCTACAGTGTGGAAACAGGCCCTTTGGCCCAACAAGTCCACACCAAACCTCAGACCATCCCACCCTGACCCATCCCCCTATAACCCACCTAACCTACACATCCCTGAACGCTATGGGCAATTCACCTATCCTGCACATCTTTGGACTGTGGGAGGAAGCCGAAGCACCCGGAGAAAACCCACATAGACACGGAGAGAATGCGCAAACTCCACACAGACAGTCACCTGAGGCTGGAATTGAACCCAGGTATCTGGTGCTGTGAGGCAGCAGTGCTAACCGCTGAGCCACCATGCCACCCCTAAGTAAAGTGTCAGAGAAAGTTCAAACAGGAAGAGACTGAATAAGAAGTGATAATGATAATTGTTCCCTTGCAGAAAGCCGCTTCTTGCAGACCTGTCTGTTTTACCTCCAGGAATATTCGAAAAATGGGTCATAAACTGACTGAAATATTAGCCTGGCCTAGGCCCGAAACGCCAGCCTTCCTGCTCCTCTGATGCTGCTTGGCCTGCTGTGTTCATCCAGCTCTACACCTTGCTATCTTGGAATATTAGCCTCTGTGTTATTGGCTGAATATCCTTGTGTGTTGGGCCACAGCTAGAGGAGCCATTTTAAGCATCCCTCCCCAGATTGGTGATATAGTGGACAGTGAAGAAGGTTATCTCAGAGTTCAGTAGAATCTTGATCAACTGGGCCAGTAGGCCAAGGAATGACAGATGGTGTTTAATTCAGATAAATATGAGATTTAGCATTTTGGTAAGACAAACCAGGACAGGACTGATGCAGTATATGACAGGCTCTGGGGGAGTATTGTTTAACAGAGAGACTTTGGTGTGCAAATACATAGTTCCTTGAAACTGGTGTCACAGGTAAACAGGGTGGTGAAGAGGTGTTTGGCATGCTTGCCTTCATTGGTCAGTGCATTGAGTGCAGGAGTTGGGACGTTGTGTTGCAGCTGTACAAGACATTGGTAAGGCCACACTGTACAATCCCGGTTACCCTGTTATTGGAAGAATGTTATTAAACGGGCAAGGGTGCAAAAGAGATTTACAAATATGCTACTGAGACTGGAAGGTTTGGGTTATAAGGAAAAGCTGAATAGGCTGGGACTTTTTTTCCTGGAGTGTAGTTGCCTGTAGTGTGACCTTACAGAGAGGTTTATAAAATCATGAGGAGCGTGGATAAGGTGAATAGCCAAGGCCTTTTCCCAGGATAGGGGAGTCCAAAACTAGATGGCATAGGTTTAAGGTGAGACGGAAAAGGTTTAAGATGGACCTGAGGGACAACTTTTTCACAGAAGGTGGTGTGTATACTGAACAAGCTGCCAGAAGAGGTGGTTGAGGTTGCCACAATATTTAAAAAAAAAAATTCGACAGGTACATGGATAGGAAAGGTTTAGACAGATTTTGGTCAAATGCAGGCTAATGGGACTAGGTCAGTTTTGAAACCTGGACGGCATGGATAAATTGGGCAGAAGGACCCATTTCCATGCTGTATGACTCTTTGACTTTCTGCGAATCCCCTTAAAATATAAACAATTACATTTGCCAAGCTAATTGTAAAACCAGCATTCTTGTGGGAATTCTGGATGATAAATTGCTTTCTTACAATGATTCAGTGCTACTTGCTGTGTTAAAACATTTGTATTCTGAGCTGATGCATAGGAAGCTTTGGAACATGGTGTTCTGACTGGTTCCGCAGAGACATTGAACAAAGTGAGATGGCAATTTTGCAGCGTGGCAGCTTTCATTCATCTTTGAGTCTGTGTCATCTGCATGAAGCATGGATATATAAAATGTAACTAGCCGCTTTTTTTTAAACTTTGGAGCAAATTTGAACAGTGAATTCTGTGGTCATTACATCAATGCTGGCATTTGTTGCCTATCCTTAATCGCCTTTGCGAAGGTGATCGTGAGCTGCCTTCTTGAATGCTTGAGTCCTTGTAGTGAAGGTATCCCCATAGTGCGATTGGATACGAAAATTGGGTATGACGGTTTTCAGTCAATGATAATGAAGCAACAGCAATGCATTTTCAAATTAGTTCATTGCGTGACTTGGAGGAATATTTCGAAATACTGGAATTCTCATGCATTTGCTGCCCATGTCCTTCCTGATGGAGCTGATTGAAGGTTTGGAACATATTAGTAAGTTTCTGCAATGCATCCTGTGCATAATAAATACACCATTTAAAGTCTTTTTGTGTAGGCTAGTGAGTTAAGTGCCAATCAATGCTGGGCTCATAGATGTTGTATCCTTACTTCCTTTCTTTCATTGAAGGCAATAAGTAAATTTTATAAAGTTCTACTGTAGAGACAACACTTAAATTTTACAATTTTTAAAATAGTGGCATGGGATTTCATGTATCCATTTTATCCAGCAGCCACATGTATTTAAATACTTAAATTTGAATATGAATTTCAGTTTTACATCTTCAGTTGAGGCCTTGTCTAAGTGTGAAACCAGCAAAGAGGGATAGAAGACCAGAGGGATAAACTAGCTCAAACAAATTTCTTAAATGCGATATGACAGATTCTTTCTATATTTTTGTTGAAAGTTCGCAACTTGGTGAACTTTTTCATTATGTATTCAACAGGATAGCTTACAGGAATACCAATGGAAAACCAACGTTCTTACAGAATGTGAGAAGATTGCTGTTTGGTTGGCAAGTGAATTCTGATTGATAGAGGTGTTGCCATGGAAAATACAACATTTAATAGTTGACAGTTATCTGTCAGGCTTTGCTTAGATTTAAAACCAGGTAGGTTGACTACGTTTGATTGGGGATTTTCCCTGAGAAGTGAAGCTGCAAATGGCTGCCTCTTGTTTTGTTGAGTTGAAAGAGGTGGAGTCCACATATGTGTTCTGTCAACAAAAAACAAGTGTTATGAAACAGGGATGTCAAGTTAAAGCAAGTCAGCCTCGCAATCACTGAAATCACAACACAGTGAAGTTAAAACATTGAATAACTTAATGAGTGATCTTGGACACCAAGTTTATAACTTAAGCAAAAATTAACAATTTGTTATTAGTAATGTAACCTCAGCAGAACACAAATAACAAGGTAATCTAATTAGTATTTATGATCTGAAGCCCACTGTTCTTTGCTCATAACTCCATAGGCTCACTTGCAGACTCGGTTGAGGGATTAATGAATGATAACTTGCCAGTTCAATAAATGACGGATACCAGACCTTTGTGAAATCCTTGGACAATGGGTTGTTCGTGGGCAAGTAGAAATGTGCATCCTGCTTCAGTTCCAAAGTCATCAGTTAATGGAAACAGCTTCGGAGGACTTTCAAAATATTTACTTATTTCTTTATGTCTGGGATTCTTTTCACAGAACCTTCAACAATTCAATAACTGGAGAGAGACCAGCGAGAGAACAAAACCAAGTAGCATTGTCCCTGGAAGTCTCCAAAAAATCACACTGCCTCCTGTTAAAACCCTGTCAGAAATGATTCACCCTGATTCAATATCCAACCACCACTAGCCCTGAGCACAGCAACAAATCACTTACAGTGTCCTTGGATTAGTAATTATGTTACATTATTTTTCCAGGCGGATCCCTACAGAAAGCATCTGTCTTTGTTCTTTTCTCTTTTTAAACAAGCTGATGTTCAAAGTTCCATCCTTATCTTTGTCTCGCAGTTTTGATGAGAAAATCCAAAGAAAAATGGTGATGGTTTCCACTGTATATTAATATATTGTAACTTCCAGTACATAAAAGTGAATTGTGAACCCAACTGATGATTCTAAATTGATTGTCAGCACAATTCTTTGCACAGTCAGGAATTTCTAGTAAGTGTTGAACATGAGCAGAGTCACATCTGATGTTGGACACTATTGCAAGTTTTGCAAGTGCAGGCTGATTAAGTATGGCCAGTACTCTACTTGTTGTGAACAGTCAAAGGGAGATGTTATTGGATATAATCTTCTAGTCTTCGGGAAATATGGATTACATACCAGGCATGACACCAGCACTAAAATCCGTATTCTATATTATTCATTAGAGTGGTTGGCAGAACATTGTTCTGGTTTGCTGGTGGGGCTTACTGATAGTGATGAATACTGCTCATGTTGCTACTGCTTGTAGTAACATGAAACACCTAACATAAACTGTAGCTCAAATCTTCGAGATACTCCATCTGAGGTAGACTGGACACTTTTCAGGACCAAGTGTAACCTGAAAACCTTTAGACTCTTTTATGAGTCAAAAGTATAATTCCATTAATCCCAAAACACTCGTCATAAATTTAAAAGAGGAAAAAAACAAAGCAGCTTTTGTATCGTACCACAAAACACATCCCGCATATGGTATTTTCAGCAGAGTCCCTGTATCTAACACCTCGTTTGCTTTAAATTACTTGTGACTTCAACTTTTAGACTGGAAGTAGAGAGAGCTTCTTCCTGTAGCTGTCATGCATGTGAGCTTAAATGTACTCAGCTTTAAATTACCCCTCACGGTCTTATTGCAACATTTCTAACCTGGGACTAACTCTTCACTCTACGGTAATCTTGTTCACAAATATCCTTCTCAGGAGCACTTCATCTATACAGCTATTGTATTTTAGGAATTTAACAGGACTTCCCCAAAAGACACAATAAAACTGAAATCAAAAGTCTCCCTTTGTAGGCAATGGCCATTAACAGTGAATGAGGTTTCCTACCCAAGCACAGGTTTTCAAAACTCAGCATGGGTGCAGCTATCCAGAAACCATCTGTAACAAAGTTATTCAAAATTTTATGTCATATTTTGTAGCATAGCTGCTGTAAAGACTTCTGCATGATTTCTGTTTTTGATGTGTACTACCTTTAAATAGTTTTCTTTTTTGAGATAGCTTAGTGTTACAGTTCACTGAGACCACTAAAGTGGTGTCAGGAAAAAAGATGTCTGCATGGAATGGTGCAGAGAAACCTTGTATAAAGTAGGGAGATGTCAAAAAGAAGAAAAACTATGCAGATTCTGAGACAGCTGTGGGGAATACCTCTGCTGTCAAAACAATCCCTTCATGACTAGAAGAAGCATTTCAGTCAAAGCAAATGATATAATGGACCACAAACTAGTTCTTTCATAGCCTTGTGGCTGACAGTGATACATAGTTATTTCATTCTCTGTGTATTTCACTTCCACAGCTTTCTCTCCCGATTCCAAACCGAAGAACCTATTTTATCGGTGACCTTGTCTGTTTTGGCAGAACCAGTTTTTCTTAAAAGTAGTTATAGAAAACAGCTTCTTTCAGCACTGTTTACTTTGAAAATTATGCACAGTGATGTAATTCTAAGTCTGTGCTACCCTCACTACCCCAGAAGCTAATTTATCATTGACATCTGGTCAATCATGGTTTGTAACACCACTGAAAACATACACAGAAGCTCACACTTCACCTTTACCTCACAGTTTAATATAAAATGACATTTCTGACAATGTAATTACTCACACTCAAGTGCAATAAATATATTTTATTTCACTAATATAATTTTTGAGAAAAGCTAATTGATTTGAGTGGAACAGGACTCAACTGAGGTAATAGTAAAAATAAAAGAACTTTGAGATTTTGAGGAATTAAGTAACATAAATACATAGACTGCATAATGCACACAAGAGTATGAGAGGGTAAATTCCAAAGGGTCAATATTGATATCTGTTTGCAGTCCTTAGTTTTTGGAATTAATATTTGATTGAGTTGTCTTGATTGCCTACACCTCTCAGTTTTTAACGTAGAACCAGGAGTAGGCCCATCATGTCTGCTTGGCCATTCAGTGAGACTATGGATGATCTGTTAATCCTTAACTCCACCTTCCTTTCTTACTCTCTTAACCTTTGGTTTACCTTCTGATTAAAATTCTGTCTGTCTCAGCCTCAAATATACTCAACCACCCAGCCTTGACAGGCCTCTGCATTAAAAAAAGATTCCTCAGATTGACTATCCCCTGACGGAAAAATATCCTACTCATGCTATTTCAGGCTATTAGACTAGATGGGATTGAGGTTCATAAGGAGGAGGTGTTAGCAATTCTGGAAAGTGTGAAAATAAATAAGTCCCCTGGGCCGGATGGGATCTATCCTAGGATTCTCTGGGAAGCTAGGGAGGAGACTGCAGAGCCTTTGGCTTTGATCTTTGTGTCGTCATTATCTACAGGAATAGTGCCAGAAGACTGGAGGATAGCAAATGTTGTCCCCTTGTTTAAGAAGGGGAGTAGAGACAACCCTGGTAATTGTATACCAGTGAGCCTTACTTCGGTTGTGGGTAAAGTGTTGGAAAGGATTATAAGAGAGAGGATTTATAATCATCTAGAAAGGAATAATTTGATTAGGGATAGTCAACATAGTTTTGTGAAGGGTAGGTCGTGCCTCACAAACCTTATTGAGTTCTTTGAGAAGGTGACTAAACAGGCAGATGAGGGCAAAGCGGTTGATGTGGTGTATATGGATTTCAGTAAAGCGTTTGATAAGGTTCCCCACGGTAGGCTATTGCAGAAAATTCTGAGGCAGGGGATTGAGGGTGATTTAGCGGTTTGGTTCAGAAATTGGCTAGCTGTAAGAAGACAGAGGGTGGTGGCTGATGGGAAATGTTCATCCTGGAGTTCAGTTACTAGTGGTGGACTGCAAGGATCTGTTTTGGGGCCACTGCTGTTTGTCATTTTTATAAATGACCTGGATGAAGGCGTAGAAGGATGGGTTAGCAAATTTGTGGATGACACTAAAGTCAGTGGAGTTGTGGATAGTGCGGAAGGATGTTGCAGGTTACAGAGGGACATAGATTAGCTGCGGAGCTGGGCTGAGAGGAGGCAAATGGAGATTGATGCGGAAAAGTGTGAGGTGATTCACTTTGGAAGGAGTAACAGGAATACAGAGTACAGGGCTAATGGTAAGATTCTTGGTAGTGTGGACGAGCAGAGAGATCTCGGAGTCCATGTGCATAGATCCCTGAAAGTTGCCACCCAGGTTAATAGGGTTGCTAAGAAGGCGTAAGGTGTGCTAGGTTCTATTGGTAGAGGGATTGAGTTTCGGAGCCATGAGGTCATGTTGCAGCTGGACAAAACTCTGGTGCGGCCGCATTTGGAGTATTGCGTACAGTTCTGGTCGCCACATTATAGGAAGGATGTGGAAGCATTGGAAAGGGTGCAGAGGAGATTTACCACGATGTTGCCTGGTATGGAGGGAAGATCTTATGAGGAAAGGCTGAGGGACTTGATGCTGTTTTCGTTAGAGAGAAGAAGGTTAAGAGGTGACTTAATAGAGACATACAAGATGATCAGAGGATTAGATAGGGTGGACAGTGAGAGCCTTTTTCCTCGGATGGTGATGGTTAGCATGAGGAGACATAGCTTTAAATTGAGGGGTGATAGATATAGGACAGATGTCAGAGGTAGATTCTTTACTCAGAGAGTAGTAAGGGCATGGAATGCCTTGCCTGCAGCAGTAGTAGACACTCCAACTTTAAGGGCATTTAAATGGTCGTTGGATAAACATATGGATGATAATGGAATAGTGTAGGTTAGATGGGCTTCATATTGGTTTCACAGGTTGGCGCAACATCGAGGGCTGAAGGGCCTGTGCTGCGCTGTTATGTTCTATGTTCTATGGTCATCTGCCTTAAATATGTGACCCCTTCTGAAATTATATCATTTGGTCCTGGACTGTCTCACAAAGGGCGGGATGCTGTTCAGATGGTTGGTGTGGACTTGATGGCCAAATGACCTGCTTGCACACCAGGGAATCTACGAAATATGCCACTTGTGACATTCTGCCAACCTGAAAAAGACCCACTTATTTCTATTATCTGATTCCTGTTAGACATCCAATCTTCTATCCATGCCAATATGTTACTCCCTATGCTAAAAGCAACACTCTTAGGTGTGGCACCTTCTCCAATAGTGTTTGAAAATCAAAACGTAATGGTTCCCTGTGTCTGTTTTATGTCCAGCACAAGTTGTTTCTTCAAAGAATTCTAACAAATTAGTTAAACATGATATCCCTTCGACAGAACCATGTTGGCTCTGCCCGATTGTCTTGAACTTATCCAGGTGCCCTGTTAGAAGATCTTTAATAATAACTTCCAGCATTTTCCCTCTGACAGATGGTAAACTAACTGGCCTGCACTTTCCTGCTTTCTGCCTCCATCCCTATTTGGATAAAGATGTTACATTAACTATCTCCACTCTAAGGGAACCCTCCCTGAGTCTAATGAGTTTCATAAAATTAAAACCAAAGCATCTGCTTTTCCATTTTTTACTTCTTTTAACAAATTTACTTTACTCTTTTACTCCTAGGATGAAATCTATCAGGACCTCGGATTTGATCAACTTGTAGTTCGAACAATTTACTTAGTACTGGTATTTGTAATTTTCTTGAATTCCTCCCTTTCTTTTGTCATAAAGTGGAGGTTAACCCCACTTAGAGAACTAAAACTGAAACATCCAAAGAGGAGCACCTCGCCCTATAATCTGTAAAACGAGTATGAAAAATAGTGTAACATGCTTTTCAGCAACTTCTAATGGTTTAAATAAAATAAATCCCTGACACTTTAAAAATCAATGAGTAACAATTTGTTTTTCTGATTCTGACAGTGAACAAATTAACTAAGCTATTGACAGTCCAAATAAATCCCTTCTAACTCCCAACCGCTCCTGAATATAGCAAGATTCTAATGGTATATTGTTACAATAAATGCAAGTCCCACTTATATTAAAAAATATAGAATTTAGTTTCTCAAACTTATAGCCAGGTTATGTGTCTTCCGGAATATTCTGTGCCTCTTTCATTGATTTTTCTGTCAGGAATACCTTCTCCATTGATTCTTCTGTCAGGAATATTAACTAGTTGTGCTGTTGGTACCATTGGTATTTAGGCAGTACTCTCTCTAAGACAGAGAAGAGGCTCTGAGAGCCAGTGATTCTCTCTTGAGAGCTGTGGGCCATTAGCTTTGGCGGATAGCAGCTAGTTCTGGGGCTTTTCTGACTGTCCCCTTCTGTTATACCCTTGATGACGTATTAATATTTCTTACAATAGGATTGGTCCTATGTTGTCAAAATCTTCAGATTTAAATTTAGTAGGTTTTTGATATCTAAGTGCCTGGTTCAAATTGATTGGCTAAATTCAAAAGCCTGTTGTCTTGGTAAACAAAAACATTGCTTGGCCTGCTAACTGTACGGCCTTTGATACAAATGTTTCAATTTGGGTGCTCTCTGTATACTTGCAAACTTTCAAGCTGCTGCTCACAGTCATCCATTTTAGATCTCTAAGCAAAGAAAAAGTACATCATCTTTTAAAGGGACCACACAATGCCTTCGCCCTAGCATTTTGCAAACACCAAATTCTAACTTCCTGCCTCCCAATCCACAAGTGCTCTACCCAACTTTGCAACACTTTGCCAGTCCACTTTAGCTAGCTCTGCTTTCATGCTCATATTATAGATGCGCTTGTTTCCAATCAAAATAAGATACTTGGACCCACGTTTCTCTCCCTTAAAGTGTATGAAACGTTACATCTTATTATGGTCACTGTTACCCAGGGGCACTTTCACTATGAGGTCAGGAATTAATCCAGTTTCATTGGTCAAAACCAAGTCTAGTTTTCTGTGCTATTTGGTTGGTGTCTTAACATGCCATCTAAGAAATTGTCCCAAAAAGATTCAATGAATTTCTCCTCCAGACTACTTTTTTCCCATCTGATTTTTCCAGTCTCAATGTAGGTTAAAATTCTGCATGATCATTGTTATACCCTCTTGACAAGCTCCCATTATTTCTTCCTTGATAATCTGTCTTATCATACGGTTACTTTTAGGGGGCATTTACACAATTCCCACAAGTGACCTGTTGCCTTTAACATTTCTCATATATAAACTAAGCTCATCTCATCTGAGGTGCCTTGTCAATTCTGAATGTCAGCAGCTTATCTAATTCCACCTCATCAATTTAGAACCCTTCTAGTGATTGAGTTATCTCCTCTGTCAGCGTGGTCTGAGTAACATCCGCTAGCTTGATAAAGAGAGATATAAAATATTTAATTAACACATCACCTATGCCCCCACCCTCCTCCATGTGAAAATCTCCTTTTTATTCCCTAGTTGGCCCTACTTCTTTTACCACCTTTTACTGTTTATGAGCCTATTGAAGACTTTGGGATTCTCCTTTTCCTCAGAGGTTAACACTGCTGCCTGTGTTTGATCCCAGTCTTGGGTGAATTTGTGTGGAGTTTGCACATTCTACCTATGTCTGCATGGGTTTTCTCTGGGTGCTTCAGTTTCCTCCCAGATGATTGAGTTGGGTTGATTGGCCAATCTAAATTGTCCATAGTGTCCAGGGATGTGCAGGCTAGGTGGATTAGCCATTGGAAATGCAAGGTTACTGGATAGGGTAGGGGGTTGGATCTGGGTGGGATGCTCTTCGGAGAGTTGGTGTGGACTCGATGGATTGAATAGCCTGCATCCACACTGTCGGGATTCTGTGACAATTCTATGATTTATCTTAGCTACCAGTCTTTTTCATACTTCTTCATTGGTTCTCTTATTAGCTTTGGACCTTCTTTTGAACCTTCTGTGTTTAGCTTGGTTCTCAATTTTATTTTCTCATTGACAGCAGTCATAATCATATTTTTACTTTTTTATCTTAATTTCTATTTCCTTTTTTCAGGGAGCTCTGGATTTGTGCCCTAATTTTCCTTTTGCAGAAATAAACTTTGGTTGTGTCGGAACCACCTCTTCTTTGAAGGTAGCCCATTGTTCTGTTACAATTTTTCCCACCAGCCTTTGGCTCCAGTCTAATTGACCCAGCTTTGTTCTTGCACTACTGAAGTCAGCTCGCCCACTGTTAATCATTCCCACTCTGAATTGTCTGTTGTCTCCTTAATGTCTCCCCAGTAACACTTGATCTATTTGGTCCATCTTGTTCCCAAGAATCAGGCCTATCAGTGATTCATTTCATGTTGGATTGAACACGTACTGTTGTAGAAAATTCTTCTGAACTTAATTGAAGTACACTTTTCTCTCTCTGCCTTTCATAGTTGCACTATCCCAGTCTATATTCAGTTAATTAAAGACCCACATTGTATCTACTCCATAGTGCTTATGCCTCTCTATAATTACATTACAGATTTGCTTCTCTTCATCCTTCCCATTAGTTGGTAATCTTAAAACTACACTAAGTAATGTAATTCCACTTTTCTTATTCCTTAACTCTAGCCAAATTGATTTTATCCTTGAACCCTCTAAGACATCCCTTTCTTTAGGATTGCAATGTTCTATGCAGTACTGTCATTCTTCCTCCTTTTCTTTTCTTCTTGTCTTTTCTCATATTCTGAAAGCAGGAACATTTAATATCCTTTTCTGTCCTTCCTTCAGCCAGGTCTCTTTTATTGCCACAACATCATAATTCCACATGACAATCTGCGTTAGTAACTCACCAATCTTGTTATAATTTGCCCACAATTTAGGCTGTTTTAATTTCTCCCTTACTCCAATACTACAAGTTGTTAATTTTCTTAAGTCTGATGCGATCTGTCTCCCTTGGTGTTTTGTGTACCCTGATATTACTTTCTTACATTGTCTTCTGGTTTATTTCTACCCCTGCGGGGTAAGTTTACAACCTCCCAAACAGCATGAGCAAAACAGCCTACAAGCAAGTCAGCCTGATCTCTGTTCAGGTGCAGCAGAATCATACTCCACCACAACCTACAGCTTCCTGGCCTAGCATATCCCTCATTCTACCAATACCATTGAGCCAGGGAATCAGTTCTAGTTCAATGACCAGTACAGGACCACATATCAGGACCACCACTAGGCATATCTAAAAATGAGGTGTTAATCTGGCGAAGCTACAGACCAGCATAAACCAAGCCAAATAACATAAGCAACAAGTGATAGAAGGAGCTAAGTGATTTCACAACAGATCAGATCTAATCTGCACAGTCATGTTATATCTAGTCATGAACGGCAATGAACAATCTTTCACAAATATTCCCATGCACAATGATGGGAGAGCCCAGCACATCATTGCAAAAGATTAGGCTTGAAGCATTACAACAATCTTCGGCCAAAATATCTGAGTAGATGATCCATCTTGGCCTCCTTCAGAGGTCCTCAGCACCACAGATGCCAGACTCCAGCCAATTTGATTCACGCCATGTGATATCAAGTATATCAAGGTTGGAGGCATGGAGTACTGCAAAGGCTATAGTTCTGACAACATTCCAGAAATGGCACTGAAGTCATGCTCCAGAACTTGCTGCACCCTTAGCTAAACTGTTCCAATGGCATCTAACTGAGAATGTGGAAAATTGTCCAGGTACATCCTGTACATAAAAAGCAGGACAAATTCAACCCAGCCATTTAGTGCATCATTGATTATCAATTAAGGTATCAACAAGAATGCTTTCAAGTAGCACCTGCTGAACAGTAACCTGCTCAATGACACCCAGTCTGGGTTTCACTATGGCCACTCAGCTCCTAATCTCATTAAAAAACTCACTTCAAACCTGGACAAAAGAGCTGAATTTCAGAGGTGAGGTGAGAGGACTGTAATTGACATCAGGCTGCATTCGACCAAGTGTGGCAGCAAGGATCCATAGCAAAACTAGAGTTAGTAGTAATCGGGGGGCAAAATCTCCACTGATCGGAACAAGCAAGTACAGGGAGGATGGTTGGGATTGTTGGAGGTCAGTCATCTCAGCTCCAGGACATCTCTGCAGGAGGTCCTGAGGACAGTGTTTGAGGCCCGAGCGCCTTCAGCTGCTTATTCAATGGCCTTCAGTCCATCATAAGGTCAAAAGTGGGGATGGTCATTGATAATTGCAACATGTTCAGTACCATTCCCAACTCCTTAGATACTGAAATAGTGCATTTCCAAATGCAGCAAAACCTGGACAATATCCAGCTGCTGAAAAGTGGCAAGTACAAAGGCCAGGCAATGACGATCTCTGACAGGAGAGACTCCAACCATTGTAATGCTATTGAATGTCAAGGTGCAATCACTGTATTCTCCACTATCAGCATCCTAGGAATTACCATCGACCAGAAACTGAACGAGTCACATAAATACATTGGTTACAAGAGCAGGTCAGAGACGAGGAGTACTGCAGCAAGTACCTTCTGACTCCCCAGATCCTGTTCACCATGTGCAAGGCACAAATCAGGGGTGTGATAGAATAGTCTTCACTTACCTGGATAAGTACAGCTCCAACAGCACTCAGATGCGTGATACTATCCAGAAGAAAACAGGTCACTTGACTGGCACATCAACAAACACGCACTCCCCCCAACCCCTCCCATCAACAAGATCCACAATTGTAATTCACCAAGGCTGCTTAGACAGCACCTTACAAACCCACAACTACTTCGATGTAAAAAGACAAGGGCAGATACTTGGGAATGCCACCACCTGCAGGTCCCCTCCAAGTCATACACCATCCTGACTTAAAAGTATATCACCATTCCTCTAGTGTTGCTGGGTTAAAAACCTGGAACTCCCTTCTTAACAGCTTTGTGGTTCTACCAACACCAAATGGAGTGCAGCGATTTAAAAAGGCAACTCACCGCCACCATCTCAATGACAACTAATAGTGAACAATACTTGCTGGTTCAGACAGCGATGCCCACATCCCATGAGTGAATTAAAAAAAAGACATGCCTACTTTGCAGAAGTCACTTCTCCCTCAGAGCCAGTCTAATGTCCCAGGAACTTGAAGCCCTCCGTCCTGCATCATTTTTCCAGGCACACATTTGCTTGTTTTATCCTCCTAGTTCAAGGCTCCCTTGTGTGTAGTACTGGGTGTATTCTAGTGATTACTATTTTTTGATCCTGCTTGCTACTTTTCTGCTTATCTCCCTAAATTCTGACTGCAGCACCACCTTATGCTCTTGGTACAAATGTGACCTCTGGCTGACCACCCTCCCTCAGAAGACTGCTTTGCAGCTGCTCTGTGACATTGTTATCCTGGTACAGGGAGACAAAATAACACAATGGAGTAACCTCAATTGCTGCAGCAAGACATGTTTGACCCCAAAACAAATTAATCCTCTATCACTACTGCTCTCCCATTCTTCTTCCTGCCCTCCTCCTTGTACACCTAGCCCACCATGGCGCCACGGGTTTTTGCTGCAGTCTTCTGCCCAACTATTATCTTCAGCATCTAGAATGATAAACCAATTCTTCAGTTGGACATCTGCAAGGGACAACTGCAGTACCTGCTTGGTTTTCTTGGAGAGTCTAGTGATCATCAATTCCTTAACCCCTATTTTCTTGAATGCCCCTTACCTGCAGTGTGCCCACCTCTCTGAATGTGCTATCCACACAATTCTCAACCTCATGGGCGCGCCATAGTGACTGTAGTTGTTGCAATATTTCCAAAGCTCAGAGCTGAAGTTGTGCGGCCGGTGACCCTTCCTCCTTGTGTGTTTATTAAGATCATGTGAAGAGTCTACAATTCCCCACAATTGTATCAATGACTTTCTTTATTACAGTAGTGTGACTTCCCTGTACTTTGAATCCCCTAGGGGGTTAGCAATTGGATAGGTGTCCAAGTATGTTTGTTGGGGAGGGAAAGTGTGTCCTCTGGTGGCAGTGGGTTAAGGCTGCAGCGTCTATAATGAAAGCAATGGATTCAGCTTTGTCAAGAGGTGCAAGTCTTGTAGTTTTAATCTCCACAAGTCTCTCCAGGGTGGTCCAATGCCACATGCATTTGAGTGGCCCCAAAGTCTGTAGTTATGACACCAGCCACTCAGCCATTCTGTCTATTTGCATGGAGCATATAGCATTCTTTTTCCAAGCTCCTATAGGAGAAGTGTCCTAAGAAAATACCTAACCATCTGATGGAGAAGGAGGCTTTTGAATTGGCAGGACAGCATGGCAGCTGCTCCATGCGGATAATGAGGCGAGAATGCATTGGAAGAGATCAGGTACCATCACAAGCATACACAAGGGAGCTTTAATCATACATCAGTATAATGGTGTTCATATGTCTTGCATTATTCATAGATCTATCTGAACAGTAGCCAGTTCTACAAGAGATAGTAGGAACTATCTGATGCAGGAGTCTGAGATGCAAGGTGTGGAGCTGGAGGAACACAGCAGGTCAGGCAGCATCAGAGGGGCGGGAAAGCTGATGTTTCCTCTTCTGAAGGAGTGTCCAGACCCGAAATGTCAGCTTTCCTGCCCCTCTGATGCTGCCTGGCCTGCTTTAGCCAGTCCTACAAGATGTGTTTGGGAGACAAAACCCTTTTGGTCTTTCAGTTTTCTTACACAGTTCAACCACAAAAACAGAGAGTTTCTATCTTGAGGGGACAGTATCTACCTCAGGTGTAGTATCAAATTACACCTCTGCAATCTGTACCAATGCAGATATTACCATGTTGTTGAGTATGCTTTCCTGCTTCGATTTGAGAACAGAGCCTGGTGAGGCAATCATACACATGCCTGACCAGCAATTGGAGACTGTGACAGCTGAGGCCACTGATACCCTGTCGAGTGTAAAAGGCCAGGTCCATGCTCAACCCCAAGCTGACATCTTAGCTCTGGCGTCATCTGTAAGCCAGTGACTGAGTCCCTCCAAACTGTAACTGCTGACATTTCGCTCTTATCCTCGCATCCAACTGTTGCCAATGAGAAATTTTCAACTTTTGTGGTGAACCAGATCCAGCAGACCACAGACTGGATGTCAGAGATATGTGAAGACTTGCATGCCATCACGTTTTGCTTGAGTTGAGGGAAGCAGCAAGTTATCTAGAAAGGAACAATGTGCTTGGATTCTCAACCAGCTTCTTGTCCATCTCAGTTTAGCACAGTGGTATGTATATGAGGAGAGGAGGAGGAGCAACTGCCTACCATATCCGGAGGCACATCTCCAGGAACTCCTGCTGTGGACAGTGTCTTCTCAGCCGCTCTGTCAGTGACACCAGCACCTCAAGTGGACATAGGAAGTTTTGCTCCTCTCCAAGAGTTCGTCATGTCAGAGTGTACTTGGCTTCAGGCTGCCAGAGGACAGTCATCTAAATCACCCCAGAGGGTTGTGCATGCTCTGGCTTCAAATGTATTTAAAGCTGAGATGGAGAGGTACTTGGAGCCTCAGTGAATCAACAAATATGGGGAGTGGGCAGGAAGTCTGGTTGAAACTTGAGTTCAGCCATGATTTGTACCGCACGGTGCAGCAGTCTTGTCAGGTGTATCATACCTTTCAGCTAATGGAATCCCTGAGATTTACTGGCTGGATCAGTTCAATAATGGATATATCAGCTGGCCCTTCTCCAAGAAAAGGCAATGGTCACCACCTTGATGCAATGATGTGCACTTCTCTGTGGACTTCTGGAAGAAACCATAGAAATTATGGCTACAATGATTTTCTCTGGCACTGGCTTTGAGTAACCACCAATACCAACGGGACTCAACTCATTCACTACTTTGGCACATGGTTCTGTGATGTTCTTTAAAAGCACAGTCTTTGGCGACCCTACAGTTCTAATACCTGGTGGTAATTCATTGTATGGCTGGACACCTATGTTTCCGGGCATCTTCTCCATGCTGGAATCTGTGCATTATTTACTCTTGGCCTTAAACTCCTTCCCCATCACAAGCTTGCCTTTTCAGGTGACTATGTGATTGCAGCTGCCTGTATCTCTACAGCTGTAGCTCACTCCTTCTTCGGCTGTTCTCCTTCCTGAAGAACTCACCTATTGAGTGAATGATGCCCATGGCATTTAGTGACTGCCAAACTGAAAGGCTAGGTGCTTACTCCAGCCACCCTGTCCAGACAAGTCTCATTATGCCCACATAGCAGCAGCTCGATGGCATATTGAAACACAGCCAAAATCCTGGCATCTGAAATTCTC
Source organism: Ginglymostoma cirratum (assembly GCA_024137785.1). Lineage (NCBI taxonomy): Eukaryota > Metazoa > Chordata > Chondrichthyes > Orectolobiformes > Ginglymostomatidae > Ginglymostoma > Ginglymostoma cirratum. The sequence continues at coordinate 38,128,320 of JAHRHZ010000023.1, read as the reverse complement.
TCCTTGCCGCAAAATGCTACAGTTATGCTGCTCCAATGTTCTTGTCAAGGCAAACTGTCTTATCCCAGTTTCTAAATACAGCAATGACCACAGCTGCTGAACTGTTGCTGGCCTTAAATAACTGCTGGGGTTCTGATGCCCCATTGTCCGTATGTACTTGCCAGAAACTTAAACAGGCTCAAAAAATGCTGTTCATTCGTCTGTTTGGTCACCTAATTCGCCATATTTAATTCCCTACAACTGAAATTTTTGCATAAACACATGACATGTCCACTTGACTTCAGCTGTTGGTAAAATCTGGATCCGATGTGATGATGTAGGAAGTCGATGCAACAACACTCCATGTGGTTTTTGTTGGGGATCACCGTAAGGAACTGAAAGCCACTTGAGGAACTGATGTCATGTCTCACAAGACCTGGAAGTAGACTGACTGAGTAGGTCTGGGTCTTTTAACGTTGACTTAATTGCGAGGGCTCCATCTGCAAGTGAAGCTGCAACGTTTCCTCCCTCAGCAGGAGGGCCAGATGAGTCAGTACCAGGTAACCACTCTCTGAGTCCACATAGGTCTGTTGGTTGGTCTTTAACAATACTAAAGGGGATGTCTAATATTGTGAGGGCATATGTTGTAAAACTGGAATGGTAAAATATTATAAGATAAAAGACAGTGGAGAACATGCACCTGCATTTGTGTTGTGTGTGTATGTATGTTCATATACGTATGCGAGGAGTAGATAATATTTATAGAAGAAGTAGAATGTAGAAGTGTGGTAGTGTTACTTTAATTACACAAAACAGTAGTGAGGCTGCATTAGTGTGTTGAGTACAGTTTTGGTCTCCATACTTGAGGAGGCATGTAGTTGCATTGGAGGCAGTTCAGAGGAGATTCACTAGATTTGCTCAAGAGGTGAGGGGAAGTTTGTCTTAAAGAAAAGATTGAGACATTTAAACCTGTACTATGTAGAATTTAGAAGTCTGAGAAGAGATGTAATGGAGGTATATAAGGCTCCACAAATATCCCCTTCCTCTTTGATAGAAAAGCCCAGACGTCAGTGCAAAAGATAAGGCTTGAAGATTGTATAAATCTTCAGCCAGAATATCTGAGTGGATGATCCATCTTGACCTCTTCCAGAGGTTCTCAGCATCACAGATGCCAGTCTCCAGCCAATTCGATTCACTCCACTTGATATCAAGAAACAGTAGGCGGCACTGGATTCTGCAAAAGCTACAGCTTTGGCAACATTCCAGCAATAGCACTGAAGACATGTTCCAGAACTTGTTGCACCCCTTGGCAAGCTGTCCCAGTACAACTACAACACTGGCATTTCTCCGACAATGTAGAAGATTGCCCAAGTATGTTTGTACACAAAAAAACAAGACAAATCCAACCTGGCCAGTTTACTGCTCCATCAGCTTACACTTGATCATTAGTAAAGTAATGGAAGGTGTCATCATTACTGCTATCAAGCAACACCTGTTTAGCAACAATCTGCTCATTGACACCGAGTTTAGGTTTTGCCAGCCTCCCTCAGTTCTAACTTCATTACAGCCTTTGTTCAAACATGGACAAAAGAGATGAATTCCAGCGGTTAGGTGAGAGTGACAGCCCTTGACATCAAGGTCACATCTGGCCCAGTGTGGCATTGGATCCCTAGCAAAACTGGAATCAGTGGGAATCGGGGACAGACACTCCACTAGTTGGAGGCATACCTGCCATATAGGAAGATGCTTGTGGATGTTTGAGATCAATCATCTCAGCTCCAGGACGTCTCTGCAGGAGTTCTTCAGGGTAGTGTTTTAGGCCAAACCACTTTCAGCTGCTTCATCAATGACCTTCCCTCCAACATAAGGTCAGAAATGGGGATGTTTACCGATGATTACACGATGTTCAGCACCATTTACAAGTCCTCAGATACTGAAGCAGTCCATGTTCAAATGAAGCAAGACCTGGACAATATCCAGGATTGGCCTGACAAGTGTCAAGTAATGTTCACACCACACAAATGCCAGGCAATGACCATCTTCAAAAAGAGATAATCTAACACATATCCCTTGATATTCAATGGTGTTGCCATCACAGAACCCCTACTATCAGCATCCTGGGGGTTACCATTGACCAGTTACTCAATTGGACTTGCCATATAAATAGAGTGGATACTAAAGAGGTCAGAAGCCAGGACTATTGCAATGAGTAAATCACTCCTGACTCCCCAAAGTGTGTCCATCATCTACAAGGCACAAGTCAGGAATGTGATGAAATACTATTACTTGCCTGGACAAGTGTAGTTCCAACAACACTCAAGAAGCTTGACACAATCCAGGACAAAGCAGCCTGCTTGCTTGGCACCACATCCCCAAGCATTCACTCCCTCCACCACCAGTGCTCAGTAACAGCAGTGTGGACTTTCTACAAGATGCACTGGAGAAATTTTCCAGAGTATTTAGATGGAGGAACTGGATTGCCTGGTCTTAGAGTTAAGGGTATAAGAGACACGCAGAGAGCAAATTGATGGAGGCCCTAGTGGAATACAGAATGTGCAGGGAGAACTTAAAGAAAGCAATTAGGAGAGCAAAGACAGGGCATGAAAAAGCACTAGCAGATAAGATTAGGGAGAATCCCAAGATATTCTACAAATGTGTGTCATATGAGCAACAAGTGAAGCTAGATCATTAATCAACTTAAATTTGTATTTGTCAGATGTTTGTTATCCAAAAGATGAGAGAACATGGGGCAAAGGTGAGCCATATAAAATTAATAGATGATCTATGATCTTATTGAATGGTAGAACATAGATGAAGGGCTAAATGACCTACTCCTACTCCTATGTTTCAATCTGTATTTTCAGTTTTATGCTCTGGTGACAAGTTACTGTTTTGGAAATTTCACTAACTGTTTCCCTGACAAGATTCTCTTAAAGCGTGAAACAGTCTTTTGATGTGATGGTCCAGTTAGCCCATATCGTAAAAAAAAAAGCAGAAAATGCTGGAAACACTTAACAAGTCAGGCAGCCCTGAGACTTGGTTGTGCATAGTGTACCGTGTGGTCCATAAAGGGAGCTGAAATCTTGGATTTTAGTTGCGATTTAGGATTGACCTTGTCATGGGTATCTCCACACTTTTTATGAGAAATTGTGATATATAAGGATTTGTTGAATATTTATTTCCTTTTCATTTTGTGAGTCATTTGTATCACCACTACGTAGATCAATGAAAAGGGCAATTTGGCTATTCCCTTATCGATAGAATGTATGAGAGAAACCTGGCAATTGGGATGACTTGGCCTTGTTATTTATAACCTCACTATCTTCTGTGATTTATTTGATTGCTAGCTAGGACAATGTATCAGAATGCAAAAATGTTTACCTAGGATTACCCAGAGTGCATAAGGCTGAACAAATAGTATAGTGTAGAACAGTACAGTGCTGGTAGCTTGGAAGCATTGCAGATTATATAATCAGGCCAGTTTAAATTGTGACCTTGAGAACTGCTGTGTGGGAAAATTCCAGAATGAACCACTGCAGTGGACCTTCCTTTATCCTTTTCTGACTGCTTGCTTACCATTTCATCTCTTGGTGAACTTAATAAAGATTAAACTGAGACTATTAGAGTAATATTAAGGCTTTGGGATGAATACTTGTAAGCAAAAAAGTATTGCAGCATCTTCTGAAGATTTCATCAAGATGAGAAATAAAACAAGACAAATTATGGGCCCATTTTAAAAAATTACTAATACTATCATAGTCACACACCATAGAAACAGACCTTTCGTTCCAGCCAGTCCATGCTGACCATGTTCCTAAATCAACCCAGTCCCACCTGCCTGCGCATGGCCCATATCCCTCCAAAACGTTCCTATTCATGAACTTACCCAAATGTCTTTTAAATGTCTTTTTAACTGTACCTGCATCCACCACTCGCTCTGGCAGTTCACACATGAACCACTCTCTGTGTAAAACAGTTGCCCCTCATGTCCTTTCAAAATCTTTCTCCTCTAAGCTTAAAAATATGCCCCCTAGTTTTGAACTCACCACCCTGGATAAAAGATCCTTGTCATTCACGTTATTTATGCCTCCTCATGATTTTATTAACCTCAATAAGGTCACCCCTCAACATCCTACACTCCAATGAAAAAAGTCTCAACCTTTCCAGTCTATTTTTATGTCTCAAACCCTCCATTCCCAGCAACATCCTGGTAAATCTTATCTGAACTCACTCCAGCTTGATAATATCCTTCCTATAATGGAGCGATCAGAACTGCACACAGTACTCCAGAAGAGGCCTCATCAACATCCTGTACAACCTCAACATGACGTTCCAACTTCTACACTTAAAGGTCTGAGCAACGAAGGCAAGCATGCTAAATGCCTTCTTAACCACCATGTCTAACTGTGACACAAATTTCAAAGAATTATATACCTGAACCCCTCAGTTGCTCTGTTCTACAACGGTACCCAGCCCCTATCATTAATTCTATAAGACCCGCGCTTGTTTGTTTTACCAAAATGCAGTACCTCACATTTATTGAAATTAAACTCCATCTGCCGCTCCACAGCCCATTGACCCAATAGATCAAGATCTCTTTTGTAATTTTAAATAACCTTCTTCACTGTCTACTATATCACCAATTGTCGATGTCATCTGCAAACTTACTAATCATGCCTCCTATATTCACATCCAAATCATTTATATAAATGACAAACAAAAGTGGGCCCAGTACTGATCCCTGTGTAACGCTGCTGGTCACAGGCCTCCAGTCCGAAAAACAATTGTCCACCACCACCCTCTGATTCCTACCCTAAAGCCAATTTTGGGTCCAATTGGCAAACTCACTCTGAATCCCATGTGATCTAACTTTACTAATTAGTCTACCATGTGGAAACTTGTTCAAAGGCCTTATTAAAATCCAAGTAAACAACATCTACTGCTTTGCCCTCATTAATCTTTTTGGTAACTTCATTAAAAAACTCAATCCAGTTTGTGAGCACAAAACCATGCTGACTCTCCCTAATCATTCCTTGCCTCTCCAAATGCATGTAAATCCTATCTTTCAGAATCCCCTCCAACAACTTACACATCACCAATGTCAGACTCTCCGGTCTTTGTTCCCAGGCTCCTCCTTACTGCCTTTCTTAAAAATAGCACAACATTAGCTGCCCTCTAATCCTCGGTACTTCACCAGTGCTCATAGATGATACAAATATTTCTGCAAGGGCCCTGCAATTTTTCCCATATGAATTATTCAGTGGCCACCAAACATAGTGCCAGAGCTCCTTGACTATAGATATTGTCCCTTAAAAAAGTTTATCAAAGGAAATATGGTTTGTGTCACATATCTTAGTAAAGAGGTTAACTATTGGCACAAAGGATATTGACTGTGTATAACAGACTTCCATCAAAAGTATTTGAGACAGTTAACTGAAACAATTGATTGGCTTGAAGGACTTGAATAAAATGTATTTGAGAATGGACTAGGAGAAGGTACGGCCCTAAGGTAAGCACTAAGTGATGTTGCAGCACAGAAGGTGATCATTCGTTCCATCATACCTGCTCCTATCTTAAAACAGCTTTCCACTTCAGGGCTGAAATTGCACTCCTGCGTACTGGGGTCTTCGTTATGTTTCTGGGACAGCTTAAATGATGGTGGATTTTCAGGAAGGTTCAGTTTGTTTTACTATCTCAGGAGCTTCCATGTTCTCAGCATCTGAAATGAAAGGAAAGGACACTGCAAGCTATGGTTTGAAGGACTACTGGAATAGAAGAAGTCTTCTTAAAAGTAATAAAAATATGCATATAGCCACCAATATTACTTTTAAATTTAGTTGTTGTGCAAACCAGTTTTTTTCAAATTGTCAAATTTGCTTCAAACTGTTGGGCAAGTAAACCACTTATCATGAGACAAGAGATAAAAGGTACTGCAGATGCAAGACCTCTACAGTACAATTCAGGCTGCTGTATGACCATGCACCCATGCAGCTTAGTGGGAACATTGACAGGCTGCACACTCTGCAATGGTCTTTTTTGGCTAAGAACAGCCTTGGAATTTAATTTTGCAATAACAAAGTTCAGTAAAAAATCTCATGCTCTTTTTTTAAAATACTGCTTTTAATGAGGGTTAATCAGTCTCAAGATTTGGTAGTCCGGTAAATCATCCCATACTGATGAATGAGGTATAGCAGTCATTCCACACAAGCAGTCAGAGCATAGACTACTATTGTTACAGCATTACATTTCTCAGGTCAGAAGAGCAGGCTGTGTTTTTTTTTATTTGCTTTACTGCACCAGCAGTAAAGAATATATTTTATTTCCACTTTGTTACCTGTTACTGGCATTGGGAATGTGTTGAGAAACTAACAAAGCTTTTAGTGGGGGCTGTCAAACCAGAAACACAGGAGCTCCAGCTCATTCTCCTCCTTTCAGTTTCCGTTGCCAGTGGTAACTGCTGTAAATAGTGCTCATTTAGAGTCTGTCCATTGCTTTTTTTTTGTCAGTAATGCTCTTTATTTCCTTGGGAAAAAAAAAATGCTTTTGTAAAAAGAAAGTCTTGAGAAGCTAGGAGCCAGACGTTCAGCTGGAGAGCATGTTGCTATTGCAGTAGGTTAAAGCTACTTAGGAGAACTCCACAGGCAGCAAAGGAGCCCATTATCAGCCAGGCTCCTTCCTTTTCCCCTCCCCCATCCATCTCCCCAACTAGCTTATTAATTCACCTTCAACTATAGTAAAATCAGGAACGCACCAGAAGAAGTTTTTCTTTTAAAAGAACATACAATGTCCTCTTGCTCCTTCCTCCTGCTTGTCATTTGCGAATTATTGAGAGTTGGCCAGCGTGACATTCCCCATTCAAGTCAAATTATCAAGATATTAGTTAATAGGCAGGAAAACTAATTCCAGGAGAATGGCCCCCCCATGCAGAATAGCCAATTAAAAGTTCAGCCCTTTGGCTGCAAAGAACATTTCTTGAAAATTGCCTTTGCTTGGACTGAAATGTTTGGATAATGACTTTTCGTGGGTTTAATAGATTTTAAGACTTCAGCCGCATTTGTTAATGTCTGCATTTGTGCGCAGTGTGTTAATCATGGGAAAGTTGATAGGAAATTGGATTTGTTTGGCATAATTGACATTCTGAGCAGGGGCATAATGGAGTAGAGGTACTCCATTTACAGCTGGAATGAATGTTCTGACTTAGATTGAAGGGTAAGTGTAAGATTTGACGTGATACTTGGTGGTCAAACACTGTGTCAGCTCAACCAAATGGCTGGCAATAATCATGTAAATGCTTAATGTTTTTATGTATGCATGCTGTTATTTTCTCCTCTTTCTTTTGTCAGAATTTCTATCTACCTATTTTCTATCTACTGATTTGACATTACCCTGACATCACAAAGCCCTATTGGCTGATATGATGCTGGTCTTCATAATTAGAACATGCAGGTTCCTATGAAAGAATTTGTGGGACACTATGTGAATAACAAGTTGGACTGCAAGAGGTTCTACACTAATGTAATTTAAAGCGCCAGGCACACAACCTGCAGATAAGTTGATTTTTGAAAAACCTCTGTTCTTGCTATTGCAAAATGTGTGGAAATACTCTGTTGTGGTTTTGGAGATGTATGGAAAGTACGCAGATTTGGCAGAATGTTGCTGCATCCACACAGCAAGAGCAGAAGATCAGATGACCTTCCACACACAGGCAGCAGCAGATACTAGGGTAACAGAGGTAGTGCCTGTGAGTTTGTAGCATGTCAAGAAATGGAGCAATAGAGCAGAGAAAGGAAGCTGTGTGTGGTGCCCTCTATCAAATTGGAATTGGACTTATTGTGCTCTTTGACCATGGCAAGAGTATGACAGACCAGCCAATACATTCAGTATGCAAGTCCATTCGTGCTAGCTTTTGTGCCCTTCATCTGAATCGTTTGCTATAGAACATGCCTGCACCCTGATCCTCCACCGAGCTGGAAAATTAACAATCCTTCATCTCAGTGTGTGGCTTCAGTTCACCCAGTCCTCGTGATTCACCATGTTCTGATCACAGAATGGTGATCTCAAAGTTACATTTAGTACAAGTCTGAGCTATTGTCTTTAGCTGTCAGATCAAGTATCATGGCTTCTTCATCAGTATTGCTCTTTCTCTTTTTCTTTCTCTTGCACTTTTGTGGCTGAGCAGGCAGTATTTATTGAAATCAGAAGGAAAAGGTAGGGGTCATAGAAGGACTTTGGGTAGAAAGCAAGCTGTACATGGGCACACTGTCTGCAACTTTGTTCAGATTATTTAGGATGGGTGTGAGCAAGGAGGTATGAAAGAGTATAATGCTGTAAGGTGTTGACATCCTCACACCTTTTGTCAACACCAGGTGACATGGGCTGTTCCCCATCTGACCCTTTGATGCTGAGAGCCAGCTCCTCCATAGGAATCAAGAGGTGCAGGTGCCATTATTCCCTGCCAATTCTCATTTGCTCCCTTTTGTTTGCTACTTTGACCTGCAGAAGGGTTGCCATAATGTTAGTAATTATGTAGCACCTGGCTGGTTGATGTGCCCGCCAAAGCTGGAGGCATATCGAGGGAGTGAGATGTGGATGTTATGCTGAGTGTACATGGATGAGTGAAGGGATGTGTTGCATTGAGCAGTTTGAGGGTGATGGTAGAGTAAGAGGAACTGTCATGATGCATACGCTGATCATAACTATCCATATGAGGTCATTAGTCAGGTGCCACTGTTGCCAGCATATTGGAACCTGAACAGCTGAAAATTAATCTCCCTGGCCACTTGCTCCCGTGTTCGTCCCATGCCCACCTCCCACCACCATGCCCCCCAAATACACCCATGCTCACATGCCCACGCTCGCTCACCCATGCTCACATGCCCAGACACACATGCGCTAAAACGCCCATGCTCACACGCTCACACAGACACTACTGTCTGGAAGAACCATGATGTGTCCTGCCTACCTCCGCCAGTAACTCCTCCAGGTTCTTATTTGCTTTCCTGGAACTCTGTCTTTGTCCATGTTACATCTTTTAAATAGCAGAGATGGTATTCAGTGGAGTTTCCCTTGAAGAAGGACATACTGACTTTAATAGCAGAAGCCAAGCTTTACCATTATGCCCCTTGTAGAGGCTGTCAGCAGTGCACTAGATGTATCTATGTCAAAATCGTGGATGTGAAGTGGCAGCACCAAATTTATGCGCTACCCACCTCCAACAAGTCACAACCCCCCATGCCCAAAAAAAATGACATAAGCACATTTTTAACCCCCAACGACATTGTGGAAAGTCTATTTTCCAGATATGTTTTATAATATTCCTCAATTACTTTTGTGGCAACCTATATCAGTTTTATTTTGAACTCATTTATTCTGTGTGCCTTAATGATCTGTCATCCTTAGGTGAAAAGGTTCCACATGATATCCTTTTGTACTCCCAACTTTATTTAAAGCTTTCTGTTAGTTGGACCTTTCTCCACAGTGGGAATCAGTTGAGGGCTGGATTGGATGCACTATAGCATGTTTCGTAGAAACCTCATTCATATTGACGAATGACCACTCGGAGGGAATAGCAGAGGGCACTGGCTATCTAACTTCACCTTATCACTGGCAACTGTCTGAGGTTGAACTAAACCGATCCACCCTTGATGTCAAATTTAACTTTGATTAGCTTCTGACTGAGACTTCCATTTCTGCCTCTGTAGCACCACCTGATTAACACTTCCCGGCTTGTCTACTGCTGAAAGCTTCACCCATGTTTTGGGATCTGTAGACTTGACCATTTCAACCTCTTCTGAATGGCCTCCCATTCTTCATCATACAAAAACATGAGTTTATCTAAAACTGTGCTGCCAGATCCTAATATACCTCACATCCATTTCACCCATCACCTTTATGCTGTCATTATATAGAATATGGCATTGACTGCCATCATCTGCCTTAATAACTGACACTTGTATGGACTGAAATTGTTTTACAATGGGAGGAGACACACTGACTTAAAATGATGGCAAGCATCACCTGATTCACACGGGTTAGCTATGTTTCATGAAACTACGTGAAGTAAATAAACTTCAGCCTGCTCGAAGTTAGCATTTTACCTGAGGGCAATGAAACTAGTCAGACCAGATAAGCGTACAAATATTGAGCCTGCAATCTGCGTCCCTGGCCTTTTGTCAGTTCCATTATGAGGGTAGTTGTCGCCTAGCTCCCCATAACTTCCATGGAACTGGGCCACTTCTTCATAACGTGTGCTTTATGGATCTCTGAGGAATCATGTACCATAGTTGTGGAAATGTTTTAAAGTCAGCTCAAAAGATAAAGTCTCACCTTTGCCCTCTCCATGCCTATTTATGTCTGTACCCATTGTGCTCTATAGCCCCTATGCCAACTCATGTTCCCCAGCCACCTTCCAGTTACCTCTCCATGACTTGGTGAGGAGGGGTAAGTCGGCTTCTCTCTTTTTAAAACCCCTTAGCCAGTTGCAACAAGTATTTCATTTCTTTTTGGCAAGCCATATGACACATCAATTAAAACATAAAACAACATCGAAAGAACTGTGGATACTGTAAATCAGGAGCAAAAACAAAGTTGCTGGAAAAGCTCAGCAGGTCCTGCAGCATCTGTAAAGGGAAAAAACAGAGTTAACATTTCGGGTCCGGTGACCCTTCCTCAGAACACGAGTTCTGAGGAAGGGCCACCGGACCTGAAACGTTAACTCAATTAAAACAGTTTGCCAGACCAAAATGAAAGAACCAATTCCCCATGTTTCTTTGAGTGTAAAAAATGAGTAATTTTATTACCTATTAACCCTGAGAAAAATAACAAAGATGCGATAGTGACTACATACACACACACAAAGGTAATAAGTTAAAAAGGGAGAGAATGTCAGGTACCGACGGGAAGAAGAAAGACTATACAGTTGAAAAGTCTTTGAGTCCTCGAGGTGTTAGATTTTTAACTTGAGACCACACTTATTTAATTGTTGACTTGTATCCACAGCAGTGGCAAGGCTTGTACTTACTTATCTGAGTTTTTGGTGAATGGCTTGTTTCCTTGCTTTTCTGTTTTTTTTTTACCATGTGCCATCTTCCAAGGTGATGTGAGAAACAAGGAGTGAGAAAGACTTCCAGTTCTCGTTATAAATTCAATTTTCCTTCTGTCTACTCTGCTCTCAAAAACAGTTACTGACATTGTTGGTAGTGTATTCCCAAATCTGACTCCATTGTCTTTCAAACCTGAACAGTTGAACATAACCTTTGATGTCCAAAATGTCCACTTATCACAATTAAAACTCGTGATATGAATTTCTTGACACTGACTTGGTGCCTTTGAACGAAATGGCAATTTTTGTGCAAACTGTTTCATTTATTCTGCATTGATTTTCTGTACTTGCTATACCCATTTTGATCAATGTTTCTTCCTTTTTAAAAAATCATCTCAGTCTATGAATGGTCACGGGTCCTGATGCTGAGAAAAAGTGCAATCGGGATTTAAAGATGGAGCTGCTATAATTAGCAAAAGAGTAGAGCAGGTTTCGTAGAGTGAGTAATCCAGTAGGTACTTACATTCTGATGTACAACAGTGACAGCCCTCCTTCACCCTGTAGTCTTGTCTTTTTTATTTTTTTGTTTTGTATCTCTATTTCTCTTTCACCACAAATATAATTTGGGCAGCACAGTGGCTCAGTGGTTAACAAGGTCCTGGATTTGATTCCAGTCTTGGGTAATTATCTGTGTGGAGTTTGCATGTCTCCCTGTGTCTGTGTGGGTTTTTGCTGGGTGCCCCTGTTTCCTCCCATAGTTCAAATGTGTGCAGGCTAGGTGGGTTAGCCATGGCAAATGTGAAGTTGCAGATGGGTCGCTCTTTGGATGCAGACTTGACAGGCTGAGTGGCCTCTATCTGCACTGTATGGATTATATGATACTTTTTCTTTCTCATTAAGTTTCCACACCATCTGTTCCCCTTGCTGCTAAACTGCCTCTTTCAAATGTATAAAAGGCACAATATTCCAATGCCTTTCAGCTCTGAAGAAGATTCATATCAGACCGAAGAGCTAACTTTGTTTCTGTCTTCACAGAAGCTGCCGGATCTGCTGAGTTTCTCTAGTAATTTCTGTTTTTGTTCCAGCATTTTTTGTGTTTGTAACAGATTTCTGGCATCTGTAGTATTTTGCATTTGTTTGTGGAATTCCTCACAGGTGATACCCTAGACTCAGCCATTTTTGGTTGCTTCATCAATGACCTTTTCTCAAATATATTTTCAGAAATAGGGATATTTGTTGATAGCATTGTGTTCAGTCTCATCATCTGAGATAATGAGACAGTAAATGTCCACATGCAGTGAGATCCGGGCAATAATCATGCAAGTAATATTCAACCCTTTGATATTGCCCTACTATCAACATCTTGGAGGTCACCATTGACAAGTAACTTTACCAGACCAGCCATATAAATACCGTGGCTACATGAGCAGATGACAAGCTAAGAATTCTTTAGCGAGTAACATGCCTTCTGGCTCTGAAAAATCTACTCATCTTCTACGAGGCACATGTTAAGAGTGTGATGCAATATTCTCTATTTGCTTGGTTGACTGCAGCTACAACTATACCCAGGAGGTTTTACACTTTCCAGGATAAAGCAATCTGCTTGCTCAGCACCCATTCATCACCTTAAACATTCACTCTCTTCAAGTAGATTTAGTATTTAGATCAAAAACAAAGTTGCTGGAAAAGCTCAGCAGGAAGTCTGGCAGCATCTGTGGAGGAGAAAACAGAGTTAACGTTTCGGGTCCGGTGACCCTTCCTCAGAACTGATGGTGGCTGGGAAAATGTCAGTTTATATGTAGATAGAGCCCAAAGAGAGAGAAAGACAGTTGGACAGTCTGTCTATCCTATCGTTTACTCCCTTCCCCACCCACCTCCCTATTTTCTACATATAAACTGACGTTTTACCAGCCACCATCAGTTCTGAGGAAGGGTCACCAGACCCGAAATGTTAACTCTGTTTTCTCCTCCACAGATGCTGCCAGACCTGCTGAGCTTTTCCAGCAACTTTGTTTTTGTTCCTGATTTGCAGCATCTGCAGTTCTTTTGGTTTTTATTCATGTAGTATTTAGATGGTGGAATGCAGCATCTTTTCAAACATGCATTGACAGCTGTTTCTAAATTCATGATCTCTATTACTAAGAAGGAAACGGGCAGCTGATGCATGGGGCTGAATCTTTGTCATTTTTGTCAAGTTTTATAGTGGATTTCTCTCCATAAGGCCTAGCATATTTTCTCATACTGTTGTCCTAAATTGCTTTATTAACTCCCTACTGTGGTTTTATGACATCTCTATTGCCTGATGCTAGTTTGATTCTCCCACTTAGAGCAATCGGAAGTACTCATCACTGAGATGTATCCCGAGATACCCTTTATTTTCTGGCGCTGACACTATCCTTAAAAGGCTGCTGTGCAGCTGGTCAAGCACCGTCATTCAGGAGCTGCCCTCTATGGTTTATGACATTAGCCTTGGACGTGGCAGACAAGGAAAATTTGGTGCCTTACTTTGTGGACTGAGACCTGGAAGTCCTAGTGGATGGGGTGATGCAGAGGAGGGACATCATCTTCCTCCAGAGGAGGCCATGAAACCAAAGTCTGGTTCAAGGGTGCCACCTGAGTTAATGCAGTCTAAATCGCCTGGGGGAATGCCCAGCAGTGTAGGAAGAAGATAAGTGGCCTCCTCCACTCCACTAATGCAAGTGTCACCATCTTCTGAGTTCTGAAGAGGGGTCAGTGGACCTGAGCTGTTAGCTCAGATTTCTCTCCACAGAGGATGCCAGACCTGCTGAGTCTTTCGAGCAATTTATGTGTCTGTTTCAGATTTCCAGTGTCTGCAATTCAGTCTTCTTCTTCGTCACCATCTTCTCTTTGCTATCTCGCACTGTGTCCACCTCTGCTACTGCACTCACCTTTTAGCAAGACTCATGCCTCACCACCTTTTCCACCACACTAACAGCTCTGCCTCCCACTATCACCTCAGTCCCTGCCTTTCTCTCAGTCCTGAAGAAAAAAGCCTACAATAGAGCAGAAAGAGCTAAGACAGGTTGTGGGTTGCCTCAGATGTGGCTCCTCACCCACTACAAGGAGAAGATTCTGACCCTGACCACCTTTAAATGTTGAGTGAATGAATGATCCTATTATCAAGCACATTTTACAATAAGAATACAATAAAACACAGTGAAAAGCTTTCATTTGTCACCATGTTTCTGTATTATTTTGAATAATTTAAGAATAAGGAGAAAAAGATAGAACTTAAAGAGAGTCTGTCAGTCCTGAGCCAGATTATCACTGTCAACGATGCCTGCGCCGCCTTCCCTCCCCCACTGCTTTGCCACCATGTACACCGGACCCAACCAACATTGAAGTCGCTGATCATTAGACGCCATCTTTTGCTGCTGGGCTGATGCTCCTCCATCACTACCTTGCTGCTGCCTGTGCCAAACCCACCAATGTCAGAGTCACATCCCTCACTGCTGGGCCTACCTCATCGATGTCACTGTGATGCCATTTCACCACTGCTTTGCCGCCAGTGCTGCACCCAATGAATGGACAAGTCACGGATCCTCAGGTGCCATCTTTTACCACTGGGCCAATGTCGCTGACGTTGCCTCTGCCAGTTCTAATGCCTAGACCTGTGTTCACCCTGGAAAAGTAAGTAAGAGTTCAAACCACGCTGGACTCACTCTTCTCTGCATTGGGCTCAAGGTCTGCGCACTGGGTCCATTTGAGGTGTGTGGTCGGCTTTCGCCATTGTCGATGCTGTCCGAGCTCAGGACAAGAGGTAAGTAAAGGTATAGAGAGGAAAAAATAAGAAAAGCAGTTGGAGTGGAAGAGTTCTGGCTCAGAAGCTGTACTCCTCCATCTTGTTCAATTGTTCAGAAATACCATGACCAACGCCCTGGACCTTTTTTGGATGCTTCCCTTGAACTACTGTGCCAGGAACCTCTTACTGAAGGCTGTCTCCCTGAACTTCAGTGAGGACTGCTCCCCCTTGACTTTACTCATTTGTTTGCCATGTAAACATGTGACACATGGCAGAATTCAGACATTGAGGCAGGGATATGCCATACAGCAAGATGTCATTTCATAGCCCACATTGTTCAGGATCCTTTAAAAACCCATCCATGAGAAACACACCACCTACAACTGCTGCAAGTTCCCTTCCAATTGCCAACTATCCTGACTTGGAACTTTATTGTCTTTACTCTTGATGAAAATTTTGGAATCCTGTCCTTGACAGACCAAGAGCGTAGTTACATCAAATATCTGCAATACTTCAAGAAGGTGGCCTCACCTGCACTCTCTGAAGAGAAGATCAATAAATGCTCGCATAGCCAAAGATACTTCATTCCATGAATATACAAAAAGTATGTAGATACAAGTATCCTGTCAAGTTCTGTTGTAGAGATATTTTCTGTCATGATGTGTTTACTCCTAAGCCCAGCCACATGCACAATTTTTTTCATGTGTGAGGTGGTTATGACCTCTGTTGAATCACTTGTGGTTGCTCAGTTATTTCTATTGTTCTCAACTTGTTTTACATCAGGAAACCTTATTTCATGAAGCCACCTAATGGAGTATATTATGGACTGGGTCTATCTCAAGTTTAGAATTGATGCTGTAGAGACAGCATAACCAGAATGAAATTGTCAGAGAATGGCTAGGGGATAGTCCTTGGGATATGTACAAATTTGGGAAGAGCAGCTACGTGCATTTTGTCTAAGCTGTTTGACCAACAAGATAAGATATTTCAGGCCAAATGCCTTGCCAGCAGCAGACGTTTGGGGTTGGACTGTGGCTTAGAAGTGGAGAATACAAAATCTCAAATAAACAGAGATTAACAGTAGGTTTTTGCAGAGCAACATAGCAGAAAAGACTTCTGGGAAAGCCAGTTGATAACGTGTTATTTCATGATAGTGGTAAAATATGGGTGATCAATTTTAGATTTCTTTCATTTGATTGGAATGCCTGGGGCTTCTGTGGACTGTAATTGGTTCAGAGAGGAACAACACTGACTTAATAATGGTCACAGTGATCACTTCACTGCACATTGAACCAAATTTCATGAAACCATCAATAAACACGAATCAGTCTGAACTGAAACTAACATTATTGAGTGGTTTCATTCTCTTCAATCAGATTAGTACCCTCAGTTTTATTTACACCTTCATGAAAAGTTCGCATGTTGAAGATCAAACATCCCTGCCTGTGATTAACCATCTTGGAAAATAAGAATTCAAATGTTAAAATGTGCAAACTAGCTGTATTTCAGGGAGATTATTTTTGGCAGAGGAATGTGATGGATTTGTAACCGAAATTGGAGAGGTCTCTTTCTTTCTGTCTCTACTTTCTCTCTCTCTCTCTTTCTGTCTGTTTGTCTCTACTTTTTCTCAACAGACAAAGTACTTGATAAAAATGCAAAGTGGAGAGAAACATCCAATCACCAAGCGCTCAAAAGTATATGTTATATTCCAATCTGCTGTTAATTCAGGATGTCCGTAACCACCCGTGCCAACAAGTTAAAACTTACTACCTCAAGAACACCTGAAGGACTTCAAACTATAATTTACTTTTCCTTCCCTTTTGTACTGGACTGTAACCCCTTTTAAACTTTGTGCTTGTGTATGTTTCTGATGTTCTGTTTTCATTATTTTTCCTAGGGTTAGCAAGTAATGAAATTTCAGTTTATTCAAGAAATCTTTGTGATTGGCCCCTTAATTGTTTCTGGTGAACTAGTTGGCTACATTTTAATTGAAATGAGGCATATCTGTTTTAACAAAGTCATTAAATATTTGAGGTCAATTGAAGAGGTTGCAAAGAGGAGAGCTGATTCACTCTTCTTCACCAGGTCCTGACAGTTAATGAATTTCAAAATGATGAAATTACCTAGTTGGGAGTGCAGTCTTTTTCTGTGGCTAGTGTACAATAATGGCTAGAACACTACCTGTTTAAACTCCTAAGGTAAAGGTCAATACAAACATTTTGAGATCCTTGAAGTGAATCAAAACTTCTAAATATTCCTCCAGAGATAGTAAGAACTGCCGATGCTGGAATCAGAGATAACACAGTGTAGAACTGGAGGAACACAGCAGGCCAGGCAGCATCAGAGGAACAGGAAAGCTGACATTTCGGGTCGGGACCCTTCTTCATTTTTCTTCATATTTATTTCTAAATATTCCTACACTGTCTTCTGTATTGGTCCAGACTCCGGAACCATTGAACAGCCACAACAACTTCCATTATATAACATGTTTAATGGATAATAAGGCCCTAAGGCCCTTCCCAGGAATATTATCAAACACATAAGAACTTACATAAGAGACATCAGAAGATAGTCCAAAGCTTTGTCAAAGATGTAGTTTCTAAGCAATGCCTTAAAGAAGGAACAAGAGGTAGAGGCAGAGAGATTTTAAGTTCAAAACTTAGGATGTTTGCAGCTGAACGCATAACCACCAATAGGGAGAGAATAAAATTAGGACTACACAAGAGACAAGAATTGCAGGAGTGTAGGAATCTTCAGAGAGTAATGGGACTGGAATGGTGACAAAGATCAGGAGGGTGAGGCTATTGAGGGAGTTAAAAAAGAATGTGTTCTAAAATTGAGGCCTTGTTTAATTAGCAGGTAGATTGGGTCAGTAAGCTCAGGAGCAACAGAGGGATAGGACTTGGGGCTGAGATTTCAGATGGGAGGTGGACAGGGTCCAAAAGTGCCGATACTGATTAGCAGGCCAATTTCGTCAGGTTTGTGGGATGTTGGATACATGATCTGGTCCATAAGATCCACTTCGTCCAAAACAAAGGCCATTTAACATGGATAAAGAGCTCATTTAGGGGAATGTTTTGATTTTCAGGGGCTGCATTAGCTGTGTGAGGTGGACATATCGTGGGAATCCAGTCATGACCACCCCAGCTAATTAGTTGGGCCCCGTAAATGAGGGCCGAGTGGGCCCTGTCTATTGCTAGAGAGGTGCCATTGTAGCAGCACAGGTGATGAGACTGTGTTAAGTCCTTAGGCAGTATTGTCATCTTTCAGGAATTGCAGGTGTACAAGGCTGAGGGCAAGGCTGCAAATCATACTTGGGGGCTACTTAAGCAAAGGTAAATTGGAACTGGCAACGGAGGCTCAAATTCTGGATGCAGAGATGTTGAGGAGTAACACTATCTGCAGAAAGCACAGTGTCTGGACATCAGGGGTATATGCAAGAGGGAATAAGGAGCAGAAGAGAGGTGGAGGTCACACTAGCAGCATAATATCTCTTTCTGTAGATGCAGCTAACTGGAGGTGACCAAGACATTGCGCCCCAGGAGATTGAACTCTCCAGGTAAATGGTAACAGACATTGTGCCCTCATGACAGAAGACCTCCTATCTTGCAGTGCTAGTTAGCAGCAGAAAATGCAAGAGAAACTCAGGAGGTCTGGCAGCATTTGAAGAGAGAGAAACACAGTTTATGTTTTGAGTCCAGTATGACTATTCATTGGACTCTGCAAGGGTCTTGCTAAATGTGGTGGTCCGTTACTGACTCTGCTATGATCCTCTAGAGATGTGTACAATTTGAAGAGATTGAACCCTGGAGAGAGAGAGGTCAGCCAAGGAAAAGAAGAACAAATAAGAGGCAAAGATATTGAACATGGAGACAATTTAGCTGAACAGAGAGGTGGCAGGGCTGAGCATGGGCTTAAAAGTCTTTTCAAGATGCCATGAATGTCAGAAGCAATGAGATTTAGCAATGTTTCAGAGTTTGTCTGACCAGGATGAATATTCTGTTCTGGCAAAGGCTCTGCAAAAATTTCCAAACTGCTGCCTGGAGCATGTAAAATCTTACTGTTAGTGAAGGAACACATCTGTCCCGAGGTTTCCCTGTCATTTTTAAGGACCCTGTGCCCTCCTTCACCACCTCACACCTCTATTCTTGTCCAGCTATTGAAGCAAGGAAGCTCACAAATGTCAATAGTTATATGGTGCTCCTCAAGGAAAACAGCACATAGTTACAAGAAGACGACACCTCAGTTACCTGCTCTATGAAGATAAGCCTCTATGCTAGGTCACCTTTGTTTGGTGCTCCTCTAGTGAATTTAGAGGTAGAGACAGGTTGCTCAATTGTCTTGTGTGAAGTGGGATTGCATCTGGCAGTTGTTCTTGTTGTGTAAATGGCCTTGGTAGTATCTCCTGAGGCTACTGTTTGAATCATTGCAAGGACAGCATCACACAAGTCCAGGTTATGGTCCAATAGGTTTGTTTGAAATCACAAGCTTTCATGGCATTGCTCCTTCGTCAAGTAAAGTCCTGTGGAACCGTGTGACTTCTGCATTCATGAGGGGTCATACAGACGGAACATGATAATAATGCTTCATTCTGTTTAGTGACATCCTCAGACCTTGGTCAGCAATTTGGATAACTGGATGTGAGCACCAACTAGGACACAACTGATATCGCTATATTATCTGCACTATTGGCCAGTGACCAATTCATGCTAAGTAGTGTGTCATTTAACCTGTAAACATTAGTGCAAAGTTCTTTGCGCGCTAACTGCTGCAATATGATTTGCCATGACTTTCTCAATTTTGGACTTGTCACACACAAAGCCATGAGCAATGATGGTGCACATGAACTGGATGCCCCCGCTCTCTATCTTCACCCTCCTCAGCTTCCAGGGACTCTGGCATGAAAGAGCACATCAGTTGCTGCTGGTCTAGGTAGAGCCTCATTTCCAGTCACTCCTAAGATGTTGCTGCCCAGCTGAACAGAGCTGCATCTATCCTTGTTCCTCTGAGAGGACCTGCTTACACTATCCCTATCACTGTTACTCATTCCTGCATACTTCTCATTCAGTACCGCCCTATCTAAAGACACACAAGAATGCACTGAGGTAATTAAGTGGAAATGTTTGTAAGGTGTGACAGTACTTCTTTGGAGATCTGTTACTCTTCTTGAAAGTGTAATGGCAGAAGGGCTCCTTGGATTGACATCTGCACGTGGAAGGTGGAAGATTAAGAGCTTGTCTTGGACAACAGGAGCCTTTGTGTAACTGTGTCTTCAAAATGTAACTCTGTCTTCAATATCCTGTTGAATGGTTTTGTTTGCAGAGCACCCTGTTAATTATTGCATTGAATTCTTTAATTGCCATCACCACCATGAGTGCCCATCTTGCCACGGCTGTCTTTTTTATTGTCTGCAATCTTGACTGTTCCTATTGTACCCTCCTCTATTGATTTGAAGTAGCAGTCCATTTCACTTTATTGGTACTTCTTCAAGGTATTGTGAGTCTATTTTACCTGCAAGAATGAAATAAAGGGTTGTAAGACACTGTCTGCAATTACCAATTCTAACTGTTCTTATTGATTGGGAGCTGCACATATTAGTGTTGGAGGCTCTTTTAGTGTATCGTTAATGTCCTTACCTCTGGGCCAGGAAGCCCCAGTTCAAGTTCCACCTGCTCCACAATTTTGTCACAACATCTTTGAACAGGTTGGTCAAAATACCTCTGTATAGGCTGATTCGGAAAATATCTATATAATGTGATGACACATCCTTAGCAACACTATGCTTTAAAACATTCTGAAAGGTCACTAAGTATGCTCTGTACATTCTCTTATGCTGAAGAGCACTGTGTGTTCTGAGATTCCTCAGCTGGAGTGCCTACTGGAGTGTAAATACCCAGAGACCTGGCCTGATGATTAGGGATTAGCATTCACCTGACCAGAGAATATTTAACAAATTTCTGATCTCACTTTATCCATCCATAATATCCATTCACACTTGCTTTGTCTGGATTGGTGGCTTCCTTTTGTTAGCCTCCAGGAAGAGGGCCTCCCTCCTGTTACTTCAACAAGGTCTCCAGAACCATATCTTGGAATTGAGTAGATGTCTTGCCATGGGTTTCAAGTCTCTGATTCTCCTGAGACATTGTGGAATTCAAGTCTTGTGTTGTCCGCAACTGTAGTGACAGCACTCAAGCAGCAGCCACAATAAAGCTCTGGTTTGTATAAATTGGAAGGACACTTGAGTAGTCTTGCTTCTGTTCCTCCCCCTGCTGCCTGCTAATTGGCTACCAATTCAGTCTCCTTTGTAAATAAGAAGGCATCCTATGTAATTATGGGCTGATTACTATTACCCCCACGAGAGCATTTGGTGTGAGCTATGACAAGGGTAGCATTTTTGGATTACTTGAAGTAATTTTGGGAAGATGAAGTTTGATAGGTTAGCCAGGAGTGCATTGAAATAATTAGTGGCAACAAAACATGGATCAGGATTTCAGCAGCAGTTGAGCTGAAGCAAGGACCAAAGCTGCACTCTGTGTAATTGCTAAATAAATGTTCTAGATATAGAAATGTTTTCTTTTCAGCCACGAAGTAAGAGTTCATCTCTTTCCTGTCTAGAACAGGCATGACACAAAATGTCTTTTTTTCATGGGGCATGATGCCCATGAGAAGTGCTAGCTGAAAGGCCAAAGGACCAATTCCTGGTTATCCTCAAGCCATTTGATTCAGCTGTGTGCTGTGTTTGCAACATTAGTCTGAATTTGAAATGGGCCCACATCATAACATGGTCTTGAAATGAAAGGTCATTGGTTTACAATCATGATTCTTGTAGCCTTGTGAAAAATGTTTTTTGAGTACAATGTTCTGCATTAACTTTTTGTTGAAAGGCAGAATCCTGTGTTGAACCTATTGTTTGAGGGAAGATCTTGCAATGAACTACAATATGGAATTCTGAATCACAAGTTTATTGCCACAATCTCTTTCACATCATGGGGGTGGTTATCATATTTTCCTTGCATGTCATAAATTCAGGTACAGTAATATTCACATTTTCTGGCATTGTACAAACTGGAATGATCCAGCAACTGGAATCTCTGCTATCCCCTTGATGAATATGCTTACTTCAACTGGAAGCTGTACTGATGATAACTAGCACGAAAGCGCCTTTGTGATAGTGAGACAAGCTTTTCATGGCTATTGTGAGGTTTAATAAGACAGCTAAAAGTAACTAATGCTCTTTATATACAATCACTGGCTGTTGCTGTACTCATTCATCAATGATTTTTATTCCAAGATCAAGTATGGCTTCCCAGGCCCACAAAATGACTGACAGGACTGAAATTATTGAATGGCCCATAGCTCCCATCAAAGTTAGTATTCCTTCTATTAAACAACATTTTTGATTTCCTGACACCATCCAATACAATTTGACTCTCCCTCATTGTGATTAAGAAAAAAGGCAACATCATGGAAACTGGTAAGACCCAGAATTTGGTCGTTGTTGAATGGAGATTTGTAAGGAAGCCGAGGACCGCAGTTGATAAGGTGGCAGGCAACCAGTGGCTGTGTAGTTCCATATTGTCCCTCTGTTGTGGATGGCAAAATGATGAACTTTTATTTCCTGAAGTGACAAGAGAAGAGAAAACATTTTTAAGTCTAATCATTTATTTAGCTTGTATACACTGACTACGGCTTTGGTCTAACTTACATCCTTTGAGTAACCCTCAGTTCAATCTTTAGCAAGAACAGGTGCATCAGTATATAGCTTCAGCCTGGTTTCATGGTATCTGTCATTTAAATTTGTCAAGTCATTTACTTTTTATTTATTTTTAGAAGTTATCTTTGAAATCAATTTGTTATTGTCACTCATGTTCATTTTTTAACTAATCTCTTTGATAATGGCTAAAAAGCAATTGTTCTTTGTGGCTTATGACAATGCCATTACATAAGTTGAGGAATGAATTGCCTGTTCTTTTTGAGATAAGGGCATATTGTGGAGGAGGCTGAGAGGGAAGAGGAGAAGCAATGAAAGTGTTTAACACTTATTTTGTTCTATATGAAGATAAAGAAAAATAGTCTTTCTTGTTGTTGGCATAAATGTGCCCCTTTCTGTCTCTCCTTCCCTCCAGACTTCTGTCTGTATAAATATCCTTTTACCTTTTTCTGCTCCTCTTTGTAGTTTTGCCCTTTCTCCACACCCTTTCCTATTGGATGTGTTTTTTTTCCACCTCTCTGAATTTATTTCTGCATCTCTACGAATACTTACTTTTTTTTCTGTGCATTTTTCCTCTATCTCTGTTCTCTCATTTGTCTCTTTCATTTGTTTTCTTTACATGTTTCTTAGCTCATCTCTTTCACGTCTGTCTGTGACTTGTTTTGTGTGTGCATATGTTCCTCTCTTTCACTGGGTCAGACTCTTTGTGTGGATACTGGGCAGTCCATAAAACTGAAATTTAAAAATCAATATTCAGAATGAGTACTTCAGTAACACCACAAAATATTCTACAGTTGATCAACAACATTGATGTAGACATTGAAATCGCCTCTTAGTATAACGAAGGAGTTGAAAATTGCAGTAAGCAGTCAGATAGCTTGCAAAGAAATATAATAGATAAAGACAAAGAGTGTTTTTCCTTATGGTGTTTATCATATAGAAACATTCAATTCTGTGCCACTTGCTTGAGCGTGCTGTGACTTTATTTTTCTCCCTACAAATGGTTGATTTAGGAATAGCATTGGAGCATGCTGGCAGAGACTGCATCAAATAAAAAATGAATCCAAAATTGTTTTTCAGCTGAAAGCCAAACACATTACTAAGTGTACT
The DNA here is from genome assembly GCA_024137785.1 of Ginglymostoma cirratum. NCBI lineage: Eukaryota > Metazoa > Chordata > Chondrichthyes > Orectolobiformes > Ginglymostomatidae > Ginglymostoma > Ginglymostoma cirratum. The sequence continues at coordinate 38,104,716 of JAHRHZ010000023.1, read as the reverse complement.
ATAAAAATATTATTGGAAGTTCTGAATGAATTTTAGCAGTTTGTATTTTTATTGGCTTGTTTGTCCGTCTGACCACACATGTTGATCTTTTCTCCCACCTCATCAGGATTGGGGGGAGGGAACTTGAGAAACAGCAGTGTACCACTTCACTGTGGCTGTGCTCTGAAAGAAGAAGAAAAATGCCTGAAGAAAAGCCTGTGCTGAAGAATTTGCTGCCTGTGTCTTGTGTCTCGGGAGACGAGCTTTCTTCTGTTTATAATGGCTCAGCTAGCCTCTCAATCACCGTAGACTAGCCTTCAGCACAGGCATACAGGAAATTGAGATTGATGTGAAGTACTTGGGGAAATAATCTAATTTCAATGAGACCATACTATTGAAACACTCAGCTTATTGCTAAATAGCACACAGCGTTCTGCTCTCATTAACTGGAGCTGATATTGAGAAAGCAATAAAAAAATGCTCCAAGTGGAATAAATGAATTCATATTGTTGCACCTGTGTCATTTTAATTTTATTGCTATTTTTCTATTATTGTGCGGCAACATTTTGGTGCAAGGGAATCTGTACTCAACACCACTGAACTCACTACTATTATCTTCTGCATTGTTCTCAGCAGCCTAATCATTTTCCTATTCTCCTTATTGTGACACCAAGGTCTTAACAAAATTCTATTTGACAAAAAGCTAAACTGAATTGAAATTTTCAAAATGATGAGGAGCATGGATAATTTCTATCCAGGCAATTTATTAACTGCAGTGAAGTGATGTGTTTAAAAACCATGGACGCAAGTAAAAGATGAATGATATAGAAAAAAGCATATATGTCAGATTGAACATTTTATCCCCATGGAGTAACTGAGCTTTGGAATTGCCTCTTTACATTCAATGACGTTACCATTGCTGAATCCCCCACTATCATACATGTTGGCCTAGCCAGTGTCACCCATATTCTATGAATGCATTTTAAAGATTGTAAATTGCCAGCCAAGAATGTTGAAGAACATTTAATGCTAAACAGTGGATACAGCAGGTGAATGTAATGGCAAAGCAATCCCACAATCAATTTGCAAGTCTTGACAGAGTAGACACTGAAAGACTGTTTCTGGTGGATGGGGAATGTAAAACATGGTAACACAATCTCAGGGTAAGAGGATGATCATTTAGAATGGAGATGAGGATAAATTTCTTTACTTAAATATTTTCAAGCAATTCAACCTTCTGTCGAGGACCGAGGACATGTGCCAGTCTTCAGCGAATTCAAATCACTCCACCTGATATCAAAAAAAAAACAGCTGAAAGTACTAGATGCAGCAAAGGCTGTGGGCTTTGACAACATTCTGGCAGAAGTACCTGATAATTTGTGCTGTTTCACAAAATGTTCTACTTTGACCACAACACTGATCATGCAACATAACCCAATAATATGGAAAAATTACCTGGGTAAATTCTGTTTATAGAAAGCAGAACAAATCCAGTCTGTTCAATTATTGCCCAATCGATCTATTCTCAATCATAAGTGAAATGATTGAAGGATTGAAACTGTAGTGCTATCAAGCGGCAATTACATATCAATCATCTGTTCACCAGTGTTCAGTTTATGTTACTCAAGGGTCACTTGGGTCCTCGTTACAGCATGGTCCAAACATGGTCAAAAGACCTGAACTTCAAACAATATCGCAGTGGTATGTATTCAGCCGTAGAAATCTATCAGTCTCTATCTTGAACATACTCAAAGATTGAACTTCCACAGCCCTCTGAGGTAGAGAATTCTAAAATAAAAACAGGAAATGCTGGAAAAACTCAGCAGGTGTGACAGCATTCCTGGTCTTCAGATTTAAAGAAGAGTTGTATCAGATTCAACACATTAACTGTGTTCCTCTCTCTGCAGATGCTGCTGGACCTGCTGAGTTTCTGCAGTATTTTCTGATCTTATCACAGATTTCTGGTTTCTGCAGTATTTTGCTTTATTTGAGAATTCCAAAGATTCACTACTCACTAATGAAGGAATTTCTTTTCATCAATCCTAAATGAGTTTCTCCTCATTCTGAGCTATATCCCCTGGTTCTGGACCACTCTGCCACCCCTGGCCAGGGGAGACATTGTTTCTGTACCCTCCTTGCCATTTAAGAATTTTGTGAGTTTCAATGAGTTCACCCCTTATCCTTTTAAACCAGAGATCAGTCTGCTCAGCAGGTAGTCTGTCCATCCCAGGAATTGATCTGGTAAAACTCTGTTTCACTCCCTTTGTGGAAGGTATCCTTCCTTAGGTGGGGGTACTAAAACTGCACACAATGATTCAGGTGCAGTTGATTCAAGATATCTTAAGACCATAAGACGTAGGAGTGGAAGTAAGGCCATTTGGCCCATCAAGTCCACTCTGCCATTTAATCATGGCTGATGGGCATTTCAACTCCACTTACACGCACTCTGCCTGTAGCCCTTAATTCCTTGTGAGATCAAGGATTTATCAATCTCTGCCTTGAAGACGTTTAACGTCCCGGCCTCTACTGCGCTCTGTGGCAATGAATTCCACAGGCCCACCACTCTCTGGCTGAAGAAATGTCTCCTCATTTCCGTTCTAAATTGACCCCCTCTAATTCTAAGGCTGTGCCCACGTGTCCTAGTTTCCCCGCCTAACGGAAACAACTTCCCAGCGTCCACCCTTTCTAAGCCATGCATTATCTTGTAAGTTTCTATTAGATCTCCCCTCAACCTTCTAAACTCTAATGAATACAATCCCAGGATCCTCTGCCATTCATCGTATGTTAGGTCTACCATTCCAGGGATCATCCGTGTGAATCTCCGCTGGACACGCTCCAGTGCCAGTATGTCCTTCCTGAGGTGTGGGGCCCAAAATTGGACACAGTATTCTAAATGGGGCCTAACTAGAACTTTATAAAGTCTCAGAAGCACATCGTTGCTTTTATATTCCAACCCTCTTGAGATAAATGACAACATTACATTCACTTTCTTAATCACGGACTCAACCTGCAAGTTAACCTTTAGAGAATCCTGGACTAGCACTCCCAGATCCCTTTGTACTTCAGCTTTATGAATTTTCTCACCGTTCAGAAAATAGTCCATGCCTGTATTCTTTTTTCCAAAGTGCAAGACCTCGCATTTGCTCACGTTGAATTTCATCAGCCATTTCCTGGACCACTCTCCTAAACTGTCTAAATCACTCTGCAGCCTCCCCACCTGCTCCGTACTACCTGCCTGTCCACCTAACTTCGTATCATCGGCAAACTTCTCCAGAATGCCCCCAGTCCCTTCGTTCAGATCATTAATATATAAAGTGAACAGCTGCGGCCCCAACACTGAACCCTGTGGGACACCACTTGTCACCGGTTGCCATTCCGAAAAAGAGCCTTTTATCCCAACTCTCTGCCTTCTGTCTGACAGCCAATCCTCAATCCATGCCAGTAGCTCACCTCGAACACCATGGGCCCTCACCTTACTCAGCAGCCTCCCGTGAGGCACCTTATCAAAGGCCTTTTGGAAGTCTAGATAGATAACATCCACTGGGTTTCCCTGGTCTAACCTACTTGTTACCTCTTCAAAGAATTCTAACAGGTTTTTCAGGCACGACCTCCCCTTACTAAATCCATGCTGACTTGTTCTAATCTGACTCTGCACTTCCAAGAATTTAGAAATCTCATCCGTAATGATGGATTCTAGAATTTTACCAACAACCGAGGTTAGGCTAATCGGCCTATAATTTTCCATCTTTTGTCTTGATCCTTTCTTAAACAAGGGGGTTACAACAGCGATTTTCCAATCATCTGGGACTTCCCCTGACTCCAGTGACTTTTGAAAGATCACAACCAACGCCTCCGCTATTTCCTCAGCCACCTCCCTCAGAACTCTAGGATGTAGCCCATCGGGGCCAGGAGATTTATCAATTTTTAGACCTTTTAGCTTTTTTAGCACTTTCTCTTTTGTAATGCCTACCATACTCAACTCTGCCCCCTGACTCTCCTTAATTGTTGGGATATTACTCATGTCTTCCACTGTGAAGACGGACGCAAAATACTTATTAAGTTCTTCAGCTATTTCCTTATCTCCCATCACTAGTCTTCCAGCATCACTTTGGAGCAGCCCAATGTCTACTTTTGCCTCTCATTTGTTTTTTATGTATTGAAAGAAACTTATACTATCATTTCTAATATTACTGGCTAGCCTACCTTCATATTTGATCCTCTCCTTCCTTATTTCTCTCTTTGTTATCCTCTGTTTGTTCTTGTACCCTTCCCAATCTTCTGATTTCCCAGTGCTCTTGGCCACTATGTAGGCTGTCTCTTTTTCTTTGATACATTTCCTGACTTCCTGTGTCAGCCATGGCTGTCTAATCTGCCCCCGGATAATCTTTCTTTTCTTTGGGATCAACCTCTGTACTGTGTTCTCAATTACACCCAGAAGCTCCTGCCATTGTTGCTCTATTGTCTTCCCCGCTAGGCTCTGCTTCCAGTTGATTTTCGTCAGTTCCTCTCTCATGCCCCTGTAATTACCTTTATTCAACTGTAACACCATTACATCCGATTTTGCCTTCTCTCTTTCAAACCGCAGACTGAACTCTACCATATTATGATCGCTGCCTCCTAAGCGTTCCCTTACTTTAAGATCTTTTATAAAGTCTGGCTCATTACATAGCACTAAGTCCAGAATAGCCTGCTCCCTTGTGGGCTCCATCACAAGCTGTTCCAAAAAGCCATCCTGTAAGCATTCCATGAATTCCCTTTCTTTGGATCCACTGGCAATATTATTCACCCAGTCCACCTGCATATTGAAGTCCCCCATGATCACCGTGACCTTGCCTTTCTGACATGCCCTATCTATTTCCCGGTGCATCTTGCACCCCTGGTCCTGACCACTGTTAGGAGGTCTGTACATAACTCCCATTATGGTTTTTTTGCCTTTGTGGTTCCTCAATTCCACCCACACAGACTCCACATCATCTGACCCTATGTCATTCAGTGCTATTGATTTAATTTCATTCTTAACTAACAAGGCAACCCCGCCCCCTCTGCCCACCTCCCTGTCTTTTCGATAAGTTGTAAATCCTTGGATGTTTAGGATGCCAGTCCTGAACCCCCTGCAACCACATCTCTGTGATGCCTACCACATCATAATCATTCAAGATGATTTGTGCTGTTAATTCATTTACTTTGTTACGAATACTACGAGCATTTAGGTAAAGTGCCTTAATGCTAACTTTCTTATCATTATTAGAGATATTGGAAATCATAAGATGTCCTAAGTTATCCTTCCTTTTTGCTGCATTCCTAGTCTGCCTCGAGCCTAAACCCACCTGCTCACATGCTATCCTGCTGCTTATCTTTCCATTTAACTCCATACTCCCTGTCGCTTTCGCTTTCCCTTCCCCCCGATCAGAAGTTTAAAGTCCTACTGACTTTATTGCTATTTAAATCTTTACTCCTAAATTCAAATATTCACAATAAAACTTCAAAACACTTATCCAATGAGTGTCACATCATCCAAACTTAGGAATTTAGCATTGCTGAAAAAAATGTTTTTCTCTTGCATTCATAAGAAGTAAGTTTGCAAGAAATACTAATGTAAAGGCAAAATAACATGTATACTGTATGAGAATAATGCGCTAATTTGTGTAAGCGGAAGCTGGTTGTTTCAGTACATGCAAATTGCAATTAAACTGAAAATAAAACAACTATTTACAAATTTGGAAATATTACATTTAGTCCCAATATCCAAATCACCTCCTCCCTGGTAACCCAACCTCACACTCACCCTGTCTCTGTTAGATACCTGTTACCTAGGCTCATGTTCAACAACTCTCACTAATACCTGCAACATCTTCCCTACTTTTTCTGACCCACCCTAACCCCAGACACCACTAACCTTGCATGTGCTCTGTGCTACCTTTTCACTTGCTTAGGCTTCCACCCTACCTGCACCAACAGTAGTAGCTGTGCCACCCATTTATATCTCCTGTAATACCTACCTCTCTTATATTCCATGAGGAAAACAGCACCCAATAAGGCAAAAAGACGCAGGTAGGTGGTGTGCTGCCCATAATTTGGTTCCTAACATTTTATGAAGAGAGGTTCCACCCTGAGCAGGGCCTGGTAGTGGAGGCTGTCCTTGACTTATTGTACGGGGAATACAATAAGTCATTGTTATTTTGTATCCATCTTGCCAGCTCACCCCAATACTATGTGACTTCACCTTTTGTTCTAGTCTGCCATGAGGGACCTTGTCAAAGGCTTTGCTGAAGTCCATGTAGACAACATCAATCATTTTTTCCTCGTTAATCATTTTTGTCACCTCAAAAAACTTGATCAAGGTAGTGAGGCATGATCTCCCCCCCCACCAACAAAATTGTGCTGTCTGGCGCTAATGAGTCCATTTGCTTCTAAATGTGTATAGATCTTGTCCCTGAGAATCTTTTCCAATAATTTCCTTACCGCTGACGTGAGGCTCACAAGACTGTAATTTCCAGGATTATCCTTCCCACCCTTCTTAAACAATGTGACAACATTGGCTATTCCCCAGTCCTCTGGGACATCACCTGTGGCTAAAGAGGATATAAAGATGTCTGTCAGTGCTCCTGTAATTTGTATTCTTGCCTCCCTCAATATTCTGGGATAAAGCCCATCAGGACCTGTGGATTTATCTACCTTAATACTTTTTAGGGTGCACAACACCTCTTCCTTTTTAATATTGCAGTGGAACCAGCGCAAACGTCAATGTATCTGACCTAAAAAGCTTATTTGGAAGGAGGCACAGGGATACAAACATGTGAAATTAGAGCTGGAATAGGCTGTATAGCTCCTTGAGTCTAATCTACTATTCAACATAGTCAAGGATAATTTTTTATATCAACACTTTGCAATCCAGTCTCACATCCTTTGATTTCTCCTCATGCCCAAAAGGTTAAGCAAGGCTCTTTGCCTGAAGATATTAACTGTTGGAATAAAACAATATGTGACATTCAAGAAAAAGAAACACAGAGCATTATTGGCAACTGAAGATCCCATTTAAAATCAAATCTGAGTAAGTGACTGAAGTAACTAAAACTTAGAAACTGAGAGTTTAGCAGTGTGTCTAGGTTTATAGTGGATGCATAACACGCCTGTTCTATGGCTTTGAAAATTATTTCTGCCGTGCCCTTTTCTGCAATTCCAAACCAATTCACTTTTGTGAAGGCAGTTGTTCATGTCAAAAACATTAAGGAAATGAGTATTGCTGAAAAAAGACATTATTTAGCAAATCACCAAATCACATCTAAAGTTAGATACTGTTGTTTTTGAGGTTAGCAAGAAGGGACAGGTTAGGTGCTATCAGTACCTTGCTTGCTGTGAATAGCTGAAGGACTATACTGTTTGATATGACCCGATGCTGTCTGATCAGAGTCCACTTGCCAACCAATGAACACACGCTTCTTATAAAATTCTAAAGACCATATTTTTTAAATTTCTCTGTATTTTTCTGTATGGACTGAAATTGGAAAATAACTTTAAAAAAACAATGATTGTGGAAAATATTGCTGCACTTTTTAATGAAATTATGTGACACTTACTTTAAGAGCTTTTGCTGCTGCTTAATCAAGCAGTGGGTAAGGTCTGCAGATGAACTGGAGTCAGGAGAGTACAAAGGGAGATTTGGCTGCAACAAGTAGCTGATGGTGACCAGTTGTTGATAATGAAGGCCTTCTACCTGCCAAGAACTATGTGGTTGACTCCCAGGTAGTTGAACAGCTTGTGGGTGTGAATGTTTGGACCTCCAAAACTGAAGTACTGCCCTTTTCTCTGCAGTCAAAATATACCTTAACCCTGAAGAAAGCCAGTTTATTTCCCCTGCTCAGTTACTGTAAGCTATGGCTTTTAACCAATAAATCTGTAATTTTATAATTGTAAACCACTTTGCTGTATGCCTCCTGCAAACAAGTGAAAATACTGGAATACTGGGTGAAGGAAGACTGAGGAACAGCAAGTTCTGACAAACCAAAAGGATTATCTTGGCCAACCGTGTGGATAGGAATCCATTAAATTGCCTTCCCAATCTTTTCCTCTGCCCCTAAAACCCATGTGTTTTTGCACCTGTTTATGTCCACCTGTAGATGATTGTAGGGGAAGTTTTATGATGGAGTAGAGTTCTACCAATAGAGTTATACGTCAGTGCTACATAGCTGTTTAACTGTAGCTAAAATCTATTTGTAATAAATAGTGATTCTCATTAAGTACATAAACCTGTTCTGTGCTGTGAACCTAAGTTTAAAAGGCAGGTTTATTGTGAAATTTTGCATACTTTTATAAAATCTTTAACTTTTGTGATGATTCTGGGAATAGTTTGGCTTGATTTCCAGTGTGCTACCCCAGTGAGGCGTAACACAATACAAATCTGTGACTTTGACTTCCCTTTACAACAATATTTCTCACAAATTATCTTGATGAGCACAAATTGAAAGATTTCAGCAATTTTTTTCAGCAATACTCTGATTCTGTAGGGCCAAAAGACTAGTTTAATGAAATGACTTGGAGCAGTAACATGATTTGTCAGTGAGGATAATGTAAGAATCATTAGATTTTCAGAAGGTATTTAATAAAATATCTCTTGGGAGCCATGTAGCTAAATTATTGTAATAGAGGAAATTATAATTTTTCTTAATAATAAATAGTGGACACTGGGGACTGAAGAAATACCCAGAGGTTAAACTTGGAGTTTTGTTGGTCAAGACAGTTATAAATATTACAGATAGAGATATTATAATGTACATTTGAAGATGGTACAAATTTGTGTGGGAAAGAAGGCTGTTAATAGAAGAGTAAAATTCATGCATATATTCTGATCCTGGTTAATCAGAAAAGGAAAGGAGTATAAAAGTATAATGTGACAAAAGAAAATAAAAAAAGGAAGCACAAAATTAAATAAGCTGAATAGAAAAAAAATCAAGGTAACTAAATTATTGTTAGTACTAAAGACAGCAATTGCTAACTTATGTTTTCACAAGTAAATGATGGATTTGAAAACTGTACTGAAAACACATTTTAGGACCTGTTCTGGTCACTAATTATAAGATGACATTTAGACTGCGGATTCAGAAGGGGCAATGTAGCTGATAACAGGCTGTTTCTGAAGATTGATGAAAGATACTTTTTACCATCAGAAAAAGAAACTTGAGCAACAGTTTGAGATTACAGAGTAACATAATAGATATAAATATTCTCGATTTTTTCTTGGTGACTTATTAACTCAATATAAGTTAGATAATCATAAAATAAGGTAGACACCATTTGGCCCATCATATCTATGGTGTTTGAAACAACAATTCAATTAGTGCCATTTCCCTTGTCTTTCTCCAGACCCTGCAAGCTTTCCCCTTAAAGCATTTATTCAACTCTTTTTAAAGTCATGATTAAAAATGATGCAGAGAATTCATAAATTGGATTGAGGTCTATTTTCTAAAAATAGTCAAGAGGACATGATTAGAAAACAAGGAAATTAAGGGTGAAATAAGACTTTATCATGCTTACAAATTGTTTGTTTGTGGAACAGACTGCCATCTAGTGTAATGGATACTTTCTCAGCTTCTTTTAAGGAAAATGATTTCAGTTCCTGATTCAGCAAAGAGTTGTGGTTTGTGTGTTTGGGATACAAAAAAGATGACAAATTGAGCTATCAAGCTATATTTTAAATCTGCATGATGAACATCCTTAGCTCTGAGACAAGTTATTTTTGAGTAGTGTTGCATTAACACATAAGTTGATCTGTTGTTTGAAAGTTCCTTTTCATCTTGTCTCAGGGTCATTAAAATTATCTGCAGTCATTACTTTTGTATTTCTTGAGGGATATTTTTCTTCAATCAGACTGATGCTTATCATGTGAGTCTCGGTTGTTGAAACAATTTTCAGACCTTTCTTATTATTTGCTTGACCAATGGTTTCCATGTTCTCATTCCACAAGCAGCCACCAACTTGTGCTTATTCTCCCTTCTACCTGTATCAAAAATCATAAATGTTAACAATGTGAGGTTCTGCGTGTGTCACGCTTTGACTTGTGATTTTAGAAGTTTAGCCGCGCATGGATCTTTAAGATCTGTATATCAAGAAAAGTACTTGGAAGAGTATTGCCTATCACAGACTCTGGAATTTTCAACTTATTTTCTGAACAAAACTGAGTAATCTTGGTGCATATTAAGGCACAACTGTTGGGGTTGTCAGAGCTTCATGCCAACATTCAGTAAGATCATAGTTGATCTATTTTGATGTCAACTCCACCTTTTTGTCTGCCCTCCATTATCCTTGACTTGCATGTCTACCAAAAAATCTATCCATGTGAAGGCCTCTATTTGCTCCCTGCAGCAGGGAATTGCTCATACGATAAGCCTTCTGAGAGGAAAACATTCTTCTAATCCCATCCAAAAAGGAAGATATCTTATTTTTAAACAGTCCCTTAGTTCTAGTCTCCACTATAACAGAAAACATTCTCCTGGAATACACCATATCAAGACCTTTCAGAATCTTAAATGTTACAATAAGATCAACCCTCATTCTTCTGAACGCCAATGTTCAACCTTCGAGATAACAAGCATGGGGCTAGATGAACACAGCAGGTCAAGCAGCATCATAGGAGCAGGAAAACTTGACGTTTCGGGCCTAAACCCTAATCTCCAATGTTCAACCTTCGTTCATTAGGTGCACCCTTCATTCCAGCAATGAGTTGAGTGATCATCCCCATACAGCTTCTAATGAAATTAGATTTTTTTTGACTAAGAAGACCAAATTTGTGCACAGTAATCCAGATGTGGTCTCACTAAGGCCTTCTACAGCTGAAGTAAAATCTTCCTTTTCTATTTTCCATTACCTTTGCAAAAAGTTTCAACACTCCATTGCCTTGTTAAACACTTACTGTACCTGGATACTAACTTGTTGTGATTCATATTCCAGACATTTGGATCCCTCTGTACTGTCAATCTGAATCCAGGATGATTAGTGAGACAGAAACCAAGGCACCTTTCTTTGTAGGTATAGTTTATTTCACACACCAGTTCCCTCTTTAAAGCATTTGCATTATAACCATTATAACATTATAACCAGCCTATAATTACCCTTTATTCTACATTTCTGATCTCGATTTCAGATTTGAATTTAGCATTTGACACAGTGTCTTTTACAACATCAATTGCAATTTTCTCCATATCATTTATAAGGAATTTATGACTTCAGCATTTTTAAATCTTTCTTTTTCACAGTTGGCTGAATGTTTTTGACAGGTTTAAAACTATTGTCTCTCCTTTGCAGCGTCCCTCAGCCACCCTTACAATCTCGCTCTCCTCCTTTTCAGTTTTTTTTCTTCCAGCCTATTGCAGCTTCCTTCCCCTCAATACTTTTGTGGCCTCCTCCTCCACATGAGGCCTCCTCCTTCCCACCTCAACCTTGTTGCAGCCTTATTTCTCTCCACGATTCCTTGGAAAGACCTTACCTGTCACCCTCGCCACTCTTGCAGCCTCCTTCTCACCCCACCCATCTTACAATCTCCTGACTATCCATTACAGAGGTTCAGCAGAGTATTGAAAACTGTTTTTTCAGAATTTGCCATGCTGTTCTAGCACAATAACAACCCTGTCATCTACATGGCATTGTAGCAAATTGTCCAGATATATCCTGTGCACAAAAAGCAGGACAAATCTAACCTGGTCGATTACCATCCTATCAAACTAGCCTTGATCTTTAAAGTAATGGAAAGTGTCTTCAACAGTGCTATCAAGCATCACTTGCTTAGTAAGAACCTGCTCACTGAAACTCAGTTTGAGTTCTGTCAGAGTCATTCAGCTCTTGACCTCATTACAGCTTTGGTTCAAAGATGAACAAAAGTGTTGAATTCCAGAGATGAGGTGAGAGTGACTGCTCTTGACATCAAAGTCACATTTGACAAGCATGGCATCAAAGACCCCTAACAAAACTAGATTCCGTGGGAATTGGGAGAAACTGTTCACTGGTTGCAGTTATACCCACTACAAAGGAATATACTTGTGTTTGTTGAAGGTCAGTCATCTAGTTTCCAGGATATATCTTTGCAGGAGTTTCTCAGGGTGGTGTCTCAGGCTCAAACATCTTCAGCTGCTTCATTAATGACCAGTCTTCCATCATAAGATCAGAAATGGGGATATTGTGCAATCATCAACAAACGTTCAGCACTATTCTGCAGCAAGACCAGGCAAATATCCAGGTTGGGCTGACAAGTGGCAAATAACATTCGTGCCACAGAACTGCCAGGCAAAGACTATCTCCAAGAAGAGAGAATTTAACCATCATTCCTTGACATTCAATGGTGCTGTTTTTACTGAATCCCCCACTATCAACATCCTGGGGTTACTACTGATCAGAAACTGAACTGGACTATCTATTTAAATACCATGGCTGCAAGAGCAGGTCAGACTATGAAACCTGCAACAATTATTTGCCTCTTGACTCACCATAGCCTATCCAGCAGCACCCATCAGGCAAGTGGAGCATATCCCATCACACTGCTGAGTTGTGCCTTGTAGATAATGGGCAAGTTCTAATGTAAAATTAACATGAAGGCAGCTGCTTAAGGTATTAATTAGCGTTAGCAATTAGTATTAGGCAATAACGAACTAAAGAAGATCAAGTATCAGGCTTAGATAACAAGGTGTAGAGCTGGATGAACACAGCAGGCCAAGCAGCATCAGAGTAGCAGGAAAGCTGACGTTTTGGTCTGGACCCTTCTTCAGAATCAGGCTTGGCTAGTTGACAAAACAACACCAATGGATGAACTTCCAACCCAAGTGCAGTTGCTTTGCCTGTGATGTTATAGCCAATGAAATCTTCAGTAGCTGCCTGCATTAAAGATTGTGAGTGTTTTGTCAGATTTATGCCAGATTAGCGCAGAATAGCTGAGAAGATGTAAGTGAGGAGAACCCCTTTATCAAAACCATCCTGACTGGTATCAGGGCTGGCTAGAATCCCGGCTCTAAGCTGAAATATGTCAATTGCAATGCCTGAGGTGAATGAGTAGAACAATGATAATATTTACACTTTTGAACTTCAGGAGGGAAGTGAGGAGGTTCCATTCAGTGCACTCTGATCACTCCATGGACCTTTTCATGAGGAACAAGTAATGCAAATATCTTTATTTACTGCTCATGTGAGACATTGACTGTTGGTGTGAGACAGCTTTCACCAGTGCGTAGCGGGCACAACGAACACTGTTCAGTCCACAGGGTAGCTGCACGAATATGCATTTGTTCATTAAAGTGTATCTTCATATAGTAGAGGATTCACATTTACAACAATAGGAAACATCAGCCCCAGAGCCAGAACCTTTTAGAAGTAGCTCTAGAAATTCTTATTTCTAATTGAGTACAATAAATGGTAGGTAAACAGATAAATGCCCAAAAACCTATATCCCAAAACAGTTTTCCCAGTTTAACAGTGATATAACATCATCTCCACTTTCATGGTGAACATGAAAGGTACAAAATCACAATGAATTAATATCTCGCAACATCACCATGATATTGAAGGAATGTGCACATGGTGACATCAAGTCCTTGGAGTAATCGTAGCATTGATGGATGCCTTCTAATGATGTCATTAGTTGTTTGGGAGTACATGTGGCCACGGTGTGTGCATACAGGCATAGAGGTGATGCTTTATAGTAACTGTGGACCAGATGCCACAAAATTCTCAAATGCTGCTGACTGTAGAACATAATTAACAAAGTTTTATGCAAATTAATTTTCTTCACATGCAAACATATTACACGTAGGAACCCACCACAGGTCAGTATAATGTGTCAGAAGCCACTCTATTTCTAAGCACTATATAGTGACTCCCACTGAAAAACACTTTTTTTTCTATTCGTTTGTGGGATGTGGGTGTCGCTGGCTGACCAGCATTTCTTGCCCATCCCTAGTTGCCCTTGAGAAGTTGGTGGTGAGCTGCCTTCTTGAGCCATTGCTGTCCACCTGCCGTGGGTTGACTCACAACACTATTAGGAAGAGAAAGCTGGGATTTTGACCAAGTGACAGTAAAGAAATGGCGATATATTTCCAAGTCAGGAGGGTGAGTGGCTTGGAGGGGAAATTGGAGGTGGTGGTGTTCCCATATATCTGATGCCCTTGTCCTTCAAGATGGAAGTGGTCATGGGTTTGAAAGCTGCTGTCTGAGGATCTTTGGTGAATTTCTGCAGTGCATCTTGTAGATGGTACACATTGCTGCTACTGAGTGGTGGTGATGGAGGGAGTGGATGCTTGTGAATGTAGCGCCAATCAAGTGGGCTGCTTTGTCCTGGATAGTGTCAAGCTTCGTGAGTGTCGTTGGGGCTGCGCTCATCCAGGCAAGTGGGGAGTATTCTATCACACTTCGACTTGTGCCTTTTAGATGGTAGACAGGCTTTGAGGAGTCAGGAGGTGAGTTACTCGCTGCAGTATATCTAGCTTCTAAACTGCTGTTGTAGCCACTGTGTTTATGTGATGAGTCCAGTTGAGTTTCTGATGAATGATAACCCCCAGGATGTTGATAGTGGGGTATTCAGTGATGATAACACCATTGAATGTCAAGGGATGGTGTTTAACTAGTCTCTTTTTGGTGATGGTCATAGCCTGGCATTTGTGTGGCGCAAATATCACTTGCCACTTGTCAGCCCAAGCCTGGATATTGTCCAGATCTTGTTGTATTTGAACACGGACTGCTTCAGTAGCTGAGGAGTCATGAATGGTGCTGAACATTGTGCAATCATTGGCGAACGTCCCTACTTCTGACCTTATGATGGAGGGAAGGTCATTGATGAAGGAGCTGAGGATGGTTGGGTCTAGGACACTACCCTGAGGAACTCCTGCAGAGTTTTCTTAAAGCTGAGATGATTGACCTCCAACAACCACGACCATCTTCCTGTGTATCAGGTACGACTCCAACCACTGGAGAGTTTGTCCCTGATACCCATTGATTCCAGTTTTGCTAGGGCTCCTTGCTGCCACACCCGGTCAAATGGAGCCTTGAAGTCACTCTTACCTCACCTATGGAATTCAGCTGTTTTGTCCATGTTTGAACCAAGGCTGTAATGGGGTCAGGAGCTGAGTGGCCTGTTAGAACCCAAACTGGTCATCACTGAGTAAGTGATTGTTGAGCAGGTGCTGCTTGATAGCACTGTTGATAACACCTTCCATCACTTTACTGCTGATCGACAGTAGACCGATGGGGCGGTAATTGGCTGGGTTGGATTTGTCCTGCTTTTTGTAAACAGGACATACTTGGGCAATTTTCCACGTTGTTGGGTAGATACCAGTGTTGTAACTGTACTTGAACAGCTAAGGGAGGGTAGCAGCAAGCTCTGGAGCACAAGTCTTCAGCACTGTTGCTGGAATGTTGTCAGGACTCCTAACTTTTGCAGTATCCAGTGTCTCCACCCGTTTCTTGATATCATGTCGAGTGAGTCGAATTGGCTGAAGACTGGTATCTGTAATGCTGTGGATTACTGGAGAGGCTGAGATGGATCATCCACTTGGCACTTCTGGCTGAAGATTGCTGCGAATGCTTCAGCCTTATCTTTTACATTGATGCACTGGGCTCTTCCATCATTGAGGATGGGGATATTTGTGGAGCCTCCTCCACAAGTGAGTAGTTTAATTGTCCACTACCATTCATGACTGGATGTGGCAGGACTGCGGAGCTTAGATCTGATCTGTTGGGTGTGGGATCGCTTAGCTCTGTCCATCACTTGCTGCTTTTGCTGTTTGGCATGCAAGTAGTCCTGTCTGGTGGCTTCACCAGGTTTACCCCTCATTATCAGGTGTGCCTGGTCCTGCTCTTGGCATGCCCTCCTGCACTCTCCATTGAACCAGGGTTGATCCCCTGGCTTGAATATAATGGTTGAGTGGGGGATATACTGGGCCATGAGGTTACAGATTGTGCTGGAGTACAGTTCTGCTGCCAGTGATGGCCCACAGCGCCTCATGGATGCCAAGTCTTGAGTTGCTAGATCTGATCGAAGTCTGTCCCATTTAGCATGGTGATAGTGCCACGCAACATGATGGATGTTATCCTCAGTGTAAAGGCAGGACTTCATCTCTACAAGAACTGTGCTGTGGTCATTCTTACTGATGCTGTCATAGACAGATGCAACTGCAGCTGGCAAATTGGTAAAGATGAGGTCAAGTATACTTTTCTCTTTTGGTTCCCTCACCACCTGCGGCAGACCCAGCCTAGCAGCTCTGTCCTTTAGGACCCGACCAGCTTGATCAGTAGTACTGCTGCCAAGCCACTCTTGGTGGTGGACATTGAAATTCCCCACCCAGAGTACATTTTGTACCCTTGCCATCCTCAGTGCTTCCTCCATGTGTTGTTCAACATGGAGAAGTACCAGTTCATCAGCTGAGGAGGATAGTATGTGGTGATGACTGGTGTCTAGCTATTAGGTTAGACTGGAATCAAATTCATTGGATCACACTTTAGCAATGACCTCAGGATTGCCAATTTGCATGAAACTATAGCTCAGGATAAGTCAATGCATTCACGAAATATAACATTGAAACCTGTGCAGCACTGCAAAAATACAAAGCAGTTTTCACATACTTTATCTCTCTTCTAAGGGGAGAGGGATTTCATGGCATTGAGAATGGTGGGAAAGGAGGCGAGTGGGATGACATCATTAGGCAGGATGCAAAATTGTAATTTTCCAATGGCAGATTGAGATGGAGGGATAAAGTTAGTGGTTATTTGAGGCATGTTAAGAATTATACCAGCCTGTGGCAGGTTTCTACCTGTAATATATTTGCATGCAATGAAAGCTACTTAGCATAAGTATTTTTAATGATGTCTTAAACTCAAAATAAAATCAGCTAGCACTTGAGAATTTTGTAGCACTTGATTTGCAATTGTTTTAAGATGGCATGCACCAAGTATTGGCTTTAAGCAGTTGCTGTATGGTCAATGGGTCCCCTCCCCCTTTTCTGACCTCTCCCTAACCTTTGATGGTTTGCATTGCCCTTAATGCACTTTGCATGTAAATTATTCAATTGGAGACATGGGTTTTTATTAGTGGTGGTTAATAGATGGAAAAGAAATACTATGGGTAATTTGGTCTTGGGGAATAAAAAAGTTCAGTTTTGTGTATGGAATGTATGGAAAAAAAGGTTAGTTTTTTTTTAACCTGACAGCACAAAAGAGGGGAGAAGGAGAATTAACATTGCATGGAGGCTGAAGAATAGCAGTTACGAGTCAGTATGTAACAAAATTTGGTTATAGCTTTAGGTTTGATTGAGAAATAAGTATAACTAATCGGGTAGGATATAAATAGATATGAAAAATATTGGAAGATAAATATTCATGTGCAGCTACCCAAGAAAGATTCCATGGCACCCTGCAGAAGAAGGGTATACCTAGCTGGGGTCATGGAGATGGTGCACATATTTTACTAATTAAGTTAGTACTCAGCACAGAGAACAATTAGTTAAATCACTGAAAAAATGGC
>JAHRHZ010000023.1:38065257-38087236 GCA_024137785.1 Ginglymostoma cirratum | reverse complement strand
ATTTTAAGACTGAAAGAAGAGGGATTATCAAGGATTATCCAGATATAAGTACAAAACAGCACAAATAGATTCACTAGACAAATGCTCACAATTTCATAAAGGAGTCTTCAAATTATTAAGGAATAGTGTTAAATGATACAGCATCACATGGGTGTGGGGAGGAACCTAAAGGAAGAGTTAACACACACATTTACCAAGGAGGAGAGGTCTAACTAATGCAACAAGATAATTTCTTTGGAACTTTTGAAGTATTATGGACATTCAGTTAATACCTCTCAACAGAAATTTTCTCCCAGTGGGAGAAGATACCTTATTTGCCCAGGGCTCTAAGGTAATACTTTAAATATTGATGGTTATTCAATTCTTAGATATTGTTAGTTATTTTATTCCTAGTTATTCTTTGCTATTCCTTGATGTTATTAGATATTATTAAATAGTTATAAGTCAAACTGGATTCTATTAGATTTGGTATTACATCTTTTGATACATTTTAGCACAGCAGTTTACTCATTCACTTATAATGTATAGCTTGTTAATTTCTGTTAATAAAATTAGTAAATTATCTAATCTAAGATTTTCTGTTAGAACTGAAACAAACCCAAGCATCTTGTACACTTCCTTAAGTGGGGAAGTATATTTTATGAAGAGAGAAATGCCAGATCCTTAAAATATCTGAGATGTTTATAGCATAGTTAAGGCTTGTTAAAATTAAGCACATTATTTGAAGGAAAGTAACTTTCTTGGGCAGTTACTTCTCCTATGGGATGGTTATCTAAATCATACAAACCCACAACTAACCATTTGTGAAATTGTGTACCTGGAATTCAGCATAAAGAAGGTATAAGGGAAATACTCCTGATCCAAGTTAGTTCTAAATAAGTGTTATAGTTATAAATCGTTTCAAGTGGTGAGTGTGTTTTGGAGTGAGTTTTGAGCATGTGTGGAAGAGTAGAGAAGTTTTTAACAGACTTTAGGCATGGAGGAGTGAAAGAAGGAGAGACCGGATGGCTTAGGAGTGATTGGTGGCGTGGGGGTGTAGTGGCGCTGGGAACAGTCAGTCCAGGTAAGAAGATAAAAAGCCTAAAGTACTGCCCAAAGGTCTTGCATCTAAGCATTAGCTACTAGAGTTTTAACAGAATCTTGAGTCAATTTCAATTAGCCTTCTGGAGAATGATCTCACGCAACATCTAATACAATGCACAGAAGGGAGGTTCATTCGAACCTGCAATTTCTCTCATGTCCAACAGTGTCAAGTACAATGCTAGACACTAACACGAATGTCCAATAAAGAGTAAGTGCATAGACACAACATTGTTTCTTCAATTAGAAGGGAAATTCCCTAACTCCTCCTGTAACTATGAATGCATGCCAATCATTAACTGTGGCAGTACATTTAACGCTCTGTGTAAGTTAGTCTCAACAGCTAATAAAGTGAAACCATTGTAATGTGAAATATTAACAAGTGAAATTTAATTTCAAAGAACTTGTGTTATGTTTGTGTCACTCTCAAAAGTTACGTTAATGACATTTTGCGGTTGGACAGGGAAGTTGTTTGGTGAAAAGGCGTTTTCAGAGACTGAAGTTAGATGCAACATTGTCAGCCGATGGCTAGTTTCATCAATGAAATTCATCACCCGCTACTAAGTTGCCTATGTTTTCCATGCACAAAGGTGACACTTAGAATTTTAATCAGTCATATGGTTAAAGGCAAGAAGAGAGAAAACTGAAGTGGTTCATAATTCTGGTTATGACATGAGGAATGACATACTGTTGACAGCTTTCCAGCCTAAGTAACCACAGATTCTCCGAGCGCTGCTGCTGATCTATTTGAATGTGTATGGCAGCACAGTCATATGAACTTCTGCACACACAAGCTTTCCACTCGGGACCATTAAATGCAACAGTAACATAGGCTATTTTTTCTTCTCTCAGGGATGAGCACTAAGGATGTTAAATGGTTCAAGCATTTAACTCTATGTAGTTAATTCTTATCAGTCAGTCTCTTTTTGGCTGTTACTATCACCAAATAAGTCATCAAGGGATCCAAACTGGCGAAATGTGTCTGGTTGCTTGTTCAGGATGCTGTGGTCATACATTCTGTCTCCTTTTATAACAACAGAGTCTGAGTTGGTACACTTAACAGAGGAAAATCTAATCCAAAATGTTTTGAAAGAGATTATTACTTCAGTTATTACAATCAGGTAGAATGATTACCTATTTACCAATGAGCTTCATCAAAATACTTTTTATTTTGTATTTGATTTGTCACTAGTACCAGCTGCTCGTGTCCCATTTCTAAACACCAGAATGACCTATGTTTAAGGTGTTTCTGCCTGTAAGAATGCTATGACATGAACACTTTCAATTAAACTGTGTAATAGCATGATAATGAATGACTTCTAATGTTGCGGCATTAAACATTGAGGATTTCCATTAAGTTTCCTCCTTAGTAGACACAATCTCACACTACCACACCAATGAGAAACACTCATAATTTCTAACTCAAGTCAATGGTTATGACCTTTATACGATCAACTCCAATAGTGACCTGTGATCAGCTGGACATTTTCTCCATCTATTTTGTGACAACCTACTGAGTGGCACAGTCAGAGTTTGGAAATAAAATAATTTAATGGCATCCTGTACCATGCAATAATTCTCTAGTTTTCTCCTCCAATACAATTGCTTATGTTGAGTCATTAAAGGGAAGTGGAATCTGAGGAAGTCCAATTGCTTCTCCACTCATTTTGGTTTCCTACATCATTTTTGGGTCAACATTTTGTTAAAGGGGAAGGCATCTCAAGGCAAAGATCAAGATGAACGGATGAATAATCTCAGCCAGCTGAAGGGAAACATTGATTATACAAGCAAAGCTCCTGAATATACTTGATCTGGGACTTCTTCCTAATTTTGAACTAAAAATGAATGCTCCCATTCACACAAAAGAGTGATAGAGCCAGAGAACAGAACTTTTTACAAATAATATGGTAAATGGTAAGAGTCAGCCAGGAAGGACAGGTGAGTCTGAAAGAGAATCAAAACAAGGATTAGAGGTTATGTAAAACACTCTCTTTCTGTGAAAATAAACAACTCAACAGTTGCTGACTTCATGTCATTAAAATCGTGCAGGAAATATTCACGGTTAGTCCTGAGGTTAACCACACCACCACCATGTTTGAGCCTGATGGGAGTGACGAATACACTCTAACCACAGAGCCTAATCATGTATGTCAATCTTGATGTGCGATCACTGAACCATCATTGTTGCCATATTAAAGAGTGAAATATAATCTACTAAATTACCCAATAATCCTCAATTTTATATTTGTGCATTTGCCAGTGTCATTTCGTCACCCTTCGTTACTCTGTTTTGTTTCGTGTAGCTGCTGCTAATGTTCTGTTAAAACTCCCCTGGGTGAGGCATAAACTGCAAATACTGGAAATGAAACAAAAACAGAAATGCTGAAAATTAAGAGCAGATCACTGAGAACTAGCCAGGAAATACACCCAAAATATTAACTTTTCTCATCTATATATAGATGATGACTGATTTCCTGTGTATTTCCAGTGTTTTCTCTTTCAGTGACATTATAAAGTTGAGTTCCAGTGATGCTGGAATGGGAAAATAGAATGTGGGAAGCATTTTCTATTCTTGATGTGATTGGAACTGAACCCTAATGTCACAATCAGTGCAGTGCTACATAAAATGGATGCCTCTGCTCCACACTCTGAACCTAGAAATTACAGTAAAGACTTGACAAGATCTTGTCAAATTTCTGCCTTTTATTGACAAGTGTTTAGACAGTACTTCTAATTGTAAGAGACCAGCTGGAAAAGGCTTTTCTAATCTTGTGCACTACCTTTCTCTATCTTCTGCTTTTCTAGGTCTCTCTTTGCCATTTATTATGGCCATTAGAGGAAGTGTACAATTGATAAGCTAATGCTCAGATTTCTGCAAACTCATACTGTTACTGGTTACTGGCAAGTAAACAAAGGTGATATTGATTGAGTTGGCTCTTCAATCTTCTAGGGAGGTGAAAGATCTGCCTGTCTCCCACTGTTATGATTCTTTGTGTTTGGGATGAAGTAGTTAGCCATCCAATTGAAGACTTCCTCCCAAATGCGGTCACTGGAGCAGAAGATAAGCTCACTTCTGCATCCATCCAGAGCATCCACTTGCTGGATGTAAAATCCAGCACGTGGAAACAGAATAGAACAACAGCGAAGAAGGCTTGTCAGCCCATCATTTCCATACTGCATCTTCGCAAGAGCAGTTCAGCTAGTCCCACTCCTCCTCTCTTTTCCTGTTGAGTCGATGTTTGTGGATGTGGTGACAATCAATTTTGAATGTGTTTTAAAATTTACTCTTTCTATAGAACAAATGTTTTTGTTCAGTTGTAGATAGTGAAAGATCTTAATGTCAGCGCAATGTTATAGCACATATCTATGGTATGTATAGGTAACCCAAAGCATAGCAATTGCACGTTGCTGGGCTCTGAGTCAAACATTCTTCATCATACTCACAATTTGGTAGCTGCCAAGTCCAGTGAAAGTCTAGCTGCGTTGCTGTGACATGGGGATAGCCATGAAAGTCGTCTGGAGCCATATTCTTGTGACAAACAAAGTTATACATAAACGCAGCTCAAAGAAATTAGCTCATTTTGATTTCTGTTTTATTTAATTAAGCTTATAGAGTCAGAGAGTCACACAGCACAAAAACAGACCCTAATCCTGTTTGCCAGCATTTTTTCCGTATCCTTCTAAACCCTTCCTGTTCTTATACCCATCTAGATGTTTTTTAAATGTCTTTTAAATTGTACTGGCCTCAACCCCCTCCTCTGGCAGCTCATTCCATACGCATACCACCCTCCCTTAGGTCCCTTTTGTATCTTTCGCCTCTCACCTTAAACCTATGCCCTCTCTTTCCAGATTCCCCCACCCTAGGAAAAAAGACCTTGTTTCTTCATTCTATCCATGCCCGTCATGGTTTTATGAACCTCAATAAGGTCGTACCTCAGTCTCCGACACTCCAGGGAAAAAAGTCCCAGTGTATTCAGCCTCCATACTCAAACCCTCCAGCCCCGGCAACATTGTTGTAAATCTTTTCCTCACCCTCTCAAGTTTAATAACATACCTTGAATAGAAGGACAATCCAAATTGTACACAATATTTGAAAAGTGGCCTCACCAATATCCTGTATAGCCACAACATGACATCCCAACTCCTATACTCAATGCACTGACCAATGAAGGCAAGTGTACCAAACGCCTTCTTCATCACCCTGTCCATCTGTGACTCCACTTCCACCCCTAGGTCTCTTTGTTCAGCAACACTCCCCAAGGCTCTACCATTCACTGTATATGTCCTGCCCTGATTTGCCTTACTAAAACGTAACATCTTATATTTATCCAAATTAAATTCCATCTGCCATTCATTGCCCCATTGGCCTATCTGATCAAGGTCCCATTTTACTTTGAGATAATCTTCTTCACTGACCACTACACCATCAATTTTGGTGTCACCTGCAAACTTACGAACCATACCTCCTATATTCACATCTAAATCATTTATATAAATGCACGTTGTGGCACACCAGTGGTTACAGGCCTCCAGTCCGAGAAACAACCCACCACAACTACACATGTCTCCTGCCTTCAAGACAATTTTGTATGCAGTTGGCTAGCTCTCCCTGAATCCCACTTGATCTAATCTTACTAACCAGTCTACCATGCGGAACCTTATTGAACACTTTGATGATGTCCGGATAGACAATATTTACTGCTCTGCCTTTATCATTCTTCTTGGTCACCTCTTCAAAAAACTGTATTGAGTTAGTGAGCCATGATTTCCCACGTACATAGCCATGCTGACTATCCCTTATCAGTCCTTGTCTTTCCAAATGCATGTAGATCCTGTTTGTCAGAATCCCCTCCAACAACTTACCCACCACTGGCATCAGGCTCACCGGTCAATAGTTCCCGGGCTTTTCCTTATAACCTTTCTTAAATAATGGCACCACATTGGCCAATCTTTAGACTTTTGGCTCGTCACCCATGGCTTTCGATGATACAAATATCTCAGCAAGGAGCCCAGCAGTATCTCCCCTAGCTGCCCACAAAGTTCAGGGAAACACCTGATCAGGTCCCTGGGATTTATTTACCTTTATGCATTTTAAGACCTTCAGCACCTCCTCTTCTGCAATATGAACTCTTTTCAAGACATCATTATTTATTTCCCCAAGTTCCTTAGCTTTCTTGTCTTTCTCTACAATAAATACTGATGCAAAATTTCCATTTAGTATTTCATCCATCTTCTACAGTTCCACACATAGACAGCCCTGTTGATCTTTAAGGGATACTATTGTCCCTAGTTACTCTTTTGCCGTTGATGTATAGAATCTCTTTGGAGTCTCCTTAACTCTATTTGCCAAAGCTATCTCATGTCCCCTTTGCACTCCTGATATATGTCTTCTTTTTTTGACCAGCACTTCCATTTCTCTTGTCATCCAGCATTCCCTACACCTACCAGCCATGCCATCTCAGATTCCATAGAGACACTTCATCTTATTTATACATTGAAATGTTGTGTTCATCACTCTGAGAAATGTGAAAATATACAATGAATCATGTTTTATTTTCACCATCAACGGCAGGTACAATATTTGTTAGATACAGATTTACACAGCTTTTACACTGTTCCATCAAACCCTCCCAGGCAAATGAAGCATAGGTTAGAGGTAGAGTAGCACTCCCTCTTCATTGTCTCATCAAACATTCTGTAGCTGATAAACAAGCAAGTAAAACCTAGATTAGATAACAAGTAAATCTCTCTCTAAATTGTCCCAAGTCGGTACATAAATCCATTGTCAGAATAATATTTCAAGCAACTTTTGTGATCCCAGTTAATGCTAATACTGGACAATTCAAATATCAGCGTGTAACCTTGATCTATCATGTATTATTTTTGCAGTTTGTTTTCCATAGTGGTCAATCATTGAGCAGATTTACACAAGGCTACAATGTTCTTTTAACAAATACTAATTACACAAAAAAACTCAAAACTTTGTAAGACAATTTATAAAGATCATAAACAGCAAAAGGAAACATTCACCCTTTTTCCCAGCGATACCCTTTACAGACACTCAACCTCAGTGAAGTATCACTCCAATGTTAACTCTTTAATTTCTTACTTACTTGTGGCAATTGCAAGAATGTCCTTTTGGAAACTTTCCATTCATTTACCAGATATGATTATCTATCACTATCTCCCACTGAGATACACAGACACTGGCTGATGCACTGACCTTTCCTAACTTTTTTTTTAAGGCCCTGATTTTTTCAACTACTAGAACAGTTTAAAGCTTTCCTTGTAGCTTTGAAATCCTGGATTGCTACAAAATAAACTGCTGTTCTGCTGGTGTGGAATACCATGTTAGAAGTGAAATCTGAGTATGGCCGCGATCTGTGTTCAATTTTGTAAACATTCAACATTAACTCCTCACGTAGGTCATTCTGATCATAGTTCACTGCTCAAAATGACTTCCTGACTTTTGATAATAAAACCAGTCGCTATCAGAGAACTGTAAACTAAAACATATTCTACTTTAAAATTCAAATTGCAAATACATTAAAATATAAATATCTTGAGGCATTTTCAGTTTCTAACAAATTTCTTATCACTATTTAATCTTGACAGTAATAATTTATTTACTTTAAATACACAGGGATTTTCATCAAAATTTAAGTCCGTGTTGATGATAACATTCATTTTCTTCCATTTTTGCTCTTAACAATGGGTTCACTACAATACTGTCCTTTCCATTAACATGAATGATCTTTAATTAGAGATAAAACGTTGTGGAGCTGGATGAACACAGCAGGCCGAACAGCATCAGAGGAGCAGGAAAGTTGATGTTTCAGGTCGAGACCCTTCATCAGAAAATATTTATTTTCATGATCTTTAATTAGTATGTTTTGGGCATTAAACTCCAACAAACCGGTGTCAACCTCTTGTCATGGAAACTCTCCAAATGAAAATGAAAGTGTTATGGCCTGTATGAATAGGTTTCTGAGAGTTGTTGTTTAAAAAGACTTTAACGATCTGTAAACCCAAGATCGGGTTCAGTGTCTCTTTTTCTCATCATTGAGGATTTCTGTTGACACATATTTAATTCGTGGGAAAAATAACTGACTGATTATTTAGTCTCCATCTTGTATTCCTGTAATAACATTGCAGCAGAACTGATGTCACTGGCATCTACAGGTAGTTTAAATGGCTTCTCATAATTAGTTGCTGCTAAAACTGGTGTGGTAGTCAGTAAAGCTTTTAAGTTGACAAAGGCACAATTGCATTCTTTTCTCTATTTGTATTTTTCCCTTTCTTCCATAAACTTGTCAAAGAAGCCAATGCTGAAATTTGGAACGTGCTTCTAATAAATTCTACTCATGCCAATGTATCTTAGAATTTCACATTTTAGCTTAGGCATGGGAAAATCCAAGATGGCTGTCAATTTTACCTCTCTAGATTCTACTTGGCTTTGTTCTACAGTGTATAAATAAATCACTTGCACTTTGACAAATTCATTTTTAGTCAGAGTTAATTGACTAAAGTCATCAAATTGTCTCTTTGTAACTGATCAAAGTTTGTTCAAGTGTAGTCAACATTCTTTCCAGATTTGGCTGAACGTAACCAGATTAGCAATTAATTAACAGTTACATGATCCTTCCATGACTTTGTTAGGTCATTATTGAAA
This sequence comes from Ginglymostoma cirratum, assembly GCA_024137785.1. Taxonomy (NCBI): domain Eukaryota; kingdom Metazoa; phylum Chordata; class Chondrichthyes; order Orectolobiformes; family Ginglymostomatidae; genus Ginglymostoma; species Ginglymostoma cirratum. The sequence continues at coordinate 38,078,484 of JAHRHZ010000023.1, read as the reverse complement.
AGTTGCTTTAATTTATATATGTAAATATTATTTTTGGTATTTCGATTTCAAAATAGAGACAGCTGGGTCTTGGTTTGTCAGAAAAAAGTTGACTGCAGAGCTCCTGTTGCATTTATGGATAGTCATTTGTACTGTTCAGTGTATATGAGGTAGGGTATGAATTTATGGTCATTAGTTGTGTTGAGTTCAGAAGAATCTAGAATCGAGCAAGAAATTCAGCAGATCTGGCATCATCTGTGGAGAGAAAACAAAGTTAATGTTTTGAATCCAGTGACCCTTCTCCATTAACTCTGTGTCCTGTCCACAGACGCTGCCAGACCTGTCGAGTTTCTGTAGCAATTTCTAGTTTTGTTTCAGATTTCCATCATCTGTAGTTCAATGTTATATTCAAGAGTTGAACAAACTTCAAAAAAAAATTATTTAAAAAAAAATACTCAAGATCAGTTTAGAAGCAAGTGAAGTTTCTCTTCAAGTTCAGGGAACTGGTTATTTCAGGTGGGTTTAGTTTGTAAAAATTCTAATTCAGCAGATATGGTTAGCAGTCTACCAGCTGTTAGAACTGAGAAAATTTAAGCGCGTATTTTTGTAAAACATTAATGTTGGCGGACTTTTAAAAGACTCACCAAATTGTCTTCACAGTCCATGGTAAAGCAACTGCAAAGAGTCAGTTAAGTAGAAACTTCAAGCGTTGAGATAGGGGTGTAATTTCTTTACTTGAGCCTCTGTGATGGATCATGTTGGGAAACAGGTTAAAATTTTGTTTTGCTGTGTGATTTAATATCATTTTATCTTTTATATTTAGATAGTTTGGTTTGTTTAATTTCCTTCTTTGTAATAAATTTTTGCTCTATTTGTAAAGAAAATGTGCAGCCTTATGTGAATACATTTCAGTTATCAACCACCAAACTAACTACCTAAACAAAATAAAAAGATCCACCAAGTCAGGTATTTTTATGGGAACTGATTGTTCAGTAATATCATCAGCTGGATCATAATACTTTGAAAATTGTGATATGAAACATGAACCTGGATCTGATTGTATTTCTTCGGATAACACATTCCTCTTTTAAAAACAAAGTTGTAGTATCTTTTCTGCTACTGTTTTTGCCATAGTTTTCCCTAAATTCATGGCTCCGGAAATCTCATTGGAACATCTATAATTGTTAAAAGATACTGATTCCAACTCTTGGCCTTAGGTAGGGGACCTACACAATCTATTAGGACTCTGCTAAATGGTTATTGAAGAGCTAGGATTGGAATTAAAGATGTAGCTTTAAATGATGATTGGGTTTCCCCACAACCTGACATGTTCATGACTGACAAAATTTCACTCATATTTATGTAATCCCAGCCAATTAGCATATTTTAGTATTTTACCTTGAGTTTTCCCCATACCTAAATGACCTGTGTTTCAAATTTCATGAGAAACTCACAAAAGTTTGAACTATCACTTGATAGATACTGACCATTACTCATTTGCTGGTATTTCAGTTTGTCCCCGTTTCTTGATTAACACTTTGTCTTTTACAAGAAAACATGTGAGTTTTTTTATTCTGGTTAATTTCTGAGTCCATTGTTTGATATAACTCTAATTTCAAGATCCATCCATTGAATTTTTATTAAAGAAGGTTGGCTAAACAGTTTAACCTTATTCTCTTTATCTTCAGCCTTTTTATTTATGTTTTTGAAAATAGTGTTAAGTAACTGATTAATGAGTCATTTTTATTTTTCGTAGATTCTTTCCCTTCCTGTCTAATTCTAAACCTAAGATCTAGTCACAACACAGTTGGGGAAAAAATTCAAACTGTTCCTCCTGTAGTATCTCAGTTTTTTTTACTTATACTGGTTTTTATGCTATCTCAGTCAGGCCAATATTTTTGAACCAGCCAGATGATTTCCCAAGGTAAGATTGATTCCTCCTATAGCAATTTGCTATATAGCTTTGACTACAACTTCTTCATTCACTGAGAAGTCACACTTTAATCTAACTATCCATAATGGGATCATGTTGTTCCCTCTTTGTATATTTCCAATTAATGTTATTCTCCTTTAATTCTTCTGGAAGACGAATCGTCAATAATAAAAACAGAAATTGTTGGTAGCATCTGTGGAGAGAAAACAGAATTAACGTTTCGGGCCCAGAATGTATCACCAGCCAGCATCAGTGGCTGACCTGCTCCAGTGTCTCTCAGTATTTTTATTGTGTTGCCTCCTTGATTAGAAGAATAAGGAAATATCCCTCTGTTTAAAATAACACATTTGGAACCTCCAATGGTGTAATTCTATTTATTAGCAGAAGGTGGTGCTGTGGTGGCAGTTTCACTGGTCTAATAATCTCTAAACCAAGGCCAATATTCTGTGGACAAGTTTGAATCCTGCCAAAGTAGAGGCAATGCTTGAATTCAGTAGAAATCCTTACCTGGACTGGCCTACATGTGACTCTATATCCACAGCAATGCAGTTGACTCTTAACTGACAGTCTGGATTTGGCAACAGGTTCTGGCCTAGCCATCAATACCTACATCCTATATGCAAATTTTTAAAAAAATTGAGAAAGGAAGACTGTACTGAGTTATTTCTCCGTTTGTAAGGGAACATGTTCCTGAGGGAACATGCCCCACTTGTACTATTGCTATAGTTTTAACCCCCATTTCTTTTCCTGATGTACTGTTTTCTGAGGATTCTATTGGCGCTTTTACTACTGCAATAGGTTTCCCCTTAAACTCACAAAAATTAGCTTTAGTATATGTAGTCTAATAATAATAAAAGCACATTATTTTCTTTATATCACTTTTAGGTTTAAGCCTTCATCCTTTATTACTTCATTGTTCTTCTGTTTGCTCTCTAAAGCAGATACCTTTTCTATCCTCAGGTTATCAATTCTTCCAAATTTCTTTGTGCCCATATGACTGTTTCTCCACATGGAAATGTCAGTGTGAGATATCAGGGGTAGCTGTTCAAACTGCTGCTTTTTAGATCTTTGATACTTGAAACTGATCTAAATAAGTCTTAAAGGTTGTTAGAATACTATTTCAGAATTCTTCCATAATCATCATTTTCCTCATCTTCTCAATTTTTTCCCTAACTTCAGAGATTCAAACCACTAATCTCAATAATTCTTTATCTATTGCAAATGCTACAAATGTTTGATTAGTTTTCTTCTTTTGTTTTCTTCCTAAACTTGAATTGATAAGCTTCGGGGATAAGCTCTTAAACATTGAATATTATTCTTTCAACAGATTTGAGGTCTGCAGTCTGTTCTTCTGACAAACTGGTGTACACACATTTATAACTGCAGTGATCAAAACACTATAATATTAAGACACAGACATCTCCGGCCTTTTGATGTTTCTTGTTACTTTTTCAAATGAGGTGAGATATCTTTCAACTCCACCTCTATAAATTTGGTGACAGAATGTGGATTTAAGTTAAATCAAATCTCTCACTGGAATCAGAATCCTCTGCTAAGCTACCACCTCTTCTTTCTTCCTTTATTCTAAGTTTTTCTCTAACCAAGTCATGTTGTCTGATTTTCCTGTTTTTGTAATTCAAGCATTTTAAATTCAATTTCTCTTCCATTGCTTTTTTTTTCCCTCCTGACTTTTCAATGCAATGTTTCTTATGTCTATTGCTCATTTCTTTTCATCCTTGACTTTTTCTAATGCTCAGTTCTTCTTTATTTTCTTTAAATTAAAGTGTGTTCACTAATGTTTCTCTCTCTTCCATTGATTCAAGCTTTTTTAAACATATCAATCTAAATTTTATTTAATTCTACAGGGCATATTTCAATTTCTGGTTTCCCGCCTTTTAATTCTCCATGCTGGGTAATCACTTTACGCATCTCAATGTTACAAGATTCTACTTTTATTCCTGTCTCCAATGTATCTGCTAACTCCTTCAGTGTAGCATTCGTCAAAGATTTAAAATAGCGTGTTTCATTTTCTACTCCCAGAAAAGCCTTAACTATGGTCAAAGCCTGTGTAATGTAGTTCATAATGGCACTTGTGTTTGATGTCTAGTACCTCCATGTACTCAGCTCTTCAAATGACTCTCAAATTCCTCTGAAATTCAGTGAATTCCTATCCTTCCAGGAGCCCCCACTTTGTTAGGATCCCAGCTGATGGTAATACCGGACACGTATCATTTCAAATTGAAACCTGGTTTGATGGATCATAAGTTATGCAGTTTGTTTACCATGGTGGTAAAGTATTTACGTGAGGCTGCCAACTTTCCTTTAAGAAAGTAAAACACAAGTTTATTACCCAAGAGAAAATAAAACTATACATAGGACAATGTCAACACAGTGTGGAGCTGGAGGAACACAGCAGGTCAGGCAGCATCAGGGGAGTAGGAAAGTTTTGGGTCAGGACCCTTCTTCAGAAATGGGGGAGGGGGAAGGGAGCTGAGAAATAAATAGAGAGAAGAGGGGTGGGGCTGGGAGAAGATAGGTGGGATGGTGATAGGTGGATGCAGGGAGGGGATAGTAGGATTGGTCAATGGGAAGGGTGGGGCAGATGGGTGGGGAAGAAGATGGACAGGTTGTGTCAGGTCAAGAAGGCAGGCATGAGAGGGAGGTTTGGACATGGGATGAGACCAGAAGGTGTTGACGATTATTGCGTACAGAGCACAGCTATTCCATGAAACGGTCCCTGAGTCTGCACTTGGTGTCACTGATGTAGAGGAGGCCACATCGGGAGCAACAGATTCAGTTGAGCAGGTTAGAGGATGTACAGGTGTTGGATATAGAATGTTTGCTTTTGGCCTTGAATGGAGGTGAAGGGGAGGTGTAACAGCAGAAAAGGGACTGTTCCACGTATTCTACGAAGAGACAGGCATAGCTCGGACCCATACGGGTGCCCATAACCACCCCCTTAGTTTGTAGGAAGTGGTAGGAGTTAAAGGAGAAGTTGTTCAGGGTAAGGAGCACCTGCGCTCCTAATGGACAGCACTTTCCAGTTGCTAACCATTTTAACTCCCCCTCCCACTCCCTTGATGACATGTCCATCCTGGGCCTCCTCCAGTGCCAAAATGATGCCACCTGTAAACTGGAGGAGCAGCACCTCATTTTCCATCTCGAGAGCCTACAGCCCAATGGCCTAAAAATAGAATTCACCAGTTTTAAAATCTCCCCACCCCCAGCCTTATGCCTGCCTCCTTGACCTGACACAACCTGTCCATCTTCTCTCCCACCTATCTGCCCCACCCTTCCCACTGACCAATCCCCACCACTGACTACTTGCATCCACCTATCACCATCCCACCTACCTTACCACAGCCCCACCCCTCCTCTCTATTTATTTCCCAGCTCCCTTCCCCCTACCCCATTTCTGAAGAAGGGTCCTGACCTGAAACATTGACTTTCATGCTCCTCTGATGCTGCCTGGCCTGCCGTGTTCCTCCAGCTCCACGCTGTGTTGACTCTGACTCCAGCATCTGCAGTTCTTGCTATCTCCTATACGTCGGGCAATTTAGCAAGATCACAACATAAACAGCAAAAATAAAGATTCAGTACTTTTCCCATCAATATCGATTACACTCAACCCCAGTAAAGTATCACTTCTGTCTCAATTCTTTAATTTTTTACTTAACTCATGAAATTGTAAGTGTTTGCTTCTGTACATTCACTAGATCTGATTATCACCATTACAGTCTGCCCTCAAAACACCCAGATCCTGACTACTTTACTGACTTTTCCTAACTGAGTATTCAGTAATTAACTCTCCCACCCCAACAATATTGCTGATTGGATCATTTATGTTAATTCATATTGTTTCTTGGAAATAATGTTTGTAATTCATCACTGAACTGACCTTTGTTCATAAAACCAGTTACCTTCACAAAAGTGAAAATGAAAACCTATTCACCTCTACTTTAAAATCCAAATTCCCAAATGATGATGATATATTATAAATCTTTATCACACAGCATCCTTTGAATTTTTTGAAATGAGGCTACTAATTTTGCGCCCATTTGTGGAAGAATAAAACCATTTTTGTGATGTGCATTCATTTGTATTAGAAACAGATTGCAGCCAATTCATATAAAATTGTTCATGGTAGTAAAGGTTGTCTAATTATTCTTTATGTTGGACATCCTGACTATGCCCAATTTGTTTCTGTTCGACATCTACATGCCTACACTTTACATCAGGGAGTAACTAGCAATCAGAGTAAGGAAATCTGGTTAAATGTTCATTTTCCCTGCCACAGGGTACTGAGACCAAATTGAGCACTTGTGTGGTATATTGGGGGAACTGTTAATCCAGCACTGACTTGATTTAAACAAAGAACCGTCTGTAATCCGGTGCTCACAGAAATTCTAAGAGTGCACTCTATTTCCCTGCAAAAGTTTCAGCCTTTCCTCTTTTGAATTTTCAAATTTTTCATTCGGAATCTTTTTAGGATTTCAAAAAGTCTTGAAAGAAAATGTTTTGATGCCTGAATACGCCTATTATTTTAATTTACATCCTTTGTTCATGACGGGATGTTGCAGCTGTTAATAACAGCTGTTTCTCAGTTTGTGTAGGAAGATTGGGGATTTGTGTGAGAGACTGTTGGACTTGTACATATAATGTCCAGCTCTCAAAGAAATGCTCAAATAACATTGAGAATTCATGAAATCTCTAAGGGTTACGCGATTCCCTGTTTTATTCGGACCTTGCATTGTGGAAAAAAAGATAATTTGTGTTCAACTTAAAAAAAAATTTTGTAGGCTTTAATAATGATAAAATCATACTCCTGGTACTGTGTTGCAGTAGTATCTCATTATCATTGCTAAAATGATGCTTTTCTTTGGAGTCCATGTCCTGAGACTGTCACATTGTTATGCAATATCCACAGGAATATCAACCCTGCTGCTGACCCTGACTGGTGCAGCATTATGGAAGTTGGTGACTGTATTGCATATCATTGTTTTAGTTCTTCACATTCCTTGATATCTCATTAATTTATAGTACCGTCCCCTTTGCACAGATTTCATATTGTACAAGTGAAGATTCAATTTTGTCAGTCACCAAAGTGCTACTAAACAGGTTCGCGATTCATTTTGGCCAAATAGAGCCTATAACTGCTGTTTACAAAAGACAATAGGAGAAAGTCGGGGTGCCATACAGGCACCGCTTTCGATTTTGGTTGATACTTCACTTATAAAAGCACAGGTGATGAGAGTCAGGGAGTTCCTTAGAAATTATAAATGGAAATAGACTGTGGCGGTAAAGAACAGTTTTATTGAGAATTATTTGATAATAACACGATATGAAATCATGAATAATAAAGAACATTTAGGAAACTCTGCAGGGAGCTGTCTGCAGTGACCCTCACAGAGGTTTTCCTGATGTACCTCTGAGCAGTGAACCTAAAAATTTCAATTAGAAGAAAACAGCATAAAATATTGGAATTGATATTGTTTGGAGAATATATCATGTTACAGAATGGTTTGTAAATTGCTATTGGGTGTCGTATGATATGTTAAAGTGATATGTATGTCAAAAATGCAATTATTTGGATTGTTCAATTCGGAAGAGCATTCTTCTACGGAGAACATGGGCTTCACTGTATTAGCATGAAGAAGTTCAAAAGTGCTATCATGAAAGATGCCATATTTTGGATTCTTAAAAAATAAGTTTATTATCTGATTGCATTTAGTATAAAAATAGAGGGTGCTGGTTTAAGGTGAGAGGGGAAAGATTTAAAAGTGACCTAAGGGGCAACTTTTTCATGCAGAGGATGGTGCTCACATGGAATGAGCTGCCAGAGGAAGTGGTGGAGGCTGGTACAATTACAACATTTAAAAGGCATCTGGATGTATATATGAATAGGAAAGGTTTAGAGGGATATGGGCTGGAAAATGGGACTAGGTTTATTTAGGATATCTGGTTGGACCTTAGTATCTGTTTCCATGCTGTACAACTCTATGAATATATCTAGTTGGTTCTGGCAGAGAAGGCTGAGACCAAATGGAAATAGGGAACAGGTGATGATTATATGTTATTTAATGGATAATTGGATGAGTTATTTAAAAACAAAATCAGTTGTGAAAAAGTGCTTGTGGTACAGTCCCTACTTCTGGATCAAGAGGCTCTGATTCAAATCCCACCTGCACTAGAGGTGTGTAATAACATCTCAGAACTGGTTCATTAGGAAAATATCTTAAATAATTGGTTGAGAACTGGTGTATATAACTTGGAGTTTTTGGTCTGTGGCTTAGAATAAAACTCTGACTGGGAAAGTATATGCCTGGATTCTGTCTAATCTGTCATTAATGTCTGGTGTCTGTGACTGGTAGCGGAGGAATGGTTGGGTGTTTGTAAGTATAAGATTGAAAGCTAACCATCCTTCTAATCGAAGAGTAATTTGGAGAAAACTTCAGAGAAATGGCTGAATCAAAATCTAAAGAACCTTGGCATGATTACCTGGCCCTGTTTTCTAATAGTGAATCTTATGACTGCTGGAAGAATGAAGTAGCCATATGGGCTTGAGTTGTTTATGTGCTAAAAAAGAAACAAGGTATGGCATAGGCTGTTTAACTACCAAACAAATGTAGGAAAAGAAGCAAAGTTGTTCAGAATTGGAGACTATTGATAGCGACATGGATGAGTTTGGACAAATTCTTGACTTGTATGGATAAAATTTACCAAAATCATGAGTTATGTACTGCTAACGAGATCTGATCAGATTTTTGACAAATTCAGAAAGGGTGAAAATAGTTCAATTGAGGACTACATAATGGAATTCAGAAGGTTGTAAATAGGATGGCAGAAATTCCCCAATCTGTGCTAACACTTAAATAATTAGATTTTTGCCAAGACTTACAGTTTTGTTTGGAGTAAAGTTTTCAGATAAGTGCACACTACTAGAATAAATAACAAAAACATTAAAAAAAGACTTGGAAGGCATTCCTTTCCAGCACTGTTTGTGGTGCAAAAGAGCCAAGCAGCCATTTCACAAAAAAACGGAAGACATAAAGTTAATGGGTGGCGAGACAACCTAAATGCAGGTTGCATGCGATTGTGTGAAAGAAGAATTGTAATTAAGAGAAATTGCTTTTGATGGTTTTGAGAAGTGAAGGAAACTTTGGATTTAGAATAAAAGAATGAGCCACAGAAATGCCTAGGGCATAGTAATTTGATATTTCAGGTGTCATTCAATGTACTGTTATGTTATTAGAATCCCTACAGTGTGGAAACAGGCCCTTCGGCCCAACAAGTCCACATTGACCCTTGGAGCATCCCACCCAGACCCATCCCCCTATAACCCACACACCCCTGAACACTTTGGGCAATTTAGCATGGCCAATCCACCTAGCCTGCACATCTTTGGACTGTGGAAGGAAACCCACGCAGACATGGGGAGAATGTGCAAATTCCACACAGACAGTCACCTGAGGCTGGAATCAAACCTGGGTCCCTGGTGCTGTGAGGCTGCAGTGCTAACCACTCAGCCACCGAGCCACCATTATGAGCTATGCTAAATGGTATGACATGGAACAGACAATTTGGAGGAAGAAGGTAGAGATATGGATCAATGAGAGGGCATTCTGAGATAGTAGGAACTGCAGATGCTGGAGAATCTGAGATAACAAGGTGTAGGGCTGGATGAACACAAGCAGCATCAGAGGAGCAGGAAGGCTCTGAAGAAAGGTCTAGGCCCGAAACATGAGCCTTCCTGCTCCTCTGATGCTGCTTGTGTTCATCCAGCTCTACACCTTGTCATCTGAGAGGGCAGTCTGTTGGTCACAACAAGTTTCAGCCCATTGGTGAACATGTGATGGCAAGAATCTTTAACTTTTGCAGTATTGGGCAGCAAAGTTCCACCAGATTTAGATTTGGGGATGATAGCACACTAAAACCTTTAAAAAGAGTAGTCATTCCTTAGAAAATAGCTGGAATCATACATTTTATGAAGACATACATAATATCCAGTGAAATACTGCTGCTATTAAATAGGTCACCAATGGAAAAAAGCACAGATTAAACTGCATTGGATATGGAGATTGCCTAAATTTTAGAAATCTCCACTAAACAAATTAAAGAAGTATTATTGACATCAGGGGACAGAAATTTAGAAGATAAAATGTTAATTGTGTTAAAAATAGTCGGCAGTTTACCTAGCTGTCTTCCATAACATCACAAATTTTATTAAAGAATGCTGGAATAAGGGATGAAGAATACAGTCAACTTTGAAGAGATCAATTATGGATGTTAAATCTGTAAAAAAGGATACTGAGATAGCCCTATAGTAAGTCTGCTCTTAGTGAAGCATTTTAACGAGGCAGTGACTATGAATTTAAAGGTGTGAAGTAAAGAAAAAAGAAATTTTGTTTTCCTTTTCGTAAATTTGGCAATCAGATTGGGTTAATTGAGAGTAATAAATATATGAAAACAATTGTGGGTAAGGTAATGGAAAAGTGGATATGGACAGGATTTGGAACACTGGCAAAATTCTCAATGATAATAGAGGAGAGTTTGCTAACAATGAATTTAGAAATACATGCAAATGTGAACATAACAGTTCTGATTGTGACAGCAGAAAGCCCTTTTAGCAATGGGATGTGTGAAAGGAGCCATGCAGTAACAGATGAAATGGTTTATAAAATTGTGGCAGATCAGCCAAATTAAATTATTATTTACAGAAGCATGGGCTGCTCGTGCTGAGAATTGGTTGCAGATGATCGCAGATATAGTCCATGTCAGTTATTTTCATTATAGAAATCCTAAAGTTCCATCAGCAATAAGTGATCGTTTGTGAAAGGACTATATCAGCTGTACTTTCTGAGCATTTCAATGTATTGTACGCAGGCAGGATGGCTTTCATTATAACTCAGAAAGAATTTGGCGAGCTTTACAACATAATGTAAGAACATTGAAAACTAGTTTCAGTCAGAGAGACATAGTTTATTATAAAGGAGAGGAGCTTACAGAGTGGAGAGGCACAAGCAAGGTTACTGGTAAAGCTGGAAAAATAATATTTGTATAGCTTGGGAACCAGACTGTTTGGGTACACTCTTCAAGGTTGCTTGTTATGGATTACAGATTCATAGATTCTAAAGGAATTATAGAAAGTAATGAGGAACCCAGTAGTTATCAACTATCTTTTCTACAGCTACGAGGATCAGACTGTTGCAATTGACAGTTGTCTTTGAAATACAGATCAGTTCCAATGATCAAATTTAGGCCATTGGTACCCAAATACAACTATCAAAAGTGGGTAATGTCAGATATCTTTTGAAGGAACTCCTCAACAGAGAAATGCGACTACTATAAGTACAGCAGAGAAGGCCACTGGAAAATATCATAATTAGTTGAAAGTACAGGATAAGGGATGAGAGGTTTGAACAATGGATTGGGAATATGATGTTGTGATCCCAGGTGATGGTACTACTGGACAAGTCAGATCCCAGAAAGAAATTTGGCATGATAAGAGTTTTTTTGTTCAGTTAGTTAATGTGATCATTTGTCAACGTGATATAGTCACGTGATGCTGCAGATGTTCTTTAACAACAGTACAAGAGTTTTATTACACAGAAGAAGAAATTAAAAATATGCTATCTAAATAAAGAAAATAGTTAGCAAGATCTAAGCACATAGAAAAACAAAATTTCAACCTTTTGCTGACTTAACCCAACTGCTGGGGCAAGTACAGTCTTATCTCACTTCTTTAGGTGTCTCTTTGACTGACTCCTGATCAGTTTCTTGCTGTGGACCGTGGAAACCAATCAATGTGATCTTTTCACAAATTTGAGAATCTAAACTTTAGATCCACTGAATTGTCAATTTCTAACCAAACTCTCCAGGAATCACAAATTGTACCCTTCATTTGAGGTCACTTGTCCATGATCTGCCCTGAAGTTATTATTAAAATTGCTTATAAACTCAGCACAGGTGTCTTCTGAACTGAATTAAAAACTAGCTCACATTTAGATTCTTCTGAACTAAGGAAAGAATAAACGGTGTTACATGTTACCTCACATATCATACAATAGTATAGTTATTTTTCTATTAATAGCACAGGAATCCACAGCCACCGCTATCAGATAAAATGTTGGATTTAAATTGCAGTCCTGGAAGGATTTTCTGAACTTGTCTCTTTTTCACAGAAAATCCTTCACAAAAGTAACGGTAACGACCATTCACCTGCATCTATTCTGAAATCCAAATTCTAAAGACAATATTAATATATAAATATAAATGATACACATCTCATCTCAAAGTACAAAATAGAAGGCAAGAAAGTGTACTGTTAGCTTGGATGGTGGCTCTGCTATTGAAAATGCCCCTAGAAAGAGAACGTGAATCACTGAAAAGAATCCTTTTAACAGGAGGGAAATACCAATCACTAACGGTCCAGAAAGAAGTCAAGAAAGAAGGCATAGCTAAATAAGGTCAAGGAATAGAGCACTGACCAGGAATGCCACCAGGAGCAGAAGCCAATGTGATCAGGAAGCCTTAGTAGCGTATGAACAAATTTAAAAAATAGCCAAAATTACAAAGCTTAAAATAAGATATAGTAGGAACTGCCGATGCTCCAGAATCTGAGATAACAAGGTGTAGAGCTGGATGAACACAGCAGGCCAAGCAGCATCAGAGGAGCAGGAAAGCTGATGTTTCGGATCTGGACCCTATTTCAGAAAAAATGCTTATCAAAGCTTAAAATAATTTGTGTTGAGTACAATGGTACCAGGCAGAAGCCAACCTCATCACACTGGTCAATACGCATGGAAATGTATCTCCTGGTGGAGTTTATAAGAATAAAATCATGCTAGTGGTGCAAGGGGAGAATCTGTTGTCATCTGGTAAGGTCTGTCAGGGCTGTCTAAAATGGAACTAGGGAACAGGTGATTAATATATGTTATTTAGTGAATACTTGGATGAGTCCTGGATGTATGTATGCATATGCATAAACGTGTGTTGGAGTTTTTGCCATGTGTAAGTAAGTTGGAGTAAAACTCTGACTAGAAAAGTATATGCCGGGACTCTGTCCAACCAATCATTAACCTCAGTATCAGTATGGAGATGTTTCGTCTCCAACCAATTTTATTCGGTTGCAATCTTTCATGTCTTCATTTATTTCATCAACATTTTTATTGTCCTTTTGAATGTTGATTCGTTGTTCCTCTTTTGTTTCAATTATGCTTTTCCCCGCTTCTTACATCTTTATTTGTTAAGTCAAGCAGATTTTGTTTTGGTTTGTGCTGGAAGTACGGAGCCTCAGTCATTGGCAGTGTCAGAGG
>JAHRHZ010000023.1:38033231-38065247 GCA_024137785.1 Ginglymostoma cirratum | reverse complement strand
GGTTTGTGCTGGAAGTACGGAGCCTCAGTCATTGGCAGTGTCAGAGGCCAGAAATTCAATGACAAGTAAGTTACCTCTTGACACCCCAATCATCTCCAAGGCTCAAGTGTGCACATTGATAGAATACTCTTACCTGGATGAGTGCAATTCCAACAACACTCAAAAATCTTGACACCATCTAGGATAAAGCAGCACACTTGACCAACATACTTTACTACCACTTTCAACATTCAGTCCCTCCACCACCAACTAACAGTGGCAACAGTGTGAACCATCAACAAGATGCACGGCAGTAATTTGCCAAGTATCCTTTGATGGTATCTTGGAAACCCCTCATCTGCACTGTTCAGGAGATGAAGAGCAGCAGATGCATGGGAACACTACCAACTGCAGGTTCGTTCCTAGACACACACTATCTTGACTTGGATTTGCTATTCCTTCACTACCACTGTGTCATTTCCTGAAATTTTCTTCCTAATAGAACTGTGATTGTTCCTATAGGAGACAGACTGCAGTGGTTTAAGAAGATAACTCATCCAGAGCTTCTCAAGAATTACAGATAAGCAGGAACCGCTGGCCGAGCCAATGATGCTTGCATCCCATGTAAATTGCAGGCAGGCTGCCCCAGTAACTGACAACAGGAGAGGTTTTCTGTTGTTAGCAAATGCACGCATCTCTCTCAGAAGAGACATCGGTCTGGAGGAGGTTATAGAGATAGATAAGGCTAAAGTTATTAAAGAAATTTAACACTAGGATAAAAATTTTAAATTTGAGGCACTATGGATTAGAACCCAATCAATGTAAACCACTGTGCGCTGGTTTCGTCAAGGCTTGGGCATGAGTTAGAATATGGGCAACAGTCATTTCAATGGTTGCACTTCAAGAAAATAATTCATTGGTTGTGTAGCACTTTGCAATGTTTGTGGGTTATGAAAGACGCTACATAAATACAAATTATTTGGGGCCTTGATTTGAACCCGGCTTGCTCTAGCAAAAACTGGGTGGTGGGCTGTTGAAAGCCAATACTTTAGTTTATTTACCTGTAAGGTCCCAATCAGTTTTAATTGCTGTTTAGCTGACATCTGACTGGAAATGCCAAAGAACTTTCTCATCCAGGTCAAGCGGGTCTAATGACAGAAGAAACCCAGTGAATCAAGCCTGGAACATTCCTTTGACCATGAGAAACATGTGTGTCCTCCAACTTTCTGAGGAAGCTTGTGGCTTCTCGCACCTAGGATCAAATTTAATATCCTTCTCTGAGATTAATTTGGAGGTAGAGGGGGGTCATCAATCAGGCGAGAGGCTAGCAGTGTTTTCCCCCTCTGTCTTAATTATGTCTGGAGCAGGCAGACTTCTGGACTGCAATTCCACTTTGCCACCAATTGTGGCTCCTAATTAAGCAATTAGTACCCATTTAAAGGCCTCAGACAGGCCAGTCAGCATCCAAAAAACAAACCCAATAGTGGTCCCAGGGGTGGAGTCCCATATTCAAGGGCACTTAGTGCCTGTTTGAGGGATCTAATTGTGGGAACTGGCATTGGGAAGGAGGACCAGCTGCGAGCTAGCTGCAGCCTTTGCTGCTGATACCACTTCCTGTATAGGATGAAAGGCCCTATCTCATTCTCTATGATCTATGTTCCTATCTAGGTCAGCCAACTTATTCTGATCACACTGATTAGATATAAGAATAAAAAACAAAGAAAATTACCGCACAGGAACAGGCCCTTCGGCCCTCCAAGCCTGCACCAACAATATATAGTGAATCATCCCTTTCCGTTCTAATCTTTTTCATTTTAAACAGAGATTAAAATTGATGACAGCTGCAACTCTGATTTCAAACATGTAGAACTTTGTAATTCCTGACTTGGGCATCCTCTAGGAATTAATGCTGAAAATATTCAAGAACAACAAATAAAAATTGCAATTAAAATTTTAAAACTAATTATGGAACCTTACATTTTTGGCAATGTGTCACAGAGTGTTTCCACAAGGTTTAGCAAGTTTTCTCACCGCATCTTACCAATCTAGACTCAACCATTTCCGACACCTCCCTCCCCTTCCTGGACCTCTTCATCTACATCGCCAGTAACTGACTCACCACTGACATCCATTTCAAACTCGCTGATGCCCACAATTACCTCAACTACATCTCCTCTCACCCATCCTCCTGCAAAAAACTCTATCCCATTTTCTCAGTTCCTCCGCCTCTTCTGCATCTGCTCCCAGGATGAGACATTCTACTCTGGAACTTCCCAGACATCCTTTTACTTTAAAGACCATAGTTTCCCCTCACACTGTTATTAAGGATGCCGTCAACCGCATCTCCCCCATTTCCTGCACTTCTGCCCTCAAACCCTCTCCTCCCCAACAATAAAAAGGATAGAGTCCGCTTGGTCCTCACATACTGCCCCACCAACCTCTGAATACAATGCATCATCCTTCATCATTTCTGCCTCCTACAATCAGATCCCACCGTCAAAAAGATACTTCCCTCCCCATCCCTGTCCGCTTTCCGCAGCTGGTACCTTTCTCTGTCCCCTTCACTATCTGCTACTTCACCAATCTTATTGTCATCCGCAAACTTGCTAATCAGAACATCTGTATCTTCCTCCAGATCACTTATGTATATCACAAACAACAGTGGTCACAACACAGATCCCTGTGGAACACAAGATAACAAGGTGTGGAGCTGGATGAACACGGCAGGCCAACCTGTGGAACACCACTGGTCACAGTTCTCCATTTTGAGAAACTCCTTTCCATCACAACTCACTGTGTCCTGTTGCCCAAAGGTGCAACAACAGAGTTTGGTACACAGAGGATGAGAAACATAGGCTGTGAAACAGAACAGCAGAAACAGAGGCTGAGAAACAGAGGAGAAGAAACAATGAATGAGAAACAGAGAAAGAGAAACAGAGGAGTAGAAACAGAGGATGAGAAATAGATGTGCTGAAACAGAACATAAGATGGAGAGAATGAGAAATAGATGGGCAGAAACAGAGGATGTTAAGCAGAGAGTGAGAAACAGAGGAGCAGGAATGGATGTGCAGGAACAGAGCATGAGAAGCAGCGGGCAAGAAACAGAGGGGCAGAAATAGTTGGGAAAGAAACAGAGAATGAGAAATACAGGACAAAAGAGGGGCTGAAACAGAGGTGCAGAAACAAAGGTTGAAAAACAGGAAATGAGAAACAGAGCAGTAGAAAGAGAGGTGCAGAAACTGACACTGAGAAATAGAATAATTGAAACAGAGGATGACAATCAGTGTGGCAGAAACAGAGGATGGAAACACGGGATGAGAAACAGTGAGACACCACAACAGAGGATAATAAACAGAGAATGATAAATAGACATTCAGAAAAAGAACAGCAGAAAGAGTTGGGCAGAAACTGAAAATGAGAAATAGAATTGAAGAAATAGAGGATGTGAAACAGCGAGGCAGAAAAATAGAATGGAAACACAGGAAGAGAAACAGAGGTTTAACAGAGTTTGATAAACAGAGGATGTGAAACATAGGTTGTGAAACAGAGGGTGGTAATCAAATGAGTGGAAACGTATGGGTAGAAGCAGAGGTTGATAAGCAGAGAATGAGACACAGAAGTGCAGAAACAGATGGGCAAAAATGCAGAATGAGAAAGAGAGGGCAAAAGCATAGGCACGGAAACTGAAGATGAGAATGGAGGATGTGAAGCAGATGATGAGAAACAGGGGTACAAAAACAGAGGATGCGACACAGAGGATGAGAAACATAGGTTGTGAAACAGAGTGGCAGAAACAGAGGGTGTTAAACTAACGATGAGAAACAGAGGGGCACAAAAAGTGGATGAGAAATAGATGGGCAGAAATAGAAAATGATAAACAGAGGATGAGACACAGACGTGCTGAAAGAGATGTGCTAATGCAGAGGATGAGAAACAGAGTAAGCGAAACGGGATGAGAAATAGAGGGGCAAAAACAATGGGGCAGTAACTGAGCATGTGAAGCAGAGGATGAGAAACAGAGGTGCAGAACAGAGGAAGAGAAGCAGAGGATGAAGAGAGAGGGCAGAAATAGATGATGAGAAACAGAGGTGCAGAAACAAAGGATGAGAAACTGAGGATGATGAGGAAAGAGTCAGAAACAGAGGGACATAAACAATGGATGAGAAACAGAGGATCAGAGACAGAGGGGTCGAGCGAGAGGATCAGAAACAGAATGTGAGAAACAGAAGGGCAGAAACAGAGGCTGAGAAACAGAAGGGCAGAAACAGAGGCTGAGAAACAGAGGACAAGGAACAATGAATGAGAAACAGAGAAAAGTGTGAGGTGATTCATTTTGGAAGGACAAACTTGAAAGCAGAATACAGGGTTAACGGATAGATTCTTGGCAGTGTGGAGGAGCAGAAGGATCTTGGGATTCATGTTCACAGTTCCCTGACAGCTGCCACCCAGATGGATAGAGTTGTTAAGAAGGCGTATGGTGTGTTAGCTTTCATCAACAAAGGGATTGAGTTCAACAGCCATGAAGTTATGCTCCAGCTATACAAAAGCCTGGTTTGGCCACATCTGGAGTATTGTGTCCAGTTCTGGTCCCCTCAATACAGGAAAGATGTGGAAGCGTTGGAAAAGGTGCAGAGGAGATTTACCAGGATGTTGCTTGTAATGGAGGGAAGATCTTATGAGGAAAGGTTGAGGGAGCTAGGGCTTTTCCCTTTAGAACGAAGAAGGATGAGAGGTGACTTGATAGAGGTGTACAAAATGATCAGAGGTATAGATAGAGTAGACAGCCAGAGACTTTTTCCTAGGGTGGAGGTAGCTTTTATGAGGGGACATAATTTTAAAGTGAAAGGAGGTAGATATCGGGGAGACGTCATTGGTAGGTTCTTTGGTAGGGGTGTGGAATGCATTGCCGGAGAGGGTAGTGGAGTCGGCCTCATTAGGAGCATTTAAGCGGCTATTGGATAGGCATATGGATGATAGTATAAGGTAGTGGTGGAGGTTAGAAAGACCTTAAGTTTAGGGTAAAAGTTCGGTACAACATCGTGGGCCGAAGGGCCTGTACTGAGCTGTACTGTTCTCTGTTCTATGAATGTCCAACAGATATTGACTTGGCTACCAAAAGAACGTAAATGACTTTTTATGAATAACCTTTGGAAGATCATATGTAGGATCTTGGAAGAGGAGAATGAATATCGATGCATTCCACATCCACATTACTTCAACATCAAAAATAGGGACTTGAAACAGAGAAAAGCCAATCTTTGAAGTTTAGTTATCTAGTATATAGTATAATTTACAGTGCTGTTTGAAAGAAATGAATGCATCAATTACTTCTTGTACCATTAACTGCCGCAGTTACTCATTACATTAAAACAATTTGCGCAAGTTTTATTGTGAGCCAATCAGAGCAGAACAGTTCAGGAATATATGAATCAAACGCAAAAGGAGAAATTTAAAAATGGCTGACAACCACTAAGGAATTAGGAAAACAACTAATTTGAATGGTCAAGATAAAGACAAAAAAGGTCTGTCATTTTCCTTCACAACAAACTGGAATTTCTAACATATGAAAGGGCAACTATGGAAGGATATTCCTATATCAATGAGTGAATTTTTAAAAATTGCTCAAATTATTGGATTAACAGATATTTATTCTAATCATATCATCCTACTACCCTCTATATTTTAGCTTCAATATTGTTATTTTTGTGGTCATGAAAATTATGTTTTTGTTCATGAACTATAATGTTCTTTAGATAAGCCGTGATCTTGTTTAATAATGAAGTAGTTTGAGGGGCTGAATGGCCTGCCTCTGCTTCTATCTCTTTCAATGCTAACCAGCTGCCATGGGAGAAAGTGGTAATTATTCAAGATCACTTTCCATTCCAAGGCTGTGAAACCCTGCCTTTCAATCCTAGTAGATTCTAGCATTCCAATGCTTCCGGACCACCACCACTTTCTGGACCAAAGGGGGCCTCTTTCCCAGGGCTATCTGGACTCCCTAGTTACATCCCACTTGTAACTCACTCCATATTCTGTATAATAATCATCATAGTGTAATGATTTCAGCTGCAGCTTTCTGATCTGTACAGTCAGTTAAAAGTCACCATTATGAACAGTCATTCATGAAGTCATGGATGATAATGGAATAGTGTAGGTTAGATGGGCTTCAGATTGGTTTCACAGGTCGGCGCAACATCGAGGGCCAAAGGGCCTGTACTGCGCTGTAATGTTCTATGTTGTATGTTCTAAGTCCAAATTCAATTTTGGATTTCCAGTATTTAGGATTTTGTCACCTCAAATTCTTGACCATCAGCAGTCTGATACTTTGTTCTTAGTCAAATAATTGTTCTACAAAAGACAGGCACAAATGACCAATGTTGGAATGCAAGAAGGCGTATGGTGTATTAGCTTTCATTAATAGAGGGATTGAGTTCAAGAGCCGTGAAGTTATGCTCCAGCTATACAAAAGCCTGGTTTGGCCACATCTGGAGTATTGTGTCCAGTTCTGGTCCCCTCATTACAGGAAAGATGTGGAAGCGTTGGAAAAGGTGCAGAGGAGATTTACCAGGATGTTGCCTGGAATGGAGGGAAGATCTTATGAGGAAAGGTTGAGGGAGCTAGGGCTTTTCTCTTTAGAACGAAGAAGGATGAGAGGTGACTTGATAGAGGTGTACAAAATGATCAGAGGTATAGATAGAGTGGACAGCCAGAGACTTTTTCCTCGGGTGGAGGTAGCTTTTACGAGGGGGCATAGTTTTAACGTGAAAGGAGGTAGATATTGGGGAGACGTCAGAGGTAGGTTCTTTACTCAGAGAGTGGTAGGAATGCATTGCCGGAGAGGGTAGTGGAGTCGGCCTCATTAGGAGCATTTAAGCGGCTATTGGATAGGCATATGGATGATAGTATAAGGTAGTGGTGGAGGTTAGAAAGACCTTAAGTTTAGGGTAAAAGTTCGGTACAACATCGTGGGCCGAAGGGCCTGTACTGAGCTGTACTGTTCTATGTTCTATGTTCTATGCAACCGCAGGAGGTGCTACACCTGGCCCTACACATCTCTCCTCACCTCTATCTGAGGCCCCGAACAATTCTTCCAAATCTGGCAGACATTCACCTGCACTACTTCTAACCTCATTTACTGTATCTGTTGCTACCGATGTGGTCACCTCTATATTGGGGAGACCAAACGCAGACTTGAGGACCAGTTTACAGATCATCTGCGCCCTGCGCGCACCAACCAACCCGACCTTCCGTTTGCTATCCACTTTAACGACGCCTCCCACTCCCCTGGTGACATATCTATCCTTGGCCACCTCCACTGTTAGAGTGACGCCAAACATAAACTGCAGGAACAACACCTGATATTTCACCTTGGGAGCTTACAGCCCAATAGCCTGAATATTGACTTCACCAGCTTCAAAATCTCTCCATCCCCAACACGTCCATCTTCTGAATCAATTGTCTGTTCTACCCTTCCCACTAACCAACCACAATAACCCCCTGATAGACAAACGGGAGGCTAGAAGAACATAGCAGGCCAGGCAGCAGCCTGCTGTGTTCTTCCAGCCTTCTGTTTGTCTAACTTGGATTCCAGCATCTGCAGTATTTTTTTGTCTCTCACAATTATCCCCCACCTGCATCCACCTATCTCCATTTCACCTACTCTTCCCCCAGCCCCACCCCGCTCCATCTATTTATTTCTGGGCTCCCCTCCTCCTCCCCAGTCCTGATAAAGGGTTTCAGCCCAAAACGTTGACTTTTCTGCTCCTCAGATGTTGTCTGACCTGCTGTGCTTTTCCAGCTCCACATTTATTGACCCTAGTTTCCAGCATCTGCTGTCCTTACTGTCTCCAAACTGCCAACCCTGCCCTTATGGTCCCCTTCCCATCTAATTCTAACCCTGCTCTTCCACTTGCCATACCCTGAACAAACTCCCAGTACTGAGATATCCTGGAAAGGCCTGGCATCCCTGATGCAAGGTCATCTTCAAAAGACTGTGTGCATGCAGGTAAACCAGCACCCAGTCCTCAGCTGTCCTGCACTGTTCCTGACATTTGTCCTGTACAGGACAGACAGAGAAAATTGACATGCCGCATTGTGGGCAAGGACCTGGAGATCCTGGTGTATGGGATAGAGCAGAGGTGGGACCATCTCTTCCCTGAGTACCAGCAACAAAGGCCACACTGTCAGACCAGACCACCTGGGTCAATGCAGTCTGACCATTTGGAGGAAAGCATAACATACTTAGGAAGAAGGTAATTGATCTTCTCCATTCCACTAGCATAAATGCCACCATTTTCTCTCTGAAGCCTCAGTCTATCTTTGCTACTGCACCCACCTCCCATCAAAGCTCATGATTTACCATTCACTATTCCCTGCAACATCTCATCTCACTCGCCTTCACCCACACCAACCCTCAACACCTCTAACCCTGCATGGTCTCTGTGCTGCCCGCTTACCTTCCCCATGCACCAAAAACAATCTCCCTTAATAAATGCCTCTCTCTCATTTCTGGAAGAAAACAGCCCACAGTAGAGGAGAAAGAGTCAGGACAGGTGGTGTGCTGCACAATATTCAGCCCTTCATCCTCTATGAAGAGAAGATCCTGACTTTGACTGACCTGCGTGGTTAACTGTGTCCAAGCCTTGCACTGGTATCAGAGCATGCCCTTGACAACTGTGTTGGGACTCCCTGACCGAAGGCTACCTCCCATGAGCATCAAGGAAAGTTCAATGGAAGTGAGCACTAAGAGAGCAAGCTAAGAGCCTGGATGTGTAATCTGTGGTAGTCCATGAGCTAGGTGCATGTTCCTGAGAATTTAGTCTCCTTTCTGCAGCATTACGATGATGGCTCCCATTGACCCCCAGGTGCAGCATTGAAATGCAGAGATGTCATTTCATAGATTGGAGATGTGCCATGAGGGTTCTGGCAAACCTCAGATGCCCATCTGTCCATGGGCATGAGGTACATATGGCTGGTGCCCATTGAACGTGCTTTGAGAGGTTTGTGCCTGGTGTCCAACATGGAGATTCTTTGGAGCAAGTGGGAAGCTGAACTCACCAAGTACCTATTCTGATACCTGTGTCAAGAATTCTCACATCCAGTTTATTTGTGCAGTTGATAGGATTGAAAGCTGCATATAAATGAAATGAAATTGACAATCAATAAAGTTGTTCACAAGCTATGATCCCCCCCAGTAGGTAACTCACTGCTGTCCAGCAAAAATCTTATCTCAATGCCCAGGACCTAGTTAAAAGATGCAGCGAATTAATCCTGACTTTGAGATACGCCTTCTAGACTTGTACAATTTGGCTGCGTTTCTCACCAGAGTCCCTGTTGTTAAAGCCCCTATAATATTCCACTCATAGTATTTGTCACGAGATGCTTCTCTGCCATAAACCACTTTTTTGTCAATTAATGCAGAACCTATACTCAAGAATTTAAGTGGGTGGGAGCGCTATAGTGATATTGTATTGAATGTTCTTGGTGGGTTGAAGTACTCTTTTCTTTTCATATTATCTTATGATGTGTTGCTTTCTTTTGTCATCCCTCCGAGAGGATGTCAGATACCAAACAAACATGCAAACTATACAACAGGGGGAAAAAACTTGATTTAATAGTAAAAAACAAAAGTAGTGATCACTTGAAGATGTTGCATTGTAAGAGGTTGCAATGCTGAGCAAAGAGCACAAAGCCTCAGCAGGAATCTAGTCAGCAGCTGCTTGCTTGCATAATGCCTCATGTTTGGCTTTGGAGGTTGGGGGAGGGGAGAGGAGGTGTGGACCCGCACTGCAAACTCCAGGTTAAATTACTGCAGGTATCACAACAAAGATTGTCTTCCTGTGACTTATTGGATGTTGGAAAAATTGTTGCTTATTCTAAGGTTGATCCAAAGGCAGTCTTGAGCAGTAATTCAGAGCTGTAAGAGTTTTAAAAAAACCCTAACTGGATGACAAGGAAAGCTGCTAATGAATGCTGACTATGTCGAGTATTCCTGGCTTTCATTTGGCAGGTGTGTGTGTGTCCGTCCTTGCTGACAAATACTGGGTTGTGGGTGCTGTGGTGGTAGTATTGAGGATTTGGGGTGTGGCATGGGGTTTGTTGGTTTGCTACAGGAGTGGGCTTCCTCGTGTCGAAAATGTCATTTCTCCACACTCTGGAAATTCTACATATCCACTGATATTAGATGACACTGCCTAATTTGTCACCCCTACCCTCATTCCATCAATTATACTCTCACCCTGAGAAACTTGCAGGCATCAGTTCTCTCACTATCTATGACACACTTCAATATGAAGGACCAAACCTCTTTGCTCATTGTGATAATAGTTACCTGTGTTGGATGAGATGCCTCCCAATTTTTCTACCTGTTGATCATTCCGCTGTTCCACACATCTGTGAGTTTGTGTTCTAACATTATTTCAATAGAAAATGCAGTTTGATTAATTCTCAAAACTACCTTGTACGGTATCACTAACATTCTTATGATTTGTTTTACAATTGATATAATAAAAAAAAAGTTTGTATGTTGTTTGCCACTTTTTTGTTAATTTGCTATTGTTTTATTTTATTGTACCGTGACCATGCAGTGTCAGCATCCTTCCTTGCTGCTGGCACATCTGTGAAAATCACAGTCAGTTTTCTGGTATGGTGCCACTGCTCTAATGAATGTGTGCACAATCGTAAAAAATAAACAACAACGTGGAGGTGCTGGAACTAATTGTTGATTCACTGGAAAAAAAAACAAATTTGTGATTTGGCTTCCTCCCCTATCTATTACAGATTTGAAGCCCTTGAAAAAAAGCATTTTGACTGCATAACAAATTTTCAAAAATCAAATATCAATTTCATTTCATCCACTCGGCTGAATGTAACCTCTTAACTGGCACCAAGATGGCTGGAAAACTCCCTTCCTCCCCCACCCCCCCACCTTTCCTTCTTCCTAACTCACTTAGCAGAAGCATTCCTCACCTACAACAGAGGAGATATTGAGGTCTTGGCTTGTTTGTGGCATAAATCAAACACTGTCCCTCTGATACCAGTTAATACACTAATCAGCACAGTGTAGACTCCAAGTAAATAAGTAATGAAGATAGATTGTTCCCTTGAAGACTAGCACAGTGGCGACTCTGGTTTGTTTGTGACCACAAATTAACCCCAGCTATGCATGCTTTTTATGCCTGTTGTGTAGATAGAAATCCAGGTTTAGTTGGCAGCTGTCAGCTGTTGTTATTCTGTTCCACCAGAGGTTGGCAGTATATGTACAGACTAAGAGCTATCTACTGGTGAGCTCAAAAGCCTGAATCAAAATGTTTTCACTTACAACTTGATTTTTATACTTGGACACTGCAATTTGAGTGTGGAAAAAAAATTAAGTTTGAATATGTAGGTTGCTTGTTTGTTCCCAGGGCATGATGCCATTTTTTTGTCGGGGGAGTCAGGCTGAATGAGCCACTCCCAAGTCTTTGTTAGAGTGTCAGAAGGTGAATAGAAACTACATTAGGTTCCTAAGCCTGCTCTTGTAGAAGCGCCAGTTTTTGCTCAGCACTTCATGTTAGCAGTGACGGTTAGATAAGGAATCACCTACTCCAAGTTGATAGGATGGTTAAAGCACTGAAGTTCCTGTACACTATCCACAGATGGGACTCTTGACTATCCTCTAACAGGCTAATTGGTTTTGCACAAGTAAAAATGCAAAGCTTGAATTAGATGATCTCAACTGGAGCAGCTGTTGGTACACTTAATTGTCCCTGAACTAAGGAGAAAATTCAAATAGTTCCACTCCTGTTTGCTGCCCAGTTACTGCTGAGGATGGCTATGATCGGCTGTCATGCACTGAGAGATTCACAAAATGAATACATTTGGCTGAGACATTTGTGTGAATCTGGCACCAAGGAGCTTTGAGGAAATTAGTGACTTCAGTAGGATCATACAGTGAAAGGAACCTCTGTGTATTTGTAAAAATCTTGCGTTCCAACATTGGTCATTTGTGCCTGTCTTTTGTAGAACAATTATTTGACTAAGAACTAAGTATCAGACTGCTGATGGTCAAGAATTTGAGGTGACAAAATCCTAAATACTGGAAATCCAAAATTGAATTTGGACTTAGAACATACAACATAGAACATTACAGCGCAGTACAGGCCCTTTGGCCCTCGATGTTGCGCCGACCTGTGAAACCAATCTGAAGCCCATCTAACCTACACTATTCCATTATCATCCATGACTTCATGAATGACTGTTCATAATGGTGACTTTTAACTGACTGTACAGATCAGAAAGCTGCAGCTGAAATCATTACACTATGATGATTATTATACAGAATATGGAGTGAGTTACAAGTGGGATGTAACTAGGGAGTCCAGATAGCCCTGGGAAAGAGGCCCC
The DNA here is from genome assembly GCA_024137785.1 of Ginglymostoma cirratum. Classification (NCBI taxonomy): domain Eukaryota; kingdom Metazoa; phylum Chordata; class Chondrichthyes; order Orectolobiformes; family Ginglymostomatidae; genus Ginglymostoma; species Ginglymostoma cirratum. Next base: position 38,052,884 of record JAHRHZ010000023.1, on the reverse strand, counting down.
CTTTGGTCCAGAAAGTGGTGGTGGTCCGGAAGCATTGGAATGCTAGAATCTACTAGGATTGAAAGGCAGGGTTTCACAGCCTTGGAATGGAAAGTGATCTTGAATAATTACCACTTTCTCCCATGGCAGCTGGTTAGCATTGAAAGAGATAGAAGCAGAGGCAGGCCATTCAGCCCCTCAAACTACTTCATTATTAAACAAGATCACGGCTTATCTAAAGAACATTATAGTTCATGAACAAAAACATAATTTTCATGACCACAAAAATAACAATATTGAAGCTAAAATATAGAGGGTAGTAGGATGATATGATTAGAATAAATATCTGTTAATCCAATAATTTGAGCAATTTTTAAAAATTCACTCATTGATATAGGAATATCCTTCCATAGTTGCCCTTTCATATGTTAGAAATTCCAGTTTGTTGTGAAGGAAAATGACAGACCTTTTTTGTCTTTATCTTGACCATTCAAATTAGTTGTTTTCCTAATTCCTTAGTGGTTGTCAGCCATTTTTAAATTTCTCCTTTTGCGTTTGATTCATATATTCCTGAACTGTTCTGCTCTGATTGGCTCACAATAAAACTTGCGCAAATTGTTTTAATGTAATGAGTAACTGCGGCAGTAAATGGTACAAGAAGTAATTGATGCATTCATTTCTTTCAAACAGCACTGTAAATTATACTATATACTAGATAACTAAACTTCAAAGATTGGCTTTTCTCTGTTTCAAGTCCCTATTTTTGATGTTGAAGTAATGTGGATGTGGAATGCATCGATATTCATTCTCCTCTTCCAAGATCCTACATATGATCTTCCAAAGGTTATTCATAAAAAGTCATTTACGTTCTTTTGGTAGCCAAGTCAATATCTGTTGGACATTCATAGAACAGAGAACAGTACAGCTCAGTACAGGCCCTTCGGCCCACGATGTTGTACCGAACTTTTACCCTAAACTTAAGGTCTTTCTAACCTCCACCACTACCTTATACTATCATCCATATGCCTATCCAATAGCCGCTTAAATGCTCCTAATGAGGCCGACTCCACTACCCTCTCCGGCAATGCATTCCACACCCCTACCAAAGAACCTACCAATGACGTCTCCCCGATATCTACCTCCTTTCACTTTAAAATTATGTCCCCTCGTAAAAGCTACCTCCACCCTAGGAAAAAGTCTCTGGCTGTCTACTCTATCTATACCTCTGATCATTTTGTACACCTCTATCAAGTCACCTCTCATCCTTCTTCGTTCTAAAGGGAAAAGCCCTAGCTCCCTCAACCTTTCCTCATAAGATCTTCCCTCCATTACAAGCAACATCCTGGTAAATCTCCTCTGCACCTTTTCCAACGCTTCCACATCTTTCCTGTATTGAGGGGACCAGAACTGGACACAATACTCCAGATGTGGCCAAACCAGGCTTTTGTATAGCTGGAGCATAACTTCATGGCTGTTGAACTCAATCCCTTTGTTGATGAAAGCTAACACACCATATGCCTTCTTAACAACTCTATCCATCTGGGTGGCAGCTGTCAGGGAACTGTGAACATGAATCCCAAGATCCTTCTGCTCCTCCACACTGCCAAGAATCTTTCCGGAATCCTGTATTCTACTTTCAATTTTGTCCTTCCAAAATGAATCACCTCACACTTTTCAGGGTTAAGCTCCATCTGCCACTTCTCAGCCCAGCTCTGCATTCTATCAATGTCCCTTTGTAACCTAGAACAGCCCTCTGCACTGTCCACAACATGACCCCCCATTCAAACAATGCATTCTTTAGAAGAGCATACATAAGACAAGTAAATTGGCCAAATGATATCTGCCAGCTAGGAAAAGATGTTGCTAGGCCTAGAAACAGAAAATAGGAGCAGAAATAGCCAGTTGGTCTTTTGACCTTGCTCCATCATTCAATATGATCCTGGATAATCATCTAACTCAGTCCCCTGTTCCGACATTCTCCTCATGCCTTTTGATCCCTTTAGCGCTCAGAACTATTTCTAACTCCTTCATTCAGTGATTTGGCCTTTTCGACTTTATGTGGCCCGGAATGCCATAGGTTCACCACTGTCTGGGTGAAGAAATTTGACCTCATCTCTGTCCTTAATTGGCCTAGCCTGTATCTTTTAAACTGCGACTCCTGGTTCTGGACTCCCCAGTCATTAGGAACATCCCATATTTACCCTGTCTAGTCCTGTTAGAATTTTCTAGATTTCTGTGAGATCTCTCATCATACATTAGTTCAGCCATCCCAGAAATCAGTCTAATAAATCTTGGATTCACTTCTTCCATAGCCAGTGCATCCTTCTTCAGATGAGAAGACCAAAATTGCACAAACTACTCCAGATGGGTCTTACCAAGGTCCTGTACAATTGCAGCAAGACACTTATGTTGCATACTCTTGATACACAGGCCAACATTATCATTTGCCTTCTTCCCTGTCTGCTGCATCTGCATGATTACTTTCAGTGACTGGTGTAGAAGGACATCCAGGCCTCATTGCACCTTCCCCTTTACCATTCCTTTGCCATTTAGATAATTTGCCTTCCTATTTTTGCAACCAAAGTGAATAACCTCACATTGATCCACATTATACTTAAATGCCATGCATTTGCCCACTCACTCAACTTGTCCAAATCACACTGAAACACCTCTGCATCCTCCTCACAGTTCCCTGTCCCACTCAGCTTTGTGCTGTAAAAGCTGCTTTCTTCTTGAATCTGGAGGAGATGGATACAAGGGATCTGAAAGAAATGGGAACAAGCAAGAGGAAAGATAGTAAAAAGACAAAATTAGGCATAATATAAATAAATAGGAAAAGAAACTAGTTTTGGAAAGAAGCGTCAAGAGAACATTGGAAGTAATATTAAGACAATAAAACACATGATCAGTTTGGCAACAGAGTTATTACATCATTAATCCAACCCACTCATGTCCTGAGCAAAATAAAGTAATATGTCAGAGTAATGTAACAGTGAAAAATAACAGGCTGACAATGTGCAAGGAGCAGAAATATTACTCTTAGTTAATGCTAAATGATATAATATTTTCATGGATTGAAATATGGTATATAGATTGCATATGAGGAATTTGGGACTAATTGGATAGCTCTCTGAAATAATTAGCAAATGCATGATATGATGACTGGCTCCCTATAACGACTCTAAAGTGAAAACATGGAAATAGGCTGTTGGATCCAACTAATCTATACGAGTGTTTTCCTCCCAAATGAGCAAAGTATTCAGGTGAGTCTGATTTTTCTCTTTACTTTTTTTCCTTCCAACACCTATGGAATGTTTTGAATTTTAATGTATTAATTGAGTTTTCAGTGCCTGGAATTATTCAATCAAATTTTGTAATGCTGATAATTATTAAGCAGTAACAGTTGGTCTTGAGAGATTCTGGATTGGGGAACCCCATGAATGACCTTGCTTGGGTCCCCAAAATTCTGAAACGGACTTTACTTTAGTTGGATTAATTCTGCAAATTTTATTGTTATTTTAGTGGGCAAAATATTTATATTGGTATAGATAAATTACCTATTTGTGATAATATAAGTAATTTAAGCAATTAAGACAGTATCAGTTCCTGGATTGTTTGTAATACCAGCATTTACAGTATTGAATACTAAAGAATTTGTAATGGTCGAAATTTCTGAAGAATTTGGAATTGTGTCAATTACGGGAATACTTGCTGTTAATGCTATATTGCAGTTCGTGAAAGTGGTGTAATGCAGATAGAATCCTTGCCAGGAAATTTTCAGATGCCATTAATTTTCGATGATCACATTTTAGAATTACTTGTTGTTTTTTGGCTAATATTAGTGTGTGAATGAAAATACATTCTGTCGAATCATCTCCAGAATATGATAATCTTTGTAGATCAGTGAAAAGCCCACATTTTAAATAGTATATTATTGGATCAAAAGATATTGCATATAATTCTACAATCATGTTCACTGTTTACCACTTTGTCAAGTTTTGTATCATTGCAATTTTGAAATTGTAATCCTTGTACCCGAGTCCAGGAAATATATAGTTGATCTACTTGTTATGTTGCTGCACCTATCCTCATTATTGTTCCAATCATGAAGTTGTAGAAGGATTAATGGGCTACAAAAAGCCTGACAGAAACCATGACGTGAATGCTCCTACTGTGGCCTTCTATGCTTAATCAGAAAGACATCTATACGCCATTACTCTCTGCAACTTGCTCCTGAGCCGAGTACAAACCAAGGAACCACACTTGCATGCCATTTGCTTCTGTTCTCTTTAAAAGTCTTTCATGTGGTACTTTATTAAATTCCTTTTAAAAGTCTTGATAGATATCTGCTTCATCACTTAGGGCATCTTTTACTTCAACAAATAATCCAAATCAGTTTACTCATAATTTGCTTTCACACATCTGTCCTGGTAGATAGTTATTAATCCATCCTTTACAAATTTCAAGTTAATTTTGGCCTTGGCAATGATTTTGAATAGTATTTCCACTATTGATGTCAGGCTAATTGGCCAGTAGTTACCCGGTTTATTCCTCTTCCCTTTTTTGGACAGCAATCCTATAAGCATAAGAACATAAGAAACGGGAACAGGAGTAGGTCAGTTCACCCTTTGAAATGCAATATCATTCAGCAAGATCATGCAGATCTTACAACTCAACTCCACCTTCATGTGTTATCCCCATACCCCTTAATTTCCAAGACATGTTGGCCTCTGTCTTGAATATTCAATAAAATCGTACCATTTGTAGGGGATATGTTCCTGGAAAACAGTGCAAGTAGTGAAATTGGAATCAACTAGCAGGTTTTGTAATGGCTGACAATGGATGGTTCCAATGATCCAAAATTTCGATCTGTAACAAATTCAATAAAATTCAATAAGATTGTCTGAAAACAGTATTTTATTGAATATTATAATGTTCTATGGAGAAATAGTGGTAATAAATGGTAAAAAAGAAACAAAAATTAATCCCAGTTTCTCTAGGCCAGGAAGACACATCTTCCTTCAGTTTTGCATTGTTCCCTTCTTCTGTGCAAACGTTAGGGGATTGCTGCTTGAAGAAGGTGCTGTTCAAACAGGGTCATTTACTCAAAGAAGTGCCTTAGCATGGCCTCAGCAAGTCCAAAATGACCATTTGTTTGAAATGGAGTCATTATTATTATGAATAGAAAAAAGGTAGCAAGTTCCATGAACAGCTTAAGTGCACTGATAATCTATTTTTGCTGATGTCCATTTAATGTGCTTAATAAAAGTCTCATAAAACCTATAACATGGCAGCAGACACACACACAGTGTACGCTTTCCAGACCCAGAAGTACAGTACAGTTTAAGTACATAATCATTGTATCCATCTCCAAGCTCTTTCATTGCTTGAGAATTTTTCTTGACATTTTTGGCCCTAAAACCATGTATAAGTAAATATTGAAGCTATAAGGAGTGATACGGTGCACAGAATGCTTAGCATGGGTAAATAACTTTGTGAATGTGAGGAGGCAAATGGCAGGTATTCACTGCACTCAATGACTGTGTATCCATAGCTCTGTAGGTGGAGAATTCCAAAAACTCTCAACTCTTTGAGTGAAGAAATTTCTCCTTATCTCAGTTCTAAGTGATCAAGCCCTTATGCTGAGATAGTGACTCCATGTACTCTAGCTAGGGGAAACGTTTTCTCAGCATTTCCCCCATCAAGTCCTTAAGAATTTTATGTATTTGAATGAAAGCACCACTCCTTCTACTGAACTTTATGGAACATAGCCCTAATCTACTTAATTTTTCCTCACAGGGCAATCCCCTATTTCTTGGAATCAGTCCACTGAATCTTAATTGCACAACTCTTAAAGGAAGCATATCTTTTATTAAGTAAAGATACTAATACTGTACACAATCCTCCATTTGTGACTCGTTAATATCCTGTGCAAGAGGGCATACCTGGAGCAGCGCCAGATGTTCCCTAAAGATGAGGTATCAACCTTATGAAGCTACCAAAAAGGACTATTTGCAAGCCAAACAACATGAACAGCAAGTGATAGAGAGAGCTAAATGATCCCACAACCAACAGATCAGATCTAAGCTCTGTGGTCCTGTCACATCCAGTCGTGAACAGTGGTGGACAATTAAACAACTCATTAGAGGAGGAGGTTCCACAAATATCCCCATCCTCAATGATGGAAGAGCCCAACACATCAGTGCAAGAGATAAAACGCTGGAGGATTTCCAGCCTTCTTCAGGCAGAAGCGCCATGTGTATGGTATATTTCATCCTCCTTCAGTGATCATCAAAATCATAGATGGCAGTCTTCAACCAATTTCTTTCATTCCACATGATATCAAGAAATGGTTGGAGGCACTGTATACCGCAAAAGCTATGGACGCTGCCAACATTCCGACAATAGCACTGAAGACATGTGCTCCAGAACTTGCTGTATCTCTAGCTGAGCTGTTCCAGTATAACTACAACACTGGCATCTACCCAGAAAAATTGCCCAAGTATGCCCTGTACACAAAAAAAAGGATGAATCCAATTCAGCCAGTTACCACCCTATTAATCTACTCTCGGTCATTAGTAAAGTCATGAAAGGTGGCATCAACAATGCTATCAAGTAGCACCAGCTCAGTAGTAACCTGATCAGTAATGCCCAGTTTGGCTTCTGCCTGTGCCACTCAGCTCCTGACCACAAGGCAGTATGGTTCAAACATGGACAAAAGAGATGAATTCCAGAGGAGAGGTGAGAATGAAAGCACTTGACATCAAAACCACATTTGACTGAGTGAGATACCAAGGATCCTAGCAAAACTAGAATCAATAGGAATCGGGAGCAAACTCAGCATTGGATGAAGTCATGCTTGGCACACAGGAAGATGGTTGTGAGTGTTGAGGGTTAGTCATCTCAGCTCCAGAATATCCCTGCAGGAGTTCATCAGGGTAGTATCCTAGGCCCAACCATCTTCAGCTGCTTTGTTAATGACCTTCCTTCCATCATAAGGTCAGAAGAGTGGATGTTCAACTGATTACTGCACAATTTTCAGCACCTATTGTGATTCCTCAGATACTGAAGGATTCCATGTTCAAATGCAGCAACACCTGGACAATAGCTAGACATTGGCCAAGTAACATTCACACATACAAATGCCGGGCAATGACCATCTCCAAAATGAGGCAATCAAACTACACCCTCTTGAACTAGAAGTATAGAATCTCTGGACTGAATCTTACATTCATTTGTTTAAATGCCATTTGTGTTGAGTTTTTGGAGTGTTTTTTGCCACAAGATCTAGCGAGATTTCTTGCTGTATCTTTGCCTTATTAACTACCTACCCTACCCCTATGTTATCCCTAGCCAATCATATATTGATCACATATTACCAAGCAAATCTTGGAACAATTTGCCACTCAGTATATATCTGCCTAAAGACCAGCATGTCTTGTGCCTGCAACCCATTTAAAGGGCTGCTGTGCACCTTGACAAGCATTGGCAATCCAGCTTCGCCCCTCACCAACAGTTAATGGCTCAGCAACTATAAAGCCACGCTGCTCACAGCAAGTGGCTGGAATGGCTGACACTCCCTCACATGTACATCCTGTTCTCTCACTTTTGTTCCCTTGTTGCTGGTTAAACACCAGGCCATACAGCTTACCTGTCCTTAGCTACATCCTTTCTAAATACCCTGTCTAAGTCACCAAAAATCTCCATTGCTCACTATAGACCCACATCTTGTTCTTGTCCTGTAAGGGAACATCACATACAGGCAAACAATCGAAGAATTCCAAACATGAGATTTTATCTACAACAAACAGAAACAAATGCAGACTAAACCATTAGCGTCTGCAGTTCTCACCCACAATACAAATCAAATGCTGGTATTTTGAGCTGTCTGGATTGCAGCACTCAATTTAGCTGTTGTCATACACATGAAGGGTTTCCTTCTGCCCAGTATCTTCATCCTCCTCATCAGATGACTGCACCCATTCTCCCAGTTCCTGCGCATTTAAACATTGCTCCATTGCCTGCACATCAGGATGATGCAGCACATTCAGTCCAGACGGTACTGGAAGCTTCATCCAGATTGGTATAAGCGGCAGAGCTGGAACTTTTGCTGCCCTGTCCTCTCCTCCACCATGGCTCTACTCATACCATGTACATCAGTTTGGTGAAGATGCAGTGCCAGCTGAGTAACTAACACATCATATCAAAAAGGGAGTGTCTGCTACACTCCAACTTCCCATCCCAGATCCACATCAATCATTCAACTTTATGTCGTATTCTGTAGAAGTTGTAGTCATACTTAGATGAGATATGATGAAGCAAAGTTCTCTTTGACCCCTAGCATACTTGGAAGTTTCACAAGTGATGGGACACTTTAACCAGCTTTTACCTCCTTTAAAGTCATTGTCACTAACATCTATATAACTGAGAGGTTGATGTTAGAGTTGCAAACACTAAAGGAATGGTACAATTCGCTGTTGATTGGCACTTGAAACCTAAACATGTTCACCTACATGCATTGCAAGTGAGTGAAAATGATGGCAAATGAAATATAGCTAGAGTATACAAATGCAGCTTTCATATATGTGCCCCTCAATAACCTATAGTTCAGCAGATGTGGAACCCATACTTTTGCCCATCAAAGTGACACTGACTTTGCCCATCCTGAGTGTTGTCCCAGCCATTTTCCTGTTGCATTGCATGTTTAGAGAATGGCAAGTGATAGCAGAGAAGGTAGCTCACAGTGGACAACATGAGAACTGGGCTCTGTCTAATTGTGAAGTACTCCCCCACCCAAAGCCTCCATGTCCCCTTTTGCCGTGCTTTACCCCGACAGCTCATTTCTACTCATAATCCTCATGGAGACCCAATACGTTGATCTTTGCCTCCACATGTGCTTCCTGTCCCCAAATCCTATCATTACATCTTAAGTATGCACTTTGCTCCTGTACATCCCACCATTGGAGGCCATGGTGTTAATCATTGCCAATAATTCTTCCTCCTGCAGCCAATCATGCTACATCCTACAGGACTGACCTTTGCCAACTCACTGGACTTTAGTCTGACGTATTCCCTGACCATGCCTGCCCTGAGCGGACGACTGTCCCTGGCCAAGCTCCTGAACTGTGTGCAGACTAGTTGAATAAATGTGTTGTATGCTTGCTGTATTAGCAGCTGGCACATGCTTTAGGGTTTAGATTGACATCTCACAGAGCTAAACAGCAAGATGCCATCACCCAGACAGATCCTTACTGACAAGTATGACAAGCAGACCCTGTCAGTGTGTCTGTGCAAAAGAACATGTTAATATGGCAGTACTAATAGCCTCTGGGTCTGGCTGGAAAGCCATGAGCTAGGTAGGGCATGAATGCTATAAGCATGTGGGTAGGTGCTAAGTGTGTCAGTGTTAAGAGAGAAGTGAGCAGCCCTGAGAAGTAGCCTGGTTTAATCTGTGAGCTGGGTGCCTACCTCTGCATACAAACTATCTTTACAGCAACTTTCAGTGCTCATTGCTGTATGCTCTGCAATGCAGGCCTGTACTTCCTAAGCATCTGCGATTGGATTGGACAGGTGCCATGAGGATTGTGAGGGGTTGGCAAATGTAGGATGCCAGTGACTGTGGACGAGGGATGCATATGTCAGGTGCCTGTGGATCATGCGTTATGATATTGTTTTGTTCTGAGTGACATGGAGGCTGTTCATAGTCAATGACAGGCTGAAGTTTCCACTTACCATTCATGTCAACTTCCATGTCAAAAATTCTTAATGTCTAGCTTTTTGGTGAATTTGGTAAGATAGAACGCTGAAACGCATTGGGGTGAGTTGGGCCATCGATAAGGCATCTAATGAACTATGATCCCTTTCATTTGTCACTTGTCTCTGCATAGTGAGAAACTTGCCTTGCCGCTCAGTAGTTATGTTCTGTTTAAGTTGCATGGCTGTTGCTGAGGGGACCCACGCAAACTGATCAACGTGCCAATGCACAGACTGCTGTACATGAACTTCAGAAGTCTGTGCAGCTCGGCAGGCGCAAAAAAGATGCAGTGAGCTGCTCCTGGTGTCCTACCAGGTATGGCTGAATCCGAATCTGAATATTTTCCATGTCATCCAAAATGAAAATATTGTGAATGTTAGAAATCTGAAATAAAACCAATGCTGGAAATACAGAGGACTGACAGCATCTGTGAAGGGAGAAATAGAGTTAATATTTCCGGTTAATGATCTTTCATCAGAACTTAATCTCATTATGGATTCCTCTGATTTCAGTTTGAAATTATGGCTAGACTCTGGGAGAAGCCTTCTGAAATTTCATAATTAGACTAGACTAAAATATACACTTTTAGATTGTTAATACCATTGCTTATTTCACTACCAGTGTTGACCATTCTGATATAGGCACTGGGAGCATCTTCTCATGTTGCTGTGAAGTATAGTACCTGTAGCATAAGCAGGCTAACAACTGTCAATGGTTTTAAAAGTCACAGAACATAACTGAGCACAACAATTCACCCAAGAGGTCAAGTCTATACAAGGTCCATCACAGTTGCACACTGCAGAAAAATCTTGAATACAAGTAAGTGTCCTAAGTTTGCCTACTCAAAAACTAGAAATATCCAAATATTGGACTTTTTACCAGCTCCCAATCATGAATTTTAATTCTTATTTAGAGAACAAAATAGTTCAATGGCTTGCTTAGCAAAGTGCTGCATTGGTGCAAGATAGTTACAAATTTTGCACCTTAGCCTTTTCCAGCATCCTGTGTGCTCCTAGCAACTCTTGACCTCACTGAACTTGGCTTTGCTGGATCCAACTGACTGGAAAACAAGAAAAATCCAAAGTCCAGTACACAGGTCCCGAGGTTGCTGGTGTATAGACACTGTACCTGTATAGAAATTGCTTGTGATTTTTCTAATAATGACCACTCAAATTTAACTTGTTATTTGTTATTAACTTGTTATTTTGTTATTTCAAAATTCTGACAAATACCATTATAGTGATGCTCAAGTAAATTCAGTTACAGCATTTGTACCATGGATACATTCCTTTTATCTCAAAAGGCAGCTTCAGCTTATCTTTGAGCAAATAAATTTTACGTAAGCCAACAACTTGGCATAATGTAGAATTTTTTGGCAAAAATAAGATATTCACAAAAGCAACATATATTACTTAGTGAACCAAAATTAAATAAATACACCTGTACCAGGAATTTCCAGAAACTGTCAACTTGTTTTAAAACCTTTCTGCCTTAAGTTTGTGCACAACAATTGGGTGAAAATAATGTCTGATTTGTCTTATCAGTTTGTAGTCCAACTCTAACTCTGCTAAATATTAGCTTGAACAGTGAGTCTTGGTAAATATATCTGCTTGACTCGCAGTTAGATGATTATTGCATGGCAAAAAAAAAGTCCCTGGGAGGAGAAGATAAATTTAAATAGGGTCAGAGTCCTTGATCACACTTTGTGGTTTGCTTCTTCTCTAAAGAAAAGCATGTAAATGGCAACTTGAAATTAACCCTTCCAGTATCCCATGCCCCCATTTCCACTGTGTGAACCCTGACCCATACAAAATGTCTGCTGTGATTTGGCTGGTTACTTTGTATTAACACTCAGGATGCCATGTGTAGGGAAAAAAATTAAAACAGTAGTTGCAATGCTGAAGGTTTGGCTACTGCAGAAGTCTGTTTGAAGTTTTTCTTTTATTGTCTGATAGTACTTTATTGCAAAATTTTATTAACTGTGTAGTATATCCAAGCTTTCCTATTGTTTCAATTGTCACAGCTTTGTTATACTGTGTTGTCACAATGTTTCTGGTGATTCTTGCATCCTTCTGCCACCCCATGCACAGAGGTGGTTTGTTTGGAAAGACAGTAATCCAGTCAATATAAATTTAGCAGTCCAATGATCATTCAGAGTAGCCATACATATTAATGATTGAACTAGAGTGTCTGGTTTCATGGTGACTGCCTTGCATTCTGAAACTTTGGTCCCACCCAAGTGGTATTTGTGGGAAATTTCTGAGCATCAAGTGCTGGTCAAAGATAGAGTTAATATCAGCTGTAATGCTTCCAATGTTGAATAGCCTGTTGATATTCTGGACCTGATAGATCTCCTGCTATAACTTTGATGGGAGACTGGTGTGTAAGCCTCAGGAAAACCACACGTGCAAAGAAAAACAAATTTTCAAGCTATTTCTTTGGAGTTCTGTGCTTTATTCCAAGAGTTAGGCAGGAGAATGCTGTATGAAATTCCAGACTCCTCTGTCTAGGTTCTTGAAGAATAGCCATTTAGGGAGTGGGTGGCACATGTGTGTTTACACCAAGGCAGTAGTCTGCTTTCAGGAGAGATAGGGAGACATTTGGAAGAGAAAAGGGAAATTGAAATATGTGCAGAAAAATAGTGTAGTTCTAAAGCAACCTCTTTACTCACTTCCTTCTCTGCTGCTGAAAGAGTTAATGTTGAAAGTACTGCATTTGTCTATTAATAGTGGTGAACATTATTGCTTGTGTAGAATTACCGCCTTCATTAATAACCCTGTCAGTTATGGCTCTCTGTGAGACGGTAGCTTGGAGACTGGCCAAAGGAAAGATGCAATCTCACCCGGAATGTGTTGTGCTTTTGGGTAAAATTTGAATAAGGTGATGTCAACAGTTGGCTGAGATTTTGCAGGTTTGGCTGTCAGAAAGGGCGCTAAAAAAAACTAAAAACAAACAAAAATAGACCAGAAAATATAAATCCTGAATAAAGTGTCATTAAATAGCAATAACGTATTTGGAAGAATGGTTCATGCCAGGGTTTGAGGGCACATTTTCCATTAATGGCTGGGACTCGTTGCAATAACACTAATTAATTTTGACTTAATAGAGGGGAAAATATCTCGGTTTGAAATGAATTTGGTTAATTTACACAAATTAAATGAATTACACTCAGCAGCCCCCCCCCAACCCCACTCCACCCCAGCCCCCACACACTCCCCATAATGCTAGCCTTTCAGTTATACAAAAAGCCTGTTATAGTGAAAGTACTTATATGGATTTCTCTGTTAGTCAGGGAGCCATAAACAGTGCACTATATCAGAGTGTTAAGAGGTGCGTTATAGTTTTTCTGTTAGTGAGGAAGACAGGGCCAATGTGTGTTATCTTGGGTATTCATGGCATTCAAAATGTTATCTGATTGAAGGGTTGAAATTATAATCTGGACATATCAGCAAAAGTTGAAACATTAATGTTTATTAGTTTAATGATAAAGTTAGGTTAAGGTGTTAACTTTCCTGGGAACTATTTGAAATCTCTGTAACATTTTTATTAGAGAGTACATTTTCTCGGTGAAATATTTTTCTTGCCATATTTTATTCAAAAGATCGCTCTGAATCGCAAACCTCTTTTTTAGGAGCTAGCAATTAAATTAATTACCTATTTTAGGAAAAATTACAAAAAAGCTCTTTTCTGTGAATCAAATTTAGGATGGTGCAGTCTTGTCCCTAATGGACATAGGCTATTCTGTAAAGCTGCTACTAATTAGGCATTGATTAGCAAAGTTACTCACAGGATGGCTGGTGTGCAAAATGGAAAGTATCACACGAATCAGCAGGAGACTCTCTTCCAATCATAGAGATGCAACATCACGTTCAAATAACATAAATTGAGTATTTGACAGGATAGTGTAGAAAGAGCTTTACACATGTCGTGGGTATGTTTGATGCTAACTAATACACGCATAATGCCTTATCGTATGTATTCCATTTCCCATCATTCACAAGTCAAAGACTGATAAGCTTACAATTCACAGAAAGAGAGGATAAATATTTTGTGCATTTTTTTTAAATTTATTTTTTGATATTTTGATTATTGTTGTGTTTCGTTTCACGGTCAATGCAGGAATATATATTTAAGAAACCATGCTCATGATATCATCACTGCAACATAACATGTCACCCGAAAGTTTAAAGGTTTCATACTTCATCTTATCTTGGATCACATGAAACATGACATTCCACTGGAAGCATGTTGTTCTCTGTTTTAATATAATAATGTTAACCCAGACATTTGTATGTCTCCGCATGTAATGTTTGTACATAATAGCTAGCTGTAACAAATGTATGTTGAACTCATCAATACCAGGAAAGCCATGCCCAGTTTCTTATATTATGAGGGATAATATTAAGTATTGCCTTATCAGGTAAAGCACACCGCTGGAGGCAAATTCATACCATGGTAACAGCATTGACTGTATAGAAAAGATTACAGTGCTCTTGGTGGCAGATATTTGGAAAGTTAGTTGAACTCTAACAGGCACATTAGAATTCTTAAACAGTATCAGCTTTTGAGTGTGTGAACAGCTCTACAGTTAATTAGGTGGCACATTGAGCACCAAGAAGAGCCAGAGCTGATTTGTGTTTGATTAGAATTTTACTTCCTTCGGACAAAGGAAATTACTAAAAGTGCTTTATTTAAAAGTAAAAACATTGACATTAAAAAATACAGCTAAAACTATTGACTGCAGACCTGGCTAGAAGCACAGTAAGTAATCTACATCTTGCTTTCTTTAAAATGCTGCCGTTCCAATTTAAGAGAAGATGGCAAGTTAAATGATGATCTTAAATTCGCAAAAAGATGTCTAATACATGAAGGTAAAAATTGAAAGAACTGCTGATGCTGTAAATCAGGAAAAAAAACAGAAGTTGCTGGAAAAGCTCAGCAGGTCGCCAGCATCTGTGAAGAAAAAAATCAGAGTTAACATTTCGGATCCAGTGACCCTTCCTCAGAACTGAGCTTTTCTAGCAACTTCTGTTTTTATTACATGAAGATGGTTTGCCTGTGTTCAGTTATTGATAGGTTCCATTATTTTCTTTCTCTAAATAGGCATGAAATTTTAAAAAATGCTTGAGTGAAATCATCACAATTTATTTGGCATATATACTACCTACTGGCAGGATTCTGAGAGATAGTATTTATGATTATTTGGGAAAGCACAGTTTGATCAGAAATAGTCAGCATGGCTTTGTGAGGCGCAGGTCATGCCTCACAAGCCTTATTGAATTCTTTGAATATGTGACAAAACACGTTGATGAAGATAGAGCTATGGATTCGGTGTATCTGGATTTTAGCAAGGCATTCAATAAGGTTCCACATGGTAGGCTCATTCAGAAAGTAAGAAGGCATGGGATTCAGGGAAATTTGGCTGTCTGGATACAAAACTGGCTGTCCAATAGAAGATAGAGGGTGGTAATAAATGGAAAGTATTCAGCCTGGAGCTCGGTGACTAGTGGTGTGCTGCTGGGATCTGTTCTGGGACCTCGCTCTTTGTGATCTTTATAAGTGACTTGGATGAGGAAATGGAAGGGTGGGTTAATAAGTTTGCCGATGACATGAAGTTTGGTGGAGTTGTGGAAAGCATGAGGGCTGTTGTAGGTTGCAACGGGACATTGACAGGATGCAGATCTGGGCAAAGAAGTGGCAGATGGAATTCAACCTGGCAAAGTGTGAAGTGATTCATTTTGGAAGGTTGAATTTGAATGCAGAATACAGGGTAAATGGCAGGATTCTCGGCAGCGTGGGGGAACAGAGGGATCTTGGGGTCCACGTCCATAGATCCCTCAAACTTGCGACCCAAGTTGATAGGGTTGTAAAGAAGGCATATGGTGTGTTGGCTTTCATTGGCAGGAGAATTGAGTTTAAGAGCCGTGAGGTTATGCTGCAGCTCTATAAAACTCTGGTCAGACCACACTTAGAATATTGTGTTCAGTTCTGGACACCTCATTACAGGAAGATGTGGAAGCTTTAGAGAGGGTGCAGAGGAGATTTACCAGGATGCTCCCTGGACTGGAGGACAGGCCTTATGAGGAAAGGTTGAGGGAGCTAGGGCTTTTTTCATTGGAGTGAAGAAGGATGAAAGGTGACTTGATAGAGGTTTACAAGACGATGAGAGCCATAGACGGAGTGGATAATCAGAGACATTTTCCCAGGGTGGAAATGACTATTATGAGGGGCATAATTTTAAGGTGATTGGAGGAAGGTATAGGGGAGATATCAGAAGTAGGTTCTTCACACAGAGAGTGGTGGGCGTGTGGAATGCACTGCCGGCAATGGTAGTGGAGTCAGATACTTTAGAGACTTTTAAGCAACTCTTGGATAGGCACATGGAGGATAGTAAAATGTAGCGTATGCAGGGTAGATTGATCTTAGTAGGATAATAGGTTGGCACAACATCGTGGGCCGAAGGGCCTGCACTGTGCTGTACTGTTCTATGTTAAACCTACAACTACAAGCTTGCAAAATCTTTGATATGGAAGTAGTAGTTTTAAAGGGGAACAGCAGGTTTAATTTACATTATCACAAAGTCAGACGCAAACTTAAGATGATACAGTCAAAACATTTGAAGGAAGAATGATGGAAAGCAGAGGCATCATTATGGACTGGGCATCCAGTCACTCCTTTACTGAATTACAACTATCCTTACAATGTATGCAGTTCTATTTTACAAATCAAGTTATAAATGATCCTAAGAAAAGAGCACTTAAAATCTTTCTTGCCATTATAAAGGAACAATTTTACTGAAATGACACATTCGGTCATTCCATGGACAATCAGGAAGATCTAGAAAAGATCTGGAAAGTTCTCAAAGACTCGGTCAAGGTAAAAAATAATTCTAGGATGAACAATTTCCAGCTTAAGCCACACAGGCATTCTGTTGATCAGTTTGCTGGAAGATGCAACAATACAGGATATGATTGTTGTTTCACCAAATATGAATTATCAGAGAGGCTCATCGAGTTAGTTGTAGCTTCTGCATCAATTAAAACCTTTAGGAAGGACCTTTGGCCAATTAAAAACACACCATAAGTTTGATACATTATTTGAGGATAGACACAGGTAGACAGCCGTAGTAGTAGGTCACCAACAATGACATTCTTTAGCTAACGCCATTACTGCAGACAGAAAATTATACCAAACCAACAAAATCTGTAATAGATGTGATTTGTCATACATGCCCAAAAGAGTCTAGCTTTGCCTGATATCTGTAAAATATCTGGCATCAAAAGATGTTGGGTGCATGTTTTCAGGAAATCTGGTTCTAAAGATCAAGGCAGACCCCAAAATGAAACATATGTGACTAACGTGATATTACAACATCACGCATTGGCAGCAAGGAAAATGTTAAGAAAGTGCTCAAATACAACCCATCAGTGAAATTCAGAATCAATCAAGTGAAAGACAAATTTCAGAAGATGACCAAGATTTCCATGTTGTTCAGCTCACACACCATGTGGAAAATAAAAGGCAACATAGTTATTAAACAGACAAGATGACTAGATGTGTCTTTCTAACATCAATTGAGAAGGGGTTATTATCCTCAGTACAACTTATGTACAGAAGACAGATGCTAATGACCATACTTAGTAACTAATTGTCTAGCCATTCCAGGATACAAGACATTCTTCTTCAAAGACAGTGGAGAATGAAAGCGACACAAGATGACTCAGCAGGTAGACAACTAGCAAAACTGGACAGATACAATGAGTTACCAGCAAATGTTTCTAAAATAACCAAACTTGATCATATTAAGTACTTACTGATCATGGTACTACATTCCAAAGAAATAGAAGTCAGCTAAGAACCGTGTATGCATACCAGTCATGCATGAAGAGAATGGTGATAATGATTAACTGGCGACATTGAATGACAGCAACCAACTTCTCAAACTTGTCAAACAAGTGCAACAGAGAACAATGTGAATCTCTCCAGGCAGGTATACAATCTCCAGATCAGGATTAGTTGTTAAACCTCCAAAACGTTACACTGAACTTAAAAATGTCAATCTTATAAATTCTCTTTTACCTACTTGTATAATTATAGAATCAGCAACATGTGCCTACGTACAATGATGTGTATCACTTTGGGATAAAGGAAAATGGAGTTGTTGTGTTATTTCTCATGATCAGTATGTCCTTATACAGTATGTCACTGTACACTGGATAGATTTAAGAGAGAGGTTTAAGCTCATGATATCATCACTGCATCATAGCATGTGACCTGAGGAAATAAAGGTCTCATATGTCATCTTATCTGTATCCACTTCAGGCATGAAACTAATGAAACATATTGCTCTCTGTTGTAATCTAATAGATTAATTTTACTCCAGACACTTATATGCCTGTTATTGTACTGTTCCTAAAAATAGTTAGCTGCAATAAATTATGTTGGATTCTTCAATATCCTACTATCCAAAGCAAGTTTCTTATTTTACAAGGAATAATGTAACAATTGCCATATCAAGTAAGATACCTCACTGGAGGAAAACTGAAATCACGTAGCAGTGTGAGACCTGCTAATGTTAATAACTGGAACTTTTGAAAATTCACTTTTACTTGACTAAGCATAGTTAGATGCTGATAAAGATCCCCCCATTCTCCCAAAACAGTGTGGCCCAATCTCCAATCAAAAGAAAATACAAATTTTAAAAAATGGTGGAACTACTCAACAGGCCAGGAATCATTTGTGGGAGAAGAATCAGAAGTAGTGCTTCAGCTTGATGATGTTTCATCAGAATGTGGAAAATAAATCATGTTATAATACCTCCTCTAATATATTTGATATCTGGTCAACATGTTAAACAGTTAGAACTACCCCTTACTTGACATCTCTTCCCCACACCCAAGTCTCTGATTCCCATTTTAATATTGCGGAGATAAAATACAACACAACTTTAAATTAGGTGTTGTGATCCTTAATCTTGCACTGGAGGGTATGCAGAACAGACATTCCAGGATGTTACCTGGGCTGGAGAATTTCAGTTACGAGGAGGAATTGGAAAGACTGAGATTATTTTACTTAGAGCAGCAGTGATTGAAAGGGAACATAATTGCAATGTATAAAATTATGAGGGGCATAGATTGGGTAGACAGGAAGAGATTTTTTCCTTTTTTCCCAGAAATCAATGACTGGACAATAGATTTAAAGACAGGAGCAGAAGGTTTAAAGGAGATGTGAGGAAAAACTTTTTCACCCAGAGGGTGGTGGGAATCCGGAACTCACTGCCTGTGATGAGTTTGACAGGCATAGACGTGATGGATCAAAGCAGGCTTTTTTCTGTGCTATAGATCTCTAAGATTCCATGACCTTTGTTTTCCTTTACTTAGTTTCTCTTTTATCCTCCATTCTTCATATATGGACAACTGATGTGGTGATTTCACAAGTCAGCTAGACTGGGTCATCCTCTGCTTTGGAGAAAACCTGGAGGGTAAATGTGCAGGTGGGTTCTAAGGTGCTGCCAGGTGGGTAGGAATTGGGAGATGACTCATGTTCATTAATTAGCTTGTTGGCTGGTTTGGTGGATGAATGCAGTATCTCTACTTGGTTAGATTAAGTAGATGACTGATTGCATAGGGTAGGCGGCTGAGATTTTTACATTGCAACTTTGTGCCCCTCTGTTTCACCTCACCACTACATGCTCCGATTAGATGAGTAGGACGTGGGTATGCTGACTGTTCAACTACTTGGTGAGAGCAAATTCAGTCTCGAATTGAAACTGGCTGTCCTGGTGGCTAGTCCTGTGCCTTGAGGTGCTCATCAGGGTACCCCTAGTGGCTGGATCTGTATCTGCTATCTATTGTTCAAGTTGTTATCTTGACCTGTGTGTGTGTGTGTGTGTGTGTGTGTGTGTGTGTGTGTGTGTGTGT
>JAHRHZ010000023.1:37986081-38033221 GCA_024137785.1 Ginglymostoma cirratum | reverse complement strand
GTGTGTGTGTGTGTGTGTGTGTGTGTGTGTGTGTGTGTGTGTGTGTGATCCTCAGTCTTCTTTTCATTTGACACAGACTTGGTGTTAGATCATTTTGGAGCAGTACTGAATGATAGTTCAGAAATGCAAATTGAATGCCATCATTCTTCTTCTATAATGCTTTCGTGAATGCACTTTAAGGGGAGGTGTGTACAGTGATGATATCACTAGACTAATAAAACCAGACCCTCCGCGTAATGTTTTGGGGCATGGATACGAATCTCACCATAGCAAATGGTCAAATTTAAAAAAGCTGGACCAAAATATTAGCCTATACAAAGTAACCACTGTCAAATGTTGTATCGATTAATCTGGTTCACTAATGCCCTTTAGGGAAGGAAATCTGCTATCCTTACCTGGTCTGACCTACATGTGACTCTAAACTCACAGCAATATGGTGGACTGTTAACGGCCCTCTGGGCAGTTAAGGGTGGGCAATAAGTGCTTGCCAAACCAGAGATACCCACATCTCATGGACAAACGTGAAAACCTCCACATCTTTTAGCATTTCTTAAATTCACTCATGGGATATGAGCAAAGCTGGCTGTGCCAACATTTATGGCCCATCTCTACTTGCCCTTGAGAAGGTGGTGGTGAGCTGCTTTCTTGAACTTATGCAGTCTGTGTGCTGTAGAGAGACAGATTTTGACCCAACAACACTGAAGGAACAATCAGAGATTTCCAAGTCAGGATGATGAGCTGTACTCATCCATGCAAGTGGGGAGTATTGCACTGCACTCCTTACTTATGCCTTCTTGACGGTGGCCAGCCTTGGAAGAATCTGGAGGTGAATCAATTGCTACAAGATTCCCAGCCTCTGACTTGTGTTTGTAGCCACTGTATTTATATGGCTAGTCCAGTTCAGTTTCTGGGAAATGGTAACCTCCAGGATATTGATAGTGGGGAATTCATTGGTGATAATGCCATTGAAAGTCAAGGGTTGATGCTTAAATTTTCTGTTGTTGGAAATGGTCATTACCTGGCAGTTACGTGGTAAGAATGTCACTCGCCACTTTTTAGCCTAAATCTGGATATTGTCTTAGTCCTACTGCATTTAGACATGGACGGTTTCAGTATGCGAGAAGTTGCGAATTGTGATGAACAATCAAAGGTGAATATGCCCGTTTCTGACTTTATGATGGAGGGGAGTTGATTGAGGAAGCAGCTGAAGATGGTTGGACGTTCACCATTGTCTTGAAGGTATCTTGGAGAGCTGTTGGTATGGCCAAATCCATACAAACTATTGAATACTTCTGTGCACTGCAGTTTGACGGAAGAAGACCTGGGATCCCATGAGCTGCAAATAGCTTCTTCAGTGATATAATTACTGCTTCAAAAGTGTTACTTCACAGTTGTCTGACTTTGATCTGTCTGCAGTAGTAATCTGTTATGATCAGAAACATCTCACCTTTCTGTTTGAAGATGTTTCTATTTGCTTTTGATTTTATTGTCATGTGCATTTTACAGTAAGAATACCATAAAATACAGTGAAAAGCTTTCATCTGTCGCCACGAAACAGCACCATTTTGAATAATTTAAGATTAAGAAAAGATATAGCTTGAAGAGAGTCCGTCAGTCCTGAGCCAGTTCATCACCATCAATGACACCTGCTTTGCTATCATGTAACCAGACCTAACCAACATTGAAGTTGCCAGTCCTCAGGATCATCTTTGCTACTAGGCCGATACTCCTCTACCACCGCCTCCTGTGCCGGACCCACCAATGTCAGAGTTGCATCTCTTGCTGCTGGGCCCACCTCATCGATGTTGCCATGACGCCCATCTACCACAGCACCGCCAGTGCTGGATCCAACCAACAATGAAGCCACCGATACTGAGGTGCCATCCTCTGCTGATGTGGCAGCTGCCGATTCCAGGACCTGTGCTTGCTTTGGAAAAGTATGTAGATGCTCATTCAAGGTCCGCGCTGGGTTTACTCTCCTTCCCTTGAGACCGTTTGAGGTCCGCACCCTGGGTCTGCATGCTGGGCTGTTGTCACTGCCGATGTCCAAGCTTAGGACAAGGCAAGTAAGTAAGAGAAAAGAAAAGAGAGGGGAAAGAAAAGAAAAAGAAAAGTGGCCAGAGTGGACAAGCTCTGGCACAGGACCTACTCTGCCGCCATCTTGATTGGTAAACAAAACTGTTCCTATTAGCTGATGGTACAGGTACACAAGGACACAGATTAAATGTTTTGAGCAGGAGATGAAGGGAGATGGGAGGAAGAACTTGATTACACACCAAGTGGCAATGACCTGTAACTAGCTGCGCATGAGGAAGGTGGAGGATGATATGGATTTCAAAGAAAATTGGATGGGAACTTTGACAGAAGTAAATATGCAGGTTTACAGGGGTAGAGTGGGGAATGGAACTGAATTCTGAACGGATTGCTGTAATGCGCATGAACTTGTAGGGATGAATGGCCTCCTTTTTTGTCCCTTAATAACTTTATGACAAATATTCTCTCAGCAGGGAACACAAGGTCAGAATTAGAAATACTGGCTGATTTGCCTTTCTTTCACTTTGTGATCTGGGAATAATTGAGGCTGTCCCACTGCCAGTGTGGAAGAGTTGAGGGGCCTTTACTGATAAGTCAGACAGTTCTTCAGCATTGTGTTTAAACCAGTTGCTATTTATGAATTTAAAATCTGTCTTATTGCCTGTTTTTACTAGAATTGGCAGCTTTAGTGGAGATATTATAACAGCTCAAAAGCCGCAAGTAAATAAAGATTTAAAAATATTTTGAGAGTATTTCCATGTCCCTCAAAAACCCGAATATATTTCAACAACAGTATATCTTGATGTAAGAAGCAATACTACTTTAATTTCTAATTATTTAACTGGAATGATTTATAGTAAAAAATTACAGAATATGTTACTGTATAAACTGTATGCCATGTGTCTAGACTGCGGCTTAATATTGTTTTTTATCTTCATCTTATCTGAATGCCAGTCTCCCCGTCTTTAAATCTCACAAAGTGCATTCAGTATTTTCTCCGAGCCTCTTATATTCTGACATCCATTCATAGAGGGTTTTGTCTTTTAAAATTTGATTCAGAGACCTCGCCGCCTGGCAGGCGCCCAGCAACACCAATGAATAATGCAGCCCTTCATCTGCATCCTCACTCAGATGAAAAACACCACTGGCAAGGCCACAAGAAACTTCACCCAGACCATAGACACAGCAACAACAATTTAGAGGAGTTTGGGACAAGGGCAGGGGGTAATAGTGATGGTGGGGGTTACCATTTGCTTCATTCATTACCAAGTACTTGAGATGTTTCACACAAATTCTCCTGTATATCCATCTTGTGTGTAAATAAATATATTCAGAAATATGCTTAGGGAACAACCCAACACCCTGTAGGGGCTCAAAGACTTTGTAAATTCCACAACATCAAAAATCTTGGCTTTTACTTTTTTTTTCTTTGCGAGCCAGACAAAATAAATTTAAACCAGATACTGTATATTTATGGCTGTTCTTCAGCCAAGAGACAGAACTAGTTATGTTTTCGATTGTTTCAATATTACCAGCAAAGTACCATATACCTTAATATATTGGCTACAAGTGGGTGCCATGCTTCAGAGCAGTACTGAAAGTAATTGATCAGTAATGCTCCATTGTGTCTGAAAGTGCATTATAGTAGCAAAGACCTTACTGTGATCCATCTAAGTGAACATTTTGCATTTATTATTGTACAAACCAACAAGGCACACTCAGACAAATGAGGTGGAAGTCTTGAAGCAGCTGCTTAAAGTGATATCCACCAATAGCTTTCCATCTCAATTTTGACCAGAGCTCATTATAATGTGTTATGGAAAAAAAAGCTCAAATCTGAGAGTTATCTAGGATCCAATCAAGGGATTTGTGTACTTGATATATAGAAGTGAGTTACGTGCTAGAACTTAGTCAGGGGTTTTGGATTAGAATATCTATGAAGCAGGTCCTCTGCAGTGAAATTCCAAACTGAAATCCAACTTTGGACATTGAATGCTGTTAGTTTTGAAGCTTGTCAATTTTGGTTGTTTTAATTTAAATGCAGTTGTTATCAATCAGAATCAACTCCAACCAACAGGATGTGTTGAATTTAATCAGAGTTAAGACAGAATAGAAGACATTAGTTATACAGTAAAATGATGATAAGGACAAGTAGTGAGCTCTGATCCAGGTAAACAGGATGGTTGGCATGTGCGCATAGCTGTTCTCTTCCTCCTCTTCTCTTACTGGTGCCTCACATCTTAATGATTTCTCCATCTACCGTAGTGTTAGACTGAAGTTAACATGGATCAGTTCTTAAGAATTTCTTGCCACTACTTAATGAAATGGGATCCTATAAAGTCTTCTTTTATATCCTTTTCATAAGTGGCCCTGAATATTACATTGACAGAGCTTAATTGCCCTGTAAAAGTTCTTAAGTATCCAGTGATGTATCAAATTCTTTGTTTAAACCATGGAGCAAAAGTCCATTACATTATTGGCTCTCATCTTCCAGAGGTTTCTAGAGTCTTTGCATGTACATCAATCAGGCCTTTACATTATCTTGCCATATCTTATCCGTTCCCCATGACCAGTTCTACAACTTCATCAAAACGTCCTATTCGTAATCTTTAATCTGAGTGATCACTTTGTTCACAATTGTTTGCTATTAGTTATTTATGCCCAGAGCTGTTTGTAATGCCTGTTATCAAACTGTTCTGAATGGCCCTCTAGTATAACAATTTCAGTTCCTTATCAGCCTATTTTATGTTTGAATGATTCACTAAACCAACTGCTATTTTACCTTCACACACTAATTAAAACTTTTATTTCATGAAGCATCTTAATTAGGCACAATTAAATGAAAAGCCTAACACGACTTTGTAATATGGTTGTCTGTTTATGCACTTACCCAGCTATGGCCCCTTTTTCTAACTATTTTTACCTAATCATTCCTAGTTTTGGCCTCCAGCGAAATATAAATGAAGCAATCTTAGTAAAATGAAACTTAACCTAATCTAATATAATCCTCTACCTATTAAAAGCTTAGTATTAAACATATTTATTTAAGCATATTTCCAACTTCTAAATATGGTTTTATACAGAATAGCAGATAAACAGGGGTATGTTCATGCTTAAAGGACTCAATTAGGAGCATAGGTGATGCAATGTGTCTGATGTACCAGCTATATATCATAACAAGTCATTCAATATTGCTCTCTTATACAAGTATTTTGTTTTAATTTGCCTTTTGAGGAAATAGCAAAATTTAGAATTTTGTTTTGTCCAGGGATAGCCACTATACTCTATGCAGTCATTTTACATGCATGTTGAGGACTGGCTCCACATATTATCACTTCCTGTCCAATAAGCAATGCTCTGTTCGGGCCGATATATAAACCTGAACTCAATGAGCACTTCTCTTGTGTATTAACCTTCTGTGCATCACTTTATCAATTGTAATTTAAAAATGCAAGTTTCCCACACCTACTAGTTCCCTATACCTACTGTCCTAGTTGCATCCTCAAAAGGTTTTTCATAAACTTGTCAATTTCCTTTTTTGTAAAACCATTTTGATATTATTATAATTTTCTAAGCATATTTTTAAGGCTTCCTTCATTGTACATTCTAGCATTTTCATGATGACTGAAGTCAGGTTAACTGGCCTGTAGTCTCCTGACTTCTCCCTCCGATTTTAATAGTAGCATTACATTTGCTAACTTTTAATTCTTTAAGATCGTTCTAGAATTTAAAGAAGTTTTGATAAATCATAACCATGGCATCTACATTCTGTGCAGCCAACTCTTTTAAGGGAATATATTTTTGAAGAGCATTTCTTTTAACATTTGCCACCCTACCATTCAATTTATTTACCCTGCGAAACTGAGCCAGCTTTCCTCTTATATCTAGGTAATCGGTTTGAAGTTTGAAACTCTTATTTAAGAATGCAGTATGACCACTTCCAAAGTAATATGGTATTCAGATGTACTCAGATAGTTATTTTCCGCTGAGGACCTTTTACAAATAGGTTAATAATGAAATCTTCCTCATTGCAAATTTATATCTAAACTATCTTTATTCCTAGTTGGTTCCACAATGTATTGTTCCAGGAAACTCTCAGAAGACATTCTAGAAATTCATCTTCCCGAATACTTTTGTCAATTTGTTTAGTCCAGTTGGTACACAGATTAAACTTCCCCAAATGATTGTTTTGCTTTTGTTACAATCTCAAATGTATTTATTGCTTAATATTCTTTCCAGCACTATCACTACAGTTAAAGGACGTATGAACTACTTTGACTTGTGTTTATGATCATTTAATTCCGAATTTCCACCCATATTGATTCTACTACCTGATCATCTGAGCCAAGCCATAGATCCAAGAATTGGGAGAATTTTAGAACTCAGCAAAGAATGACTAAGAAATCGATAGAGAAACTAAGGTAGAGACTAAATTAGCAAGAGACATATTGTAAAAGTTTCTATAGGTATGTAAAAGAGAAGAGATCAGTGAAGGTAAATCTTGAGAGGCACAGAAAATATTAAATTAGGGAATAAGGAAATTTCAGATATCTGAGCACTTCTACCTCTTGAACAAAGTGGGCCATGATGAGAAATTTGGGAAAATCTGGTGAGATGTTCAGCTACTTAATCTTGCCTGATTATCATGCAATTTCACATTCTTCCACCTACTAGATAGATACTAGACACCAAGGATTCCTGAATGAAACTCTAAACGGTCATCAGGCATTCCAGCTTGCCGTCTGCTCCTTTGCACCACCATCTTAGATTCTCAGCAGGAACATCTCAGGGCACACTAAAATGGCAGTGGCCGCATACAGTATATGTCCATGGACATTGGCACCTGACAAATGCAAGCTTCACCGCATCATGATGGCTCATTTCTGAAGCACTTACAATACTTTTCTGCATTTCAATTCTGCATTTTGGATTGCTATAGGACCTTTCACTGTAATGCTGCACAAAGGATGCTTTGCCTGCAGGGATGACACGAAACTCATACTTTGGGCCACAGTGCTTCTCAGGCCTGCTCACTCACTTCCTAGCATTTACTCACTTTGAATCTACTTCAATGCTCACAGTATCCTAACATTGCTTTTTTGCTCCCTTGGCCAGAGCGAACAGGCTGTCAGAGTACTTCTGACTTGTCTTACCTTTCAGTGCAGACACAAAGCCAGGCAGCTTGTCATGCTTGACAGCACTCATCAGTCAATTGGATGGACATAAACACAGAAAATTCAGAGTTTTAACGAAGTGTCACTTCAGACTTGAAATGTTAACACTGTTTCTCACTCCACAGGTAGTGTCAGATATTCTGTGCATCTCCGGCATTTTCTGCATTTGTTTCAGATCTCCAGCATCCACAGTATTTTGCTTTTATTTAAGGGGGTGGACGTGTCCCTCTACAGCAGTGTGTTACGTCAGTCTCACACCTGCATCATGTGCCAGCAGCTCAAGCAGCAAACACACTGTATGTGCTTCAACCAAATGTCCATGTCTCAAAGTCTGTGGGGAATCGTTCTCAGTCAAGGGTGACATCATTCAGACAGGAGGTCCTGGCGCAATAAATCAAGGTTGTCGTCTGATACTTATCATAGGGGGTGATGTGCAGAATGTTAGACACCCAGCTGCCCATCTTGGTTTGATCAGCCCTATGGTGGGCTGTTTACTCTCAGACTGGGACAAAGGAAGAGTTTGAGTGAGATGGGAGTAGCTTGCATAGCCAATGGTGTTGATGTAGGTTGGGGAAAGGTTGTGAGGTGTCCCACTTGAGTACTTGGAAGATTCAAAGGCGATGCAGGGATAGTAGTCTGAAGGAGTGAGGGAAAATGTTGCACAAAGCAGAAGAGTGGTAATTATGAACCTTGGTGGGAATGTGTGCAACAGGAGAGAGACAGTGTGTGTGAGGTAGCAGAGAGAAGATGGCGGCAATCACCTTGTCAGAGTGGAGAATGTCTTTCTTCCTGTATTTCTGGACATTCCTCTAGATGGTTGAGACTGGTCTGAACGAGCTGGCAGTGGTGGATGAGACTGGGAAGGTCTGGTCTCTTTTGCCTCCTTTGGGAAAAGAATGGCCCTCCTGTCCACCAAACTATCCATCAGGACCTCCATACCCATGTCCATGAAGTGCAGCACCAATTTCTCCTTCTATTCCATGTCCAGGAAATTTTTGAACTGTGCAAGGCAGCTTTGTACTGTCAGTGCTTGACCTGATGCACAATAACTTTTTTAATATGGCGTCAGCACCAGTCAGCCCAGAATATATGGGCAGTGGCAAATACTTCTGCTTACTGCAAGTGAGAAAATTGGTCCAGCGAAGGAGGAGTGGATCATCATGGGGGCGTGGTACCTAGTGAATGAGGTGAATTTGGCATGTTTGTGAGGAAACCTGCTTAGACTGCTGGAGGGAAACCCTCCAGGAAACCTGATGAAGAGGGCAATAAGCTGATGTTTGATTCAGCCCTTTAAGTCTGCCTTCACCTTACAAGAATAGTATACTTTCCTACGGTCCTAAAACAAGAGTGTGGCACTACCTTTTTGTTTCCTGTCACTCATCAAACTTAGTAACCACTGTGCTACTGTCTCCTTAATTACATGGGCATCACCTTTATTGCCAAACCTACTTTGTGGCATTTCATCATGATTTTTTGGAGCCTTATGTACTTGGCATCAAATTCATTATGCTGAAAAACCAAATTGATTACCTTTAACAAATTTGCATTGGCTTTCCTTCATTAACCACCTCTTGTATATAAAGTAGGGTTACCCATGGGTCCAAACTAGGACCACTGCTTTTCTTGATATATATTAATGACTTGACTTGCAGTTAACAGAAAACTTCACACTACCATAAATGGAGAAGATGATAGGGATAGACCACAAAAGGACATACAATTGAGTTCTATTATACATTGGCCCTTCCTAAATTGGATTATTGTATCCAAGTCTAGACACCACATTTTAGAAAAGATATGAAACTTAAAAGACAGTGCAGAAAAGATTTATGAGAATGGCTTCAAGGATGAGACACTTCACTTAAGTAGATATGGTAAATCTGCAGCAGTTCAGTTTAGAGAGAAAGTTGAGAGGTAATTTGATAGAATCATTCAAAATTCTGAAGAATTTAAATCAATGTGTAGAATTGTTTCCATTGGTAAAAGAGTAAAGAACCAGAAGACACTATTTTAAGGTGCTTGGGAATAAGAGAAAATAAGAAATAAGAGTAATAGGAGAAAAATTTGTTTCATGCAGTGAATGGTTATGACCTGGAATTTTTTCTTGTTTTATCCATTCATTGGATGTGGGCATTGCTGACTGGGCAAGGACTTACTGCTCATCCCTAATTGCCCTTGAAGTTAATGGCCTTTCAGAAGGCAGTGAAGTCAAGCACATAACTGATGATGTCATTTTCTACAGGGGTGCCTTCAACATGTTTTCCTTCCCTCCTAATGTGGTCTTCTCTACATTGGCAAGACCATGTACAGGCTGGGTGATCGTTTTGCTGAACACTTTCGCTCTACCTGTAGGAACAACCCTGACCTTCCAGTTGTCTGTCATTTCAATATGCCTCCTCGTGTGCTAATATTTCTAATGCCTGCTTAGTGTTCCAGTGAAGTCCAATGTAAGTTGGTGGAAGAGCACCTCAATTTCTGCCTTGGCACTTTATATCCTGAGAGCTCAAAATGGAGTTCAACATCATTAGACTGTCCTCCATTTTGATTATACTGCACTACCCTACTAATGCTTCTCCCCACCCCCATCTTGTTTGTATGGATCTCTCGTTAGCAAAGCAAACCCAGTCTCGAAATTCACACCTGTCATTAACACCAATTTTTCATCTAGATCTTTCATTTGAGCATCCTAACTGTCTCTTCCATCTGCTCATCCTGCTGCTTTGTCAACAGTTTAAAAACCATCAATTTCCACCAACCACATCCCCCCTCCACCCACTGCCTTGTTCCAAAGAAGAATCATTGAACTTGGACTTGAAATGTTAACTCTGCTTCTTTCTCCACAGTTGCCAGACTTGCTGAGTTTCTTCAGCAGTTTGTTATATTACTGTAGGTCTGGAGCCACATGTGGGCCACACCAGGTAAGATTACAGATTTTCTTCCCTAAAGTACATCAGTGAACCAGATGGCTATTCAAAACAATCAGCAATGTTACATGGTTGCCATTAGACAAACCTTGAATTCCCGTTTAATACCTTCCATGGTGGAATTCCAACCCATGTCCCCAGAACATTAATCTGGTACACTGGAGTATCAGTCCAATGACATTATCATATGATACTGGCTTCCATAAATGGGGAGTGTGGTGGAGGCTGTTTTGATCATGACTTTTATGATTAAATTGGATAAGCACAAGAAAAGAGAAAATTTACAGAGCTACTGTGAAAGGGTAGGGAGTCAGACAAGCTGAGTTGCTCTTCAGGAGGGCTAGCATGCAAATGATCGGCTGAATGACCTCTTTTTGACTTGTAAGCATTCCACGATTGCATTATTATTTATGAACCAGACAGCCAAAATCTCACTTTTAACTCAGTGATAGTATTCCTACCTCTGATTGGGAACATCCTGGTGTCATGTCCTAATCCACACACAGTGCACATTTGAATATGCCAGCATTCCCAATGAACGCCTGAGGGATGTTTCCCCTCTGATGAACATAGGAACAAATTAACTAAGAGCAGATGTAGGCTATTCATTGATTTGAGCCTGCTGCGCCGTTCGGTAAGATCATGGCTCATCTGATTACTTCACATTCCTGCTGACTTGCCATAATCTGTCATACCTTTGCTTATCAAGAATCTATCTGCAGCGACCTTAAAGATATTCAAAGAATCTGCCTCAACACCTTTTGAGGAAATGAGTTCCAAAATCTAACAACTCTCTGTGAGAAAGATATTTGTGTTCTCTGTCTTCAGTGAGCCATCCCTTATTTTTAAGCAGTGACCCCTTGTTCTGAACTCTCCCATGAGAGGGAACATTGTTTCCGCATGTGCATTGTCAGAACTTCTTGTGATATTACATGTTTCAATCAGTCTCTTATTCTTCTAAATCCTTATAATGCAGATAAAATGCTTCATTTTTTATTGGTGCCAAATTCAAACAATTTCACATGCTCCTACATTACATTTCATTTGTCAGACAGTGGCCTATTCATTTAACCAACCAGTCGCCCTTTATAGCTTCCTTATGTTCTCTTTGCAACTTATTGTCCTCCCTTGTTTTGTGTCATCAGCAAATTTAGCAACTATATGTTTGGTCCCTTCATCCAAGCCATTCAAAGAACTGTAAAAATAAAAGGCCCCAGAACTGATCTGTTTACATTGGTAGCTAGTTAATCTTCTGTCTAATTTTTCTAATAATTATAATTTTCGTGAGTTCCTCTCTCCCTTCCATTTCCTGATTTATAGCTATTTATGAGATGTTACTTGTGTCATTCTCCAGTTTAGGTCATACCTGGTTGAAAAGAAGGACAAAGCGTTTGTTTCAAGGTTGTAAATTATTGAAACAGCCCAGTGAAATATACTATAGCATCCAAGTGTGGTACATTGTCTCAGTCATATGTTTACTGTTGAGGTGAAACTTTACAGTGTGACCAGTCCAGTCTTCATTTAATTTCCATTGGGGCAAAGAAGATTGATGGGAGATTCTTATAGAGATTTACAAATTTATGACTAGCTTAAATAAGGTCGACAAACAAACTGTTCCCATTAGCTGATGGTACATGTAGATAAGGACATAGATTAAAGGTTTTGACCAAAAAGTTTAGGAAGATGTGAGGAAGAACTTTATTGCACAGTCAGTGGTAATGATCTGTAACTTGCGGCCCATGTGGGTGGTAGAAGCAGTCACAATAAAGGATTTCAAAGGAAGTTGGATGGGCACTTTGATGGAAGTAAATGTGCAGGGTTATAGGGATAGAGTAGGAGAATGGGACTGAATGGATTGCTCTAAATTACATGGACTTGATAGGCTGAATGTCCTCCATCTGTTCCTCAGTGACTTTATGAAAAGTAATTCTCGTCAACTGCAAACACTAGATCAGGGGGTGTGATGGCTTAGCGGTATTATCTCCGGACTGTTAATCCAGGGACCTAGGTAATGTTCTGGGAACTGGCTTCAAATCCCACCATGGAAGAGGATGGAATTTAATCTCAATTAAAAAATTGGAATTAAGGGTCTGATGAATTCTGTGAGTCCATTGTTGATTGTTGATTGTTAAAAAAAGACATCTGATTCACTAATGTCCTTTAGGGAAGGAAAATGCCATCCTTATCTGATCTGGTCTCCATGTGAATCTAAGGATGGGCAGTGCCCAGCCAGTATGCCCCCATCCCTTGAATGAACAAAAAAAAAATCAGAATTAGGAATACTGACTGATTTGTTTGTCGTTCACTTTGTGACCTAGGAATAATTACTCCTCTCCTACTACCAGTGTGGAAGAGTTGAGGGTCCTTTCCTGATAAGTTAGGCCTTTTTCAGGATTGTGTATAGACCAGTTACTATTTCTGAAATTAAAATCTGTCAGGTTGCCTGTTTTTATTAGAATTAGCAGTTTTATTGAAAAATTTCTATGAACTCCTCCGTTAAGCTACCTTTTGCCAATCTGAATTTTCCACTCTATAGACAACGGGTGTAAAAGTCCCTGTGATACTGTTTGGAAAAATGGTATGTGAGCCTTCTTAGAGTCCTAGCCAACAGTTATTTCCCAACCAACACTTTAAACAGATAATCTGGTCATTTATTTCATTGCTGTTTGTGAGAACCCCTTGTGTGCAAATTGATTAGTGTATTTCCTACATTACAGCATTGGCTACATTTCAAAAGTACTTGACAGGTTGTGATGTATTTTGGGATGTCCTAACATCATGAAAGGTCTATGTAAATTTCAGTTTGTTCTTTCACTGTAAATCTATGAAGACAGTCATGATAGAC
This sequence comes from Ginglymostoma cirratum, assembly GCA_024137785.1. Lineage (NCBI taxonomy): Eukaryota > Metazoa > Chordata > Chondrichthyes > Orectolobiformes > Ginglymostomatidae > Ginglymostoma > Ginglymostoma cirratum. The sequence goes on along the minus strand of JAHRHZ010000023.1, from coordinate 38,020,244 downwards.
TTGTAGTACACCTGTGGGACTTCGTGCAGAACGGAATAAGTGCTGTAGAAGATTGGACAAGTTGGCATTTATGGAACATGGGAACTGAGAAGCTAATATGGACAATAAATGGAATTAGTTGAGTATGTGTTACAAAGGCATTTTAAGAGGATTCTGGTTCTGGAGTGACTAACGTAGGGGTAGAGGGAGACTGTGTTATAAGGGTGGAATTTAGGAATCTTGAATTTTGAATTGAAGAGAATCTCCAGGTCAAGCAGAAGCCCATGGTTTTGGATGGTCTCTCATACCCTTTTTTCAAATAGTGTCATGGGAACTCTTACGCACAATATCAATAGATTGGAAAATTCAGATTGGCAACCATACCCTAATGGAGGAGTTCATAGAAATTTTTCAATAAAACTGCCAATCCTCATAAAAGCATAATGGTAAAAGAGCAGAGCTGCACTTTAGCTTCTGTCTTCTAGAAGCTGAGTTAAAGTATAAACCAGGAAATTCAGGTTTGCTTCCCATTCTGTATTGATTTAGTTGATTTTTGTCAGCATAGCAGTAAGGGAGCTATACATGACTTTAGGACAACAAGATAAAAAAAAGCCTCTTTCTTACACTTGGTTGGTAACCAGAAAAGAGAAGGAGAAATAACAGTTATAAAAAAACTCAAAGAATGCTGGTAGGGCATTAGTAAATAGCACTGGTTTATTCAGGGACACTTAACTCTTGAGCTCATTACAGTCTTAGTTCAAACATGTATAAATGAGCTGACCTCCAGAGGTGAGGCAAGAGTTGCTGTTTGTTGACATCGGGCAGCATTTGACTCAGTATGGTACCAAGGAATCCTGGCAAGGCTGAGTCAGTGGGAATCGGTAAAACTTCTCTACTGTTTTGAGCCACAGCTAGCAGAAGGAAGATGGTTGTTGGTGGTCAGTCATTTCAGCTCCAGGGCATGTCTACAGGAGTTCCTCAGGATAGTGTTCTCGGCTCAACCATCTTCAGCTGCTTCATCAATGAACCTCCCTCTATCATAAGGTCAGAACTAGGGAGGTTTTCTTCTGATTGCGCAATGTTCAGCACCTTTTGTGCCCCTTGGATACTGAAACAGTCCAGGTTCCACTGCAGAAAGAACTGGACAATGCCCAAGTTAGGCTGATAAGTAGCAAATAACATGCGTGTCACATAAGTGACAGGCAATGGTATTGATTAATTTATTGTTGTCACATGTATCGAGATATAATGAAACGTGTTGTTTTGCGTGCTTTACAGGCAGATCGGACCGTACAAAGTGCATCAGGGTAGCAGACCTGTGTTACAGCTGCTGAGAATGTGCAGAGAAAGAGAGATCAACATTAACATTTGAGAGATCTGTACAAAATTCTGATAACAGTAGGGGAAGAAGCTGTTCTTGATCCTTGGTATCTCCAAGGAGAATCTAACCATCACGTCTTGACATTCAATGGCATTACAATTGCTGAACCTTCCATCATCAAAAGTACTGGGGGTTACCATCAACCGTATGCATACTGGACTAAAGGAGCAGGTCAGAGCTAGGAAATTGATGGCAAATAACTTACCAACTTTATTCCCAAACCTGTCTATCATCTGCAAGGCACAAGGCAGGAGTGTGATGGAACACTCTCCACTTGCTTGATTGATTGCAACTCCAACAACACTTAAAAACTTGACACCATCTAGGTCAAAGCAGTCCACTTGGTTGGCACTCCATCTACCACCTTGAACATTCAATTCCTTCACCTCCAATGCATGATGACAATATTACGTACCATCTACAAGATGCACTGCAGCAACTCACCAAGATTCCTTCAGTCGCACCTTCTAATCCTGTTGCTTCTATGATCAAGAAGGAGGAGATTAGATGCATAAGAACACCTCCATGTGCAAATTACCCTCCGATTCTTATATCGCCCTAACTTGAAACTTTTATATTGCTGTTCTTTCACCATCACTAAGTCAAGTTCCTGGAACTCCCTTCCTAAAATGGTGGATGGTCCCACATCTGAAGGACTACAGTAGTTTTGGAAGGCAGTTCACCGCAATCATGGTGGCTCAGTAGTTAGCACTGCTGCCTCACAACGCCAGGAAGCTGGGTTTGAATCCACCCTTGGGCGACTATGGATTTAGGTGGATTGGCCGTGCTATATTGCCCATGGTGTGCAGGTTAGGTGGATGACCTATGAGGAATGCAGGGTTACAGGGATTGTGTGGGATGCTCTTCGGAGGGTCGGTGTGGACTTGATGTGCCGAATGGCTTGTTTCCATACTGTAGGGATTCTGTGATTCTCCAGTGCAATTAGGGTGGGAAAGAAATGCTGGTTGAAATGGGTAGCACCGTTGTCTCACAGCGCCAGGGAGCCGGGTTCAAATCCACCCTTGGGCAACTGTTTTTCTGGAGTTTGCATGTTCTCCTTGTGTCTGCATGAGTTTCATCCCACATTCCAAAGATGTGCAGCCTAAGTAGATTAGCCATGGAGAATGCAGGGCTACATTGTGTAGGATGCTCTTCGGATGGTCGGTGTGGATGGGCTGAATGGCCTGCTTCCACACTGTAGGGATTCTATGATTCTCCAGGAGAATTGGGGTGGGAAAGAAATGCTGGCCTAGCCAATGACACCAATATGACCTTGAGTGATTTAAAAATTCATAGGAAATAATGAATTTCAAAAACTAACTGTAATGGGATCAAGGCATTTGTATAAATGAGGCAGTGAAAGGGGATGTTACACTTATAGTGCTCCCTTTGTCTACATTTGTGGACACATAATTCACACCCTCCCCTTCCCATAGCTGCATGTTCTGAAAACTAGATATTTTTGTTGTTGGTCAGTTTCCTCAGCCGAATGGCACATTTTAACCCATGTTGGCTGCTTAGTGGAAGTAAGTTTTGGTATTGTTAACATGAGCTACTGAGGCAAATAAAAAATGGAATTTTCAAGTAATTTCTTCAGCTTATTGACTTTTAAGAGCCTATTGAGGTCTATTATGAACACTTGAGTCAGGTAGGAGGACAAATGCTGTGAAGTTGAAATTTCCTAAATTCTTCTTAACAATACAAGCTTTAAAAGGCCAAATCTTACATAATGGGAGCAGATATGGAGGTAGATGGACCTGCAATTTTGCTCTGTCAAGTATTGTGACTCTTCCCTGAAGCTGAATGATTCCACACATTTTGTCAAAAAACAGCAATGGTCAAACAACTTCGAAATGGTGGATGAGTAATTGATTAGTTCACAAAGCTATTTATGAGCTTGTTAAGGGCCAGTTTACATTTCTTGACAGGAAAGATAGGAACCATGAAGGGTCTCAAGAATATCCATGAGGAGGCAACAGCAATGCAACCGGAAGTGAGTTGGGTCATGAGAAATAACTATTAGAAATTGTAAGAGAGTGTTAAGGAACAGATTTGCATATAGTTTCCGTTGTGTGAATAGACTTTGCTCGCAGTCCAAATGCTCTGAAATGGCATAATTTGGTGTGTGTGAGATTGGGAACGTTCAGGGCTCACCAGGGCAGGAGAGGTATGGAGGGCATGTCCAGAAAGCCTAGACAATCAAGTTTATAGAAAGCAGGTCCAGACCTGGACATGGGAACAAGCTGCTCCAGGGAAACAGATGTTGAATATTGTGAATGAGCTGAATAGGTAGGACAAGAAATCAAATAATTTCTAATATGGAATTTCTTTGAAGAAGCAGAGGTAATGGTGCACTGGGCTAGTAATCCAGAGAGCCATTCGATCATGGCTGATACGTTTCTCAAACCCATTCTCCTGTCTACTCCCTGTACCCCTTGGTCTCACACGAGTCAAGAACCTATCTATCTCTGTTTTAAATCCACTCAATGATTTGGCCTCCACACACTTCTCTGGCAATGATTCACCATCCTCTGGCTGAAGAAATTCTTCCTTATCTCAGTTCTAAAGGGTCATCTCTTCACTCTGAGGCTGTGCCCTTGTGTCCTGGTTTTTCCTACTAAGGTAAACATCTTCACATCCGCTCCATCTGGGTCTCTCTAAGTTTCAATGAGACCCTCCCTCATCCTTCTACACTACATTTGGGACAGACCCAGAGCCCTTGATCACTCTTTATATCATTCTTGTGAACTTCCTCCGGACCCTCTCAAAGCCAGCGCATCCGTCCTTATATGCAGGGCTCAAAACTGCTCCCACTGCTCCAGACAAGTTCTGACCAGAGCCTTATACAGCTTCAGCAGTGCATCAGTGCTTTTGTTTTCCAGCCCTCTCAAAATGAATGCTAACATTGAACTAGGACTCCTAAATCCCTTTTTGCTTCAGATTTCTGAAGGCTTTCCCCATTTCAAAAATAGTCCGTGCCTCTATTCTTCCTACCAAAGTGCATAGCCTCATGCTTCCCCACATTGTATCCAGTCTTCCATTTCTCTGCCCACTTTCCTAGCCTGTCCAAGCCCTTCTGCAGCCTTCCTGCTTCTTCAACATTACCTGACCCTCCACATATCTTTGTGTCATAACAAGAAATGTGTAGATGCACTGGATACTGTAAAGGCTGTGGACCCTGAGAACATTCTAGCAAGAGTACTGAAGAGAGATGAGCTCCAGAACTTTCTGCGCTATGTCGCTAAGCTGTTCCAATACAGCTTTAATACAGGTATCTACCTGACGATGTGTTAAATTGCCCAGGTATGTCCTGTATACAAAAAGCAGGACAAATCCAACCTGACCAATTACCTCCCATCAATCTACTCTCAATCATTAGTCAAGTAATGAATGTATCAGCAGCACTGATATGAAGCAGCACTTGCTTCGCAATAATCTGCAGACTGATGCGCTGCTTGGGTTCTGCCAGGTTCACTTAACTCCTGACCTTAATACAACCTTGGTTCAAACATGGACAAAAGTGCTGAATTCTGGAGGTGAGGTGAGAGTGACTGCCTTAGACACCAAAGCTGCATTTGACAAAGTGTGGTATCAAGGAGCCCTAGCAAAGCTAGAATGAATGGATTCAGGTAGAAAGCTTTCCGTTGTTGGAGCACAAAAGAAGATGGTTGTTGTTGGAGGTCAGTCATTTCAGCTCCAGGACATTTCTACACAAATTCCACAATCTTTGGCCCAAACATCTTCAGCTGCTTCACCAATTACATTCCTTCCATCATAAGGTCAGAAGTGGGGATGTTCATTGCTGATGATTGCATTGTTCAGCACCGTTCACAACTCCTCAAATAGTGAAGCATCCCAGGGTACTATCCAAATGTACAATGTTCAGGCTTGGGCTAACATGTGCCAAGTGATATTCATGGTGCAAGGCAGTGGTAATTTCCAGCAAGAGAGAATGCTGGTCCAGCCAGTGATGGCCTTACTCTGTGAATAAATTTTTTAAAAAATCAAACCGATGTCCCATGACATTCAATACTGTTACCATTGCTGAAACCTCTACTATCAACATCCTGTGTGTTAACATTGACCAGAAGTTGAACTAGACTAGCTATATAAAAAGTACGAGGCTACAAAGGCAAGTCAGAGGCTAGGAATTCTACAGTGAGTAACTCACCACCTGTCTCCCAGAGCCAATCCACCATCTGTAAGGCCCAAGTCAGGAGTGTATCAGAGATAAAAGGTACTGCAGATGCTGGAGAATCCGAGATAACAAGCATGGGGCTGGATGAACATAGCAGGTCTATGATGCTGCTTGACCTGCTGTGTTCATCCAGCCCCATGCTTGTTATCTCCAAGTCAGGAGTGTGATGGATAGTCCCCACTTGTCTGGGTGTGTAGCTCCAACAGCATTCAAGAAGCTTGACACCATCCAAGTCAAAGCAACCCACTTGATTCGTACCACATCCGCAAACATTTACTCCCTTGACCACCAACATTCAGTAGAACCAGTGTTTCACTATCCTGACCTGGAAATATATCACTGCTTCAACAGTGCTGGTGGGTCAATATCCTGGAAGTCTCTCCCTAACAGCATTGTGGGGGTACCTATATCAAACAAACTGCAGAAATTCAAGAACACTGTTCACCACCAACAGCACCTCAAGGGCAAATAGGGATGTGCAATAAATGCCGCATTAGCCTACAAGGCCCCGATCCCTTCATGACTTTAAAAAATCTACAAAAAAATCTACAGGACTTCCTGGTTTTATTGGCGTGACCTGCCAATAGTTGTAAAAATTACAGAGACTTTGAACTTCTTTGCCATCAGATTGTTCCATGAATCAGCAGTGAATCTTAATGGCATTTCTCAAGTGGCAGCATGTTATAGCATAAAGCAGGTCACCTGTGCCTGATTGAGAGGGCAAGAGGAGAATTGAGTTCCAAATGGATGAAGCAAGACTGGCACAGAGAGTAATCAAATTTGTGTCCATTGCTGTATTCTGTCAGATGCAGGGTGTCATCGAATGCACACATATGGCCATCAAATATTGAGTGAACATTGAGCCTCCACGCCTCAATCATTCAGCTGGTCTGTAACTTTAACAAACACTTGATGAACAGTATTTGCATGCTATTCTGGTAACTATCATGATGCCTTCATCCTCCAATAATCTCAGGTTTAACAGTGCATTACTGTAGAGCATGAGTCCTTTGGCTGCTAGGGGATAAAGGCTAACAATGAGGAGATTTCTCCTGATTCTCTGTGTAACCTTACAATGGAGGGACAACAGCACTGTCAGCAAAACTGTTTGGGAGCAGTCACTGAAGATATGAATTTGATGGCTTGGCCAGTTAGGTGGCACCTCAAAAGAACATTCCTTTAAGGGTTTTGCACGATGCTGTGGTCTGCTTTGCTTTTGATCATCTTGAGCCGACAAAGAGCTACGAATCTCAAAGAGGGAGAAGCACTGGAACAACACAGGAGGACGTTGAAGAAGATGCATGGAGAAGGGAAGTTCACTGAGGCCACCTCAGATGTCCAAACATTTGTCAGGGTGACAGGGATGCAAGGGTCACTTTGGTCCTTGCACATTTAACCTGAACTCTTCTTGTTCTCTAAGATATTTAGTTTTTAGAGTCACTTTCTCTAAGTGAAAAAATGCATCCATAATGCATATGGCTGTGAATACTTTCATTGTTACCAAACTTGGTTGGAATACAAGTCTCTAGTGGCCACGTAGTCCCTGAACATAAACCTTTGTGTTGATCACTCACTTCTCCCCTCTTTTGCTTTATTGCTATAAAAAAAATGGAAACACACAAGTCTGGGTGTAAGCAACAATGTGACTGTGTTGTATTAATTCCTTAGCACTTAACACAACCACGAAAAATGTCACTCAAGTCAATGAACCACAAACTGCAGTTAATAGTGCAGAGTTCTGCATTTGTAGCTATTGCCACAGGGTATACCTAGTAGCAGTGGATAAGCCAGAGGCAGCTTGATTGCTTGAGGTTCAGGTTAAATGCATCATTTCTGGTTGGGAACTAATGTGGTGTGATGTAAGTCAGTGCTGGATCTCAAATATTTACTATCCAGTCACTTGGTAGTGCAGAATTTGAGTATTCCAAAAAAAAAGTCAAGATTTTTGTCTTATATTTTTCAGGATAGATGCAAGAAAGCCAAATTTCAAAGGGAATGACAGTTTGCAATGTGTGAGATAAAGGATGCTAACTTGTTGGCAGGTAGACTCCAGTCAAATCATTGCCATGGAGAATGCAACAAGGGACAGCTATCCACCAAGCCTTTGTCTAGATTCAAAAATGGTGCAATGTCTGCAGAGGGTAGAGCTTTGAGAATGAAGATATATAGCTCAACTGATAACATTAAATCGGTTGTTAGTGTAATTCTTAGCAATCTCAGGATTTTTCAGCATGTGCTGTCCAATTATTAATTTGCATCTAATGATGGACACAATGGGTGGAATCTTATAGGGCTATGATTGACATTGGCTGCGGCAAAATTTATGGCAGAATTGTGTGAGAAGTCAGTTGAGGCTTGCCTCGATGCCAGAAGCAACATTCTGCATCTTTTATGTGTTTGTAGAATGGCAAAGTGAGTTTTTTGCTAGGCAACAATGAATTGTCAATTAAGGGAATCAGCCTTCTGAGATTGTTGTGCGAGGATAAAGGAAAAAAGGAAGACAGGTTATTATCTGAATGGCTATAAATTGAGAGAGGGGAATGTGCAACTTGACCAAGGTGTCCTCCCATACTAGTCATTGAAGGTAAGCAAGCAGGTGCAGCATACGGTCAAGAAAGCAAATGGTATATTGGCCTTCATAATGAGAGGATTTGAGTACAGGAGTAGGGATGCCTTGTCTCAATGATACAGGGCCTTGGTGATATCACACCTGGAATGTTATTTGCAGTTTTGGTCTCTTTATCTGAGGAAGAATGTTCTTGCCATAAAGGGAATGCAGCGAATGTTTACCAGACTGATTCCTGGGTTGGCAGGACTGACATAGAAAGAGACATTGAATTGGTTACGAATATATTTCGTTGGAGTTTAGAAGAATGAGGTATGTTCTCATAGAAACCTATAAAATTCCACCAGGACTAGACAGGGTAGATGTAGAAAAATGCCCCCAGTGGTGGGGATAGGGGTTGTGGTCTAAGGATAGAAGATAAACCATGTATATTGAGGTGATGAGAAATTTCTTCACCCAGAGGTTGATGAGCCTGTGGAATCGGCTACCATAGAAATCAGTCGAGGCTAAAACATTATACGATTTCAAGAAAAAATTGAATATCGCATTTGGGCTAAACGGATCAAGGGAAATGGGGGAAAAGTGGAACCATTGAGTTTATTGAGTTGGATGATCAGTAATGAATGGTGGAGCAGGTTCTAAGGGCCAAATGGCCTACTGTTGCTCCTGTTTTCAGTATTTTTATTACTTTCTTTCGACATTGCTGTGCATTCCTCCAGATGGCTGGGACTGGTCTCCTTATGCGATGGCATCCTTGGACTAAACAGGTATGGTTGGTGTCATGGCCTGTACTGCTGGTCCTGGAGAATAGGAGGGCCTGCCTTGCACCACCCTATCCAGCAGGACCACCACCTTGCTGCCACAAAGAGGGATGTGAATTACCCTTTGCTTGTCATATTCAGGACAAATGTCAGGAACCATGCAGGGCAACTCCAAACTGACAGTATCTGTTCGGGAAGCTTTTAAAGATGGCACTGGTGCCAGGAGAATTTTATTTAAATGGAGAGGGACTACAGGATATAGTAGGACCTCCTACACAATTAGGAAAGCAAAATGAATGTTGGCCAGTAGAGAAGTTTTGTTACAACTTACGCAGGGCATCGGCGAGACCAGACTAAAATTATTGAATATAGTTTTGGTCTCCTTATGCAATGATAGAAATGTTTACACGGAAGCAGTTCAGGAAATATGTCCACGTGGCTGGAATGTCTCTAGTGATTATCCTCACCATGCATGTGCCTGTAGTGTATATCTGTGCTGGCTGCTGCACTGGTTTCCATGCAGAGGTAGCCTCTGTCACAGACCCTTGTGGCATCGATGGTTAAGAACATAACATAGGAACAGGAGTAGATCAAATGGTCCCTCAAGCCTGCTCCACCATTCAATAAAATCATTGATGATCTTTTGCCTAAGCTCCATGTCCCCATCTGCTTCCTACATCCCTTGATTCCCTGAGAGATCAAAATTCCACCCAATGCTATCTTAAATATACTCAACATCGAAGCATCTAGAAACCCCTTGACTGAAGAATGCTAAACATTCACAACACTTTATGTGAAGGAATTTCTTCTCATCTTTATCCTAAATAATCACCCCTTAACCTGAGACTTTGTCCCTCTAAACCTTTCAGCTTGGGAAACAAAATTCACAGTGTCTACCACTTTAATTCCCTTTAGAATATCGTATGTTTCAATTATACCACCTCTCATTCTTCTAAACTCCAGAGAGTACAGAACCTATTGACTCAGTCTGTCATCATATAAAACAACTCTGTTATCCCAGGAATTTTTTTTTTGTCTTCACAACTGTGCATGCTGCCTCACCTCTTCTTACTCACTTGTGAATTGTGGTTTGCTAAGTGCAATCTATGCTAAGCTGGTTTGATAATTGGTAGATCTCAGGTAGGTGGTGAAAGCCACTGCTTCACTTCTGTGAACAGCTCAAAAGATGTTTCTCTGCAGCCACACAGTTCACCTGCACAACTAGCTGTGTGGGAAATATAAAAAGATGTTCATGAGAATACGCTGTTGTCAGCAGATGCTGCTGCAGGGATGAAGCATGACATTATTGTTTCAAATGTATGGCATTGCATTGAATAGGGAGGAGTGCACTGCACTTCCTTCACCTGAAAATTTTGAAATCGTTACACCGTGCCTTGAAAAGAATTCCACCTCTGCAACACCTGTTCCTTGATGCAATGCCATGATATGCAGCCCAAGAGCCACTTTCCTTTGGTTGGGACATTCCACCACTTGAAAGAGACCTCTGTGTGGTGTAGTTACCTTTTTTCTCTGCAAGGTTGGGAGGGAGAGATTGAGACAATGATGCTCTCCTTCTCCACTTCCAGTGGAAAAATCACATCAGTTTTGATAGTCTTGTGTTTTGCCTACACCATAGTTTGCCATCTTTGTGGTCAAAGAAAGAATCTCAACAGGGCGTGCTCCTAAGCCAGGAGAAAGTGGGGCAGCCGACTTATAGGTTTCCCTTTCTAGATCCTTCCCCATTTGGGATGATCAAAAGCTATCGTGAAGAAGATTGCACAGTTGCTGCAGTTTTGTCCAAACACAGGTGTTCAACAATCTATATGCATCTTGTTGCCCCTCTGAAGTTTCTTGATAAGAGATTCTCATGTCCACAGCTGATCGACCACATTAGCATTAACGTTTAGCATGACTCAGTAATGTCACATAGTTGTCTTACAGTAGGGAGCACAGAGCACTCTCAATATGCTCTGCTCATGTGCATGCTGGTGACCATTGACTTGGAGGTTTCTCACCAAAGTGTTGTGTTGCATTTTCCAGATCCAAGGTGATAATTGAAAATCTGTCGCACCAAACTCATATCCTCCTCACTGTGCTGCGCCTACTCACATTTTGAGCCACCTGCAGTCATACTTGCTTCTCATTTTTGCCACAGCCTCCAAAACAAACCTCAGAGGAGGCATCTATAAAAGGTGTCCTAACCTGGCATGAGTCTGCTCCCCTCTTCTGTCTTCTGTTTCTCTTTGAAGTGGCTACAATAAGCTTGCTTGTTGTTTTACCTTTAAATCGAGCCTGCAGCATGCAACCTCTCACTTTCTCCTCATACTGCCACCCCCTTTCAGATAGTCATCTCACTGCTGGGACAGTTAGTGGCCTTTTCTTTTGAAATCACTTCGTGTGCCCAAAGCTGACGCTGTGCAGCATGGGTGAGGACCCTGAAGTGCTCCTGACCCTAAAACGAAAATTCAGTTTTAAATTCCTATGTGCTTTGTAAATAAAAAAAAATATATATGTACTGCTTTACAGCTGCTTTCCATTCTGATACTTGTAGATTGGATGGTTAAGACTAAAAAATGTTCCAGGCTTGGACAAGCTTGTAGGTAAATCCCTAACTACTGTCAAATGGAAGTTTGTTGTCTTATCCAGTCAAAAGGGTTTTGTTTGAAGAACAATTATTAAGCTGCTCAGGAAAGCTACTAAGGGGATTGAAGTAAAGAAACCAGTGTTTTTCCTTTGTCTCAAGATATTATTGTTGTGGGCCCTTTAACTCTATAACAGGGATTGATTGATGTATGTCTGATCAGCAAGCACATTGCATGACGAACTACTTTGAAATGCAGTGACTGAAGTTGTGTAGGCGATTGCTGCAGCCATTCTGCAACAGCAGCAAGCAGCAGTGAGATAAAAGACTGGTTTATCAGTGATACCTGTGTAGTATAATATGCTGCAAAAGTTAATGTTTGGATGAGTGACCAGTGATTTCAGTGTTGGAGAAGAAATTACCGTGACGATTCCACAGTACTATTACTGTGATCCTGTGTGTACTTCTCATTGACATGTGTGTTTTTCGGCAGGAATCACTGAAGTTTTTTTATTTCTCCACAGGATGTGGGCATCATTGGCAAAGCCAGCTTCTGTGACAAAGTGATTTACCTTCTTGTTGCTTGATCGGTTGGCTCAGACAGCAGTTGTTGATTCATTGCTGTGCTTTCGGAGTCAAATTAAACCAGACAGAAGGAGGATTTTTCCCCTGTAACATGGCATGTTGAGGCCTTTTTTAAGATTCTTACTGTTACCTTGCCTGAGATCTGTTAACAGATCTCAGGTCTTGGACCCTTCCAAACTATTTGACTTATGTACCTATTGTCAATACGTGTAGCCTGCAAAAATATCGGACATTCTAATTGACAGGTCCTCAGGATCCTTCTTCTCAACAGAACGCATGCAATTTTCTTTGGCGAATGTAACAAATCCCCAATAGAAGCCAAAGATTTCAGACTGCAAGCAGGTGATTGCCTGAACATAGTGATATAAATAATCTCGGGGAAGAAGCATTGGTTCTTTTTAACCCCTTGCAGTTTTGCTGATAGAAAAGATGAATATAAGGAGGATCTTTGTTTAAAAACCACAGCAGAAAAAATTAAATGAGAAGAACAAATAACAGGTCTGCAGTGAATTCTTCAGCTGGAAGTTAATTGTGAGGGATTAGTTTTAATCCATTATTTATTTTGAAAAAACATACAAAAATCAGGCTTGACATGTCGTCTCACTCTTCAGTTTATTGCTCCATTCAGCTGGGAAATCATACAAACCTATTATGGAATAATAAGGGTCTTGAGATGTGGAAAATACACTGGAATCCCAGTCACTTATCCCTTGTGCAATTGGACGTAGATGCATTTGAGATGGTGCATTTTGGTAGGAAAAGTAAGGAGGCCACGTTCCCTTTGGAAAGTAGGAGTCTGAATTGGATAGAGAAGCAAAATGATAAAACAATCTTGGTAGTGAAAGTAGTGAAAGAGGTAAAGAAGGGGAAGGAGGACTTGTGACACAGTAGGTAGTGTCCAAGTCTCTGAGCCTGAAGCTCTGGGTTCAAGTCTCATTCTAGGATTGATGGCCAAGGAAGGTGCATTCATATCAGGGAAGTCGATCTGTAAATCATTCAAAAATATACCATTGAAAGTGGTAAGAGTGGGAGAGATTCTTGGTCTTGAGATGGAAAGAATCTGTAGCCTCTACCATCACTTTTCACAGTTCTAGACTACTACACACATGTTTTGCAATAGCAACTCAGAATCCTTGGGGAAGTGGGCTGGTTGAGTCAGTTGCCTTGATGGCCGATGTAAATTAGATTCATGCCAGTAGTACAGGGTTTGATCACATGGAGTGGATTTGGAACTTGACTCCCTGTTATACTTGTAGTGGAGGTCATAGTGCTGTGGATCAAACCTTAATAAAAAGAAGACGGCTAATAATGCTGCAAAAAATCAAAGCAAAGCAAATATTGGAGTTTTTTTTTCCCAGAGGAACAGAATCAAAATTTTTTTTTAGAATTAGAATCCCTACAGTGTGGAAACAGGCCCTTCGGCCCAACAAGTCCACACCGAACCTCAGAGCATCCCACCCAGACCCATCCCCCTAATCTACACCTCCCTGAACACTATGGGCAATTTAGCATGGCCAATCAACCTAACTTGTACATCTTTGGACTGTGGGAGGAAACCGGAGCACCTGGAGGGAACCCACGCAGACACAGGGAGAATGTGCAAACTCCACACAGACAGTCACCCGAGGCTGGAATTGAACCTGGGTCCCAAGTGCTGTGAGGTAGCAGAGCTAACCACTGTGCCACTGTGCCGCCCAAAAAATCTTAAACTTGTGGAGCACTGTGAACTGTCTGATCTTCATATTATAATAACGATATAGAGCACTGGAAAAGATCACAAAAGATTTACAAAGGTGATTCTTGAAGGATTATAGCTATCAGGAACTAACAGGTTGGGATTTTTCATGTAAAGGAAAAGGCTGAGGGATGACCTAATAGAGATCTTTAAGATATGAAATGATTTAATTGAATAAGTGCAGAAAAGTTGTTTTGACTAGTGGAGAATTTAAGGGAAAGCTAGATTCGAACATAAGGTACAAAGGGATAGAAGGTATATTCTGATCAGGTTAGCAGAGGGTTTGGGGCATGTTCATATGGACCATAGATAGCTCCTAGGCCAATTGAGCTGAATAGTGTGACACTTTGCCTTAAACTCTGCACAATTCTATATCCCTATGTCTTGTGCAGGAAAGAAAATCATTGCTTTAAGAAGAGTCACAATTTTTATCTAAACAACTTACAGATATGTTTAATGAAGTATTTAATTTTTAAAAAACTAGTAATTAAAGAAATAAAAACTGGAATGTAATTACCTCTTTACCTTTTCAACATATAGCCCAACCATTTCCTGTCGGTTAAGTTGAAGGAGACTACTTGAGAAACAGATTTTAGTATAAAATGAAGCACTTTGAACGTGATTGTATCCCCTTTTCACTGATCCGCTTGGCATTTTGAAGGATGCCAAGGTGCTGACAGGCTTGCTGTAGCAGATGGAACAACTGTTTCCCAGTGTTAGAGCCTGGCATTCCCTGCTTGTTTAACTCAAGTGGCATCTGTTCCATTATATGTATTTAAGAACTTTGAGTGTAGATGTGATCAGTGCCTCGGAATTAATTGTACATCCTATGGAAACAAAGCAGTAGAACATATGAGCATAGAATTATTATGCACAGGAAAATGAATGATCCTTACCAATAGATGAACGTTTTCTTCCTGCCTTGTCACAATATCTTTTAATCATCTCCCGAGGAAACGCATCCAACTGGCCCATGAATCTATTTCTAGTGGCTATTTGTGTACCTTCTACTGTTAATTTATTGTGCCACCCAATTGACACTCTGTGTGAGAATGATCTTTCTGAGGTCCGTTCTTACTCCAAATATCTTCATTTTTAACGCATCCAAGGGCTGTAGGAATTCTTGGGAAGTCTCAATTTATTTCCTAATGGGTAGTACTGTCTCTCATTCCACATAATCAGTACATTCACTTAAAGAAAGAAAAACCTAAATTTCTGTAGACTTCCACCACCTCAGGATGGCCCAAGTACTTTACAACTAATGAAATAATTTGTAATAGCTGTAGTCACTCATAGTATCATAGAGTATGCTGACCATGTTGCCCACTTAGCTAGTTCCAGTTGCCTGCATTTGATCCATATCCCTCTAAATCCTTCTCATCTATGTATCTATCCAAATGTTTTTTAAATGTTGCTATTGTACCTGCCTCAATCACTTTCTCTGGCAGCCCATTCCATATATGCACCACTCTATGCGTGAAGAAGTTGACCCTCACGTCCTTCTTAAATCTCACCTTAAACCTGTGCCCTCTAGTTTTCAGTTCCTCATACCTGGGGAAAAGGCTATATGCATTCATCCTATCTATGTCCCTGGGAATAAATTCCTATCCTGGCCAACCTCTCCCTATAACTCATGCCTTCTAGTCCTGACATCATCCTCATAAATCTTCTTTGCACACTTTCCATTTTAAATATGTCTTTCCTATAACAGAATGACCAAAACTGTACACAATGCTTCATGTGTGGCCTCACCAACGACTTATACAACTGTAACATAACATGCCAACTCCAATACTCAATGCCTCAACCGATGAAGGCCAGCGTGCTATATGCCTTTTCACCACTCTGTTTACCTGTGACACCACTTTCAACAGACTATGTGCTTATACTCCTAGGTCCTTCTGTTCCACAACGCACCTCAGGACCTTACCATTTACTGTATAAGTCCTACCTTGGTTTGACTTTCCAAAGTGCAACACCTCACGCTTATCTGTATTGAATTTCATTTGCCAATCCTCAGCCCATTTCCCCATCTGGTCAAGATCCCTCTGTAATTTTTGATAAGCTTCCTCGTTATCAACGATACCTCCTAATTTTGTATCATTCACAAATTTACTAATCATGCCTTGTACATTCACATCCAGATCATTTATGTAAATAGCAAGTAGCAAAGGTACTAACACCAACCCCTGTGGCACACCACTAGTCACAGGCCTCCAGGCCGAGAAACAACCTTCAACCATCATCCTCTGCTTACTACCATTGAGCCAATTTTGAATTCACTTAGCTAGCTCTCCCTGGATCCCATGTGACCTAACTTTCATGACCAGCCTGCCGTGCGGGACCTTGTGAAAGGCCTTACTAAAGTCCATATAGACAACATCCATTGCCCTACCCTCATCTATCGTCTTGGTTACCATTTCGAAAAACTCCAAAAGATTTGTCAGACATGACTTCCATGCTGACTATCCCTAATCAGACCTTGACTGTCCAAATGTTGGATGATCCTGTCCCTCAGTATCCTCTATAATAACTTTCTACCACTGATGGCAGGCTCACTAGCCTGTAGTTCTCTGGCTTGTCTTTGCCACTTTCCTTAAACAATGGAACAATATTAGCCGCCGTCCAGTCTTCTGGAACTTCACCAGTGGCTGAAGATGAAGCAAAAATCTCTGCAGGGGCCTCTGCAATTTCTTCCGTAGCCTCCCACAACATCCGAGGATGGGCTTGATCAGGCCCAGGGGATTTATCCACCTTAATGCGCTTTAAGGCTGTAAACACCTCTCTGGTAATATTTATGCGGTCCAAAACATCCCCACTTGTTTCCCTTATTTCCTTAGCATCCACGATTCTCTCCTCAGTAAACACTGAGAAGAAATATTCATTAAATATTACTGCTGTAGTATAAAAACTGCAGCAGCCAATTTTGCAAATTGCTGTGAGACAAATGACCGGATCATCTGTTTTTCTTGATGCTGGTTGAGAAATATTAATTAGCCAGGACATCAAAGAAATATACAATGAATGGTGAGGTACTGAGGAACAAATTAGAGTATGTCCCTTGAAATAGCACGGTAAGTAGATAAGTTGGTTAAGCAGGCATATGGAATACTTTGCTTTAGTGGCCTGGGCCTAAAGTATAATATCAGGGAGCTCTTCTGGAACTGTATAAAAGAGAAGCTACAGGGGAGATTAATGAAGATCTTGCCAGGACTTGTGAATTTTAGCTGTGGGGAAAAATTGGATAGACTGACATCGTTTTCTTTGGAACAGAAGAGACTCAGGGAAAAATTACTTGAGAAGTACAAAATTAGAAGGGGTCTAGATGAGTGTTTAGGGAAGATCTATTTCTGTTAGCAGAAAGGTCAACAAGGGAATAAATTTAAAGTAATTGATAGAAGAGTCAGAGAAGAGTTTAGTAATTTATTGCACTCAGCAGGTGGTGGAGGTCTGGAACTACTGTCTGAAAGGGCAGTAGAGGGAGGAACTGTTATTCCTTTTTAAACAAATCGGGATTTGCATTTGAGGTGCTGTAAACTACAGGTCTTTGGACCAAGAACTGGAATTGGGATTAAACTAGATGGTTCATTTCAAATTTGCACAGAAACAATGGGCTGAATGGCCTTTTCTTTGCCATAAGTCTTTCTATATTTATATGTCTATGCAAACCTGACTGTATGTGACACTTGCTGAGACACAAAATGTTGGTGTGTAATCCACAAATATGTCACACTGCTAATTGGGTGTTGAGACGCATTGCTGACAGAGTAGTAGGGGTTTTAATCTGCATGTAACCCCACGGTATACTTGTTCTGGAAGTACTTGAAGAGACATTGTAGAGGCACTGTTGCTGTGCATCCTACTCGTGCTGTATCTGCCCTCAGTGTGCTTGATAGGTCAGTAGGAAGAAGCCTTACTCTATAACTGACCTTTCCTTTTTTAACACCCTGTTAATGGGACAGTGTAAAATAAATTTTATGCTGTATCCATAAGCAGATCAAAGTTAGACAGGTTCTTCATACGTGAATGCTTCCAGAGATCCAGTTAGAAAAGGATCAAACTGGAACTAATCTTTAAACATCTTTGTATTTATATATTTATGTTAGTAAATATTTAGAGAGTCATACATTATAAGTGTACACCTCCTAACCCAATACTCATATTTTCAATCGGTGATTATTTGTAGGCTATTCATGTAACACACCAGCTGATGCCCATCATCTGCACAGTGTTAAAGCACAACTAATGTATAAGTAACACAACTAGTTTAATTTTCTAAAGGAGAACCAATGTACTTGTGTCAGAGCAAACCCAGGAATATCTTACCTAAAAGTATGTATTATATTCCCTTCCTGCTGGTTGAAGATTTGCTAATTTGTATGCTTTGATGTCAAAAAAAGAAGTGAAATAGAGTAACTTGTTGAAGTCACCGACCTTCTGGTCAGCTTTTAGAAGACTAAAGGAAGCATTGGGGTAGGTGATGGCCCAGTGGTATTATTGCTAGATGATTAATCCAGAAACCCAGCTAATACTTTTGGGATAACAAGCATGGGGCTGGATGAACACAGCAGGTCAAGCAGCATCATAGGAGCAGGAAAACTTGACGTTTCGGGCCTAAACCCTTCATCAGAAATGGGGGAGGGGAAGAGGGTTCTGAAATAAATAGGGAGAGAGGCAAGCATGGGGCTGGATGAATTTATTTCAGAACCCTCTTCCCCTCCCCCATTTCTGATGAAGGGTTTAGGCCCGAAACGTCAAGTTTTCCTGCTCCTATGATGCTGCTTGACCTGCTGTGTTCATCCAGCCCCATGCTTGTTATCTCGGATTCTCCAGCATCTGCAGTACCTTTTATCTCTAATACTTTTGGGACCCGGGTTTGGATCCCACAATGGCTGATGGTGGAATTTGAATTCAATTTTAAACAAAAATCTGGAATTAAGAATCTACTGATCACCATGAAATCATTGCCAATTGTTGTAAAAAACCCATCTGGTTCGCTAATGTCCTTCAGGGAAGGAAATCTGCCACCCTCACCTGTCTGGCCTACATGTGACTCCGGACCCACAGGAAGGTGATTGACTCTCAGTTGCCCTCTGAAATGGCTTCAGGTTAAAGGGGAAAGGAAACCTCCTGCTGATTACCACACACCGTCCTCCCTCAGCTGATGAATTGGTATTCCTCTATGTTGAACAACACTTGGAGGAAGCACTGAGGATGGCAAGGGCACAAAATCTACTCTGGGTGGAGGATTTCAATGTCTACCACCAAGAACAGCTCAGCAGCAGTACGACAGATCGGGCTGGTTGGATCCTAAAGGACATAGATGCTAGACTGGGTCTGCAGCAGTCGGTGAGGGAACCAACAAGAGGCAAAAATATACTTGACTTCATCCTTACCAATCTGCCAGCTGCAGTTGCATCTGTCCATGACAGCATCGGTAAGAGTGACCATCGCACAGTCCTTGTGGAGACGAAGTCCCACCTGCACATTGAGAATAACCTTCACCGTGCTAAATGGGACAGACTTTGCACAGATCAAGACTGGGCATCCATGAGGTGTTGTGGACCATCAACAGCAGCAGAATTGTACTCCAGCATAATCTTAACCTCATGGCCCAGCAAATCCTCCACTCAACCATTGCCATCAAACCATGGGATCAACCCTGGTTCAATGGAGAGTGCAGGAGGGCATGCCAGGAGCAGCATACCTGATGATGAGGGGTGAAAGTGGTGAAGTCACCAAACAGGACTATTTGCACGCCAAATAGCGAAAGCAGCAAGTGTAGAGCTAAGCGATCCCACAACCAATGGATCAGATCTAAGCTCTTCAGTTCTGCCACATCCAGTCATAAATGGTGGTGGACAGTTAAACAACTTACTGTGGGAGGATGCTCTGCAAATATCCCCAGCCTCAATGATGGAAGAGCCCAGCACATCAGTGCAAAATATAAGGCTGAAGCACTTGCAGCAATCTTCAGCCAGAAGTGCCAAGCGGATGATCCATCTCAGCCTCCTTCAGTGGTCCCAGCATTACAGATACCAGTCTTCAGCCAATTTGGTTCACTCAACGTGTTATCAAGAAACTGTTGGAGACACTGGATGCTGCAAAGGCTACGGGCCCTGACAACATTCCGGCAATAATACTGAAGACTTGTACTGCAGAACTTGCTGCTCCCCTAGCCAAGCTATTCCAATACAGTAACAACACTGGTATCTACCTGACAATGTGGAAATTTTCCCAAGTACGTCCTGTACACACAAAGCAGGACAAATCCAACCGGGCCAATCACCGTCCCGTTGGTCTACTGTCGGTCATCAGTAAAGCGATGGAAGGTGTTATCAACGGTGCTATCAAGCAGCACCTGCTCAGCAATAACCTGCTCAGTATGCCCAGTTTGGGTTCCGCCAGAGCCACTCAGCTCCCGACCTCATTACAGCCTTGGTTCAAACATGGACAAAAGAACTGAATTCCAGCAGCAAGGAGAGAGTGCTGGCCCTTGACATCAAGACCGCATTTCACCAACTGTGACATCAAGGAGCCCGAGCAAAACTGGAATCAATGGGTATCAGGGGACAAACTCTAGGTTGGTTGAAGGAAGGTGGTCGTGATTGTTGGAGGTCAATCATCTCAGCTCCAGGACATCTCTGCAGGAATTCCTCAGGAAAGTGTCCTCAGTCCAACCATCTTCAGCTGCTTCATCAATGACCTTCCCTCCACCATAAGGTCAGAAGTGGGGATGTTCGCTGATGATTGCACCATGTTCAGCACCACTTGCGAGTCCTTAGACACTGAAGCAGTCCGTTCCCCTTAATAACAGGTATACCATTTTGGATACTGTTGGTGGGGTGGGGGGTGGAAATGACCCTTCAAGGGCTAGCAGCAGCAGTTAGGTCAGTGGCACTGTGACCAGCTCTGAGGCTTAGAGGGAAAGGGTGCAGTCAGAGACAGCGATACTGATAGGAGACTCAACTGTGAGAGGGCAAACGGAGGATTCTGTGGCCACAAAAGAGACACTAGGATGTTGTGTTGCCTCCCGGGTGCCAGGGTCAAGGATGTTTCTGAGCGATTGCAGAACATTCTGAAAAGGGAGGGCAAACAGCCAGAGGTCATTGTGCACATTGGTACAAATGACATAGGTGGACAAAGGGGTGGGGTCCTGTAAAATGGGTATAGGGAGTTAGGTAAGAAGTTAAAAAGCAGGACCTCAAGGGTAGTGATCTCCGGGTTACTCCTAGTGCCGCCCGCCAGTGAAGATAAAAATAGCAAGATAGGCCAGATGAATGTGTGGCTGAGGAGCTGGTGGATGGGACAGTGTTTTCAGTTCTTGGATCATTGGGATCTATTCTGGGGTAGAGGTGACCTGTACAAAAGGGACAGGTTGCATTTGAACTGCAGGTGTCCAATATCTTCGAGGGGTGATTTGCTAAAGTTACCTGGGAGGGTTTAAACTTGTTTGGTAGAGGGTTGGGTCTCTGAATAAGAGAGGGGCTATCAAAAAGTCGGGGAAAATACATTGTCCATTGAGAGCAAGTGTACTATTCAGGATAGCCAGGGGCACAGTAAAGGGAGGGAAAAGACTTCTGGTTTAAAGCATATTTATTTCAATGCACAAAGCCTGACTGGTAAGGTAGTTGAGCTCAGAGCATGGATTGGCTCTGGGGTTTGGGATATTATTGCCATAGCAGAAACATGGTTGAGAGAAGGGCAGGACTGGCAGCTCAATGTTCCAGGATACAGAAGCTACAAGCATGTCAGAAGTACAAGTAAGCAAGGAGGGGAAGTTGCCCTTCTGATGAGGGAGGACATAACAATGCTTGGAGAGGATATTCTTAAGGGGTCATTAAATGAGGCTATATGGTTAGAACTTAGAAACAAGAAAGGGATAGTCACTCTGTTGGGACTGTATTACAGACCCCCAAATAGCCAGTGGGTACTAGAGGAGCAGATGCGTAGAGAGATTGCAGATACCTGTAGGAATAATACAGTAGTATTGGTTGGAGATTTTAATTTTCTCTGTATTGACTGGGTCACCCACAGTGTAAAAGGCCCAGACAGGTTGGAATTTGTTAAATGTGTCCAAGAAAGTTTCTTAAATCAATATGTGGCTGGGCCTGATCGGGAGGGTGCAATACTGGACCTCCTCTTAGGAAACGAGGTTGGGTAAGTGACTGAAGTGTCAGTTGGAGAGCACTTTGGGTCCAGTGACAATAACTCTCTTAGTTTTAACATAGCTATGGAAAAAGATAGGACAGGTCCACAGGTTAAGTTGCTAAACTGGAGCAGGGCCAATTTTGGGGCCATTATGCAGGATCTAGCAGAGGTCAATTAGGTGAGTCTGTTTGAAGGAAAAGGAACGACTTGCAAATGGGAATCTTTTGCAACTGTGATATCAAGAGTCTGGGGACACTATGTCCCTGTTAGGGTGAAGGGAAAAGCTGGCAAGTTTAGGGGTCCCTGGCTGCTGAGGGATATTAAGACTCTGGTCAGGAAAAGGAAGAAGGCATACATTGGGTTTAAGCTATTGGGCTCAGGTGAATCCTTAGATGACTATAAAAAATATAAGAGCACACTTAAGAGGGAAATCAGAAGAGCAAAAGAGGGTATGAGATTGGTCTGGCAGATAAAGTTAAGGATAATCCCAAGAGGTTCTATAGCTATATTAAGAGTAAAAGGGTGGCTAGGGAGAGAATAGGCCCCCTTAAAGAACAGCATGGCTGTCTATGTGTGGAGTCACAGAAGATTTTTAATGAATATTTCTCCTCGGTGTTTACTGAGGAGAGAATCATGGATGCTAAGGAAATAAAGGAAACAAATGAGGATGTTTTGGACTGCATAAATATTACCAGAGGGGAGATGTTTGCAGCTTTAAAGTGCTTTAAAGTGGATAAATCCCCTGGGCCTGATTAAGTCCATCCTTAGATGTTGTGGGGGACTAGGGAAGAAATTGCAGAGGCCCTTGCAGAAATTTTAGCTTCATCTTCAGCCACTGGTGAAGCTCCGGAAGACTGGAGGGTGGCGAATATTGTTCCATTGTTAAAGAAAGGTAGCAAAGACAAGCCAGGGAACTACAGGCTAGTGAGCCTAACATCAGCAGTAGGCAAGTTACTGGAGAGGATACTGAGAAACAGGATCAACCAACATTTGGATAGTCAAGGTCTGATTATGAACAGTCAGCATGGAAGTCATGTCTGACAAATCTTTTGGAGTTTTTCTAAATGGTAACCAAGAGGATAGATGAGGGTAAGACTGTGAATGTTGTCTATATGGACTTCAGTAAGGCCTTTCACAAGGTCCCGCACTGCAGTCTGCTGATGAAGGAATCCAGGGAGAGCTAGCTAATTGGATTTAAAATTGGCTCGATGGTAGGAAGCAGAGGATGATGATTGAAGATTGTTTCTCGGCCTGGAGGCCTGTGACTAGTGGTGTGCCACAGGGGTTGGTGTTAGTACCTTTGCTATTTGCTATTTACATAAATGACCTGGATGTGAATGTACAAGGACGGTGCAAAATTAGGAGGTATCGTTGATAGTGAGGACGTTATCAAAACTTACACAGGGATCCTGATCAGAAGAGGAAGTGGGCTGAGGATTGGCAAATGAAATTCAATACAGATAAGTGTGAGTTGTTGCACTTTGGAAAGTCAAACCAAAGTAGGATTTATGTTAAGGTCCTGCGGAGTGTTGTGGAACAGAGGGACCTAGGAGTACAAATGTATAGTTTGTTGAAAGTGGTATCACAGCTAAACAGGGTGGTGAAGAAGGCATTTGGTATGCTGGCCTTCATCAGTTGAGACATTGATTATCAGAGTTGGCATGTTATGTTCCAGTTGTATAAGTCGTTGGTGAGGCCACACATGAAGCATTGTGTACAGTTTTGGTCATTCTGTTATAGGAAAGACATATTTAAAGTGGAAAGTGTGCAAAGAAGATTTACGAGGATGTTGCCAGGACTAGAAGGCCTGAGTTATAGGGAGAGGTTGGCCAGGATATGGCTTTATTCCTTGGAACATAGGAGAATGAGGGGTGACCTTATTGAGGTGTGTAAAATCATGAGGGACTTAGACAGGATGAATACATACAGGCTTTTTCCCGGGGATGGGGAATTGAAAACTAGAGGGCATAGGAGAGACTGGAAAGATTTAAGAAGGACCTGAGGGGCAACTTCTTCATATAGAGAGTGGTGTGTATGTGAAATGGGCTGCTAGACAAAGTGGTTGATGTGGGTACAATAGCAACATTTAAAAAACATTCGGATAGGTACATGGATGGGCAGAGTTTAGAGAGACATAGACCAAATGTGGCAATTGGAGCGGGCTGAGTGGCAACCATGGTCAGCATGGACCAGTTTGGGCCGAATGGTCTGTTTCCATACTATTTTACTTGATGACTGTATAAGTGTGCTGGTGGTCCAGAGCTAAGAGGGTAATATTAGGATATGAAGATTTAAATTAAAGAGTTAATGGGAATGTGCGTAAGCACAGAACTGATGAAGTCAATTGGGAGTGCAAGGAAGAAAGGAACATGAGATTTTGGGGTATCAGCTAAATTAACAGGCTGAGCCTGCAACTCACTCCATGAAACACAACCTGTGTTGCCTTCCATCCTCATTCGAATTGCAAATACACAATGGAAATGAAAAATAGCTGCCGCCAACACAATAGAGTGAGTGGTGTAAGAGTTTCTTTTTCTGTCTAAGGATGTCGGCTAGACTTGTGAGTGATGTGAGATCCTTAGGGCAATTGCATTAATCAGGCACTTATACAGTTTACGGTGATATCTGTAACCGTAGAATCCTTCATGTGAAAAGCATGCTGTGACTAACAGTGTGGAATAAAAATCCTGGTCACAAACAATCTTGACCATGCAATTGGTGTCTACAAATCGACCATAGTCATCTGTTTGAAGCAGAAGTAATCACAGGTAATCTTAAAGTGTCACTTATGGGCTACAATTTGCAAAAACTGTCCAAGATCTCATAGGCTGACCCTGAACTATCAGTATTTGACAAGATTTTTTTAATACAATATTGCCTTTCTTGGGTGATATTTCAAGGTTTCTGGTAATGAGATATCAGTATTTCCACTAACAACGTGGCTTGTGCTACCTATTTCAGTATAAGGTTTGCTATGTGAAAGGACCCTGCATAGGCACTCTGTGCCATCCTTGTGAGAGTATTTCATGTCCCACCGTATACAGGACGATGAACTGAATTTTGTTTGTAACGTGAATGCCAACTGCTCATATTACTAAGGACCCCTTACTTTTCTGATATTTCCCATGTTCGTCCATTGGAACCATGACCAATGGATCCAGCCACAGCAGATGTTATTGTCACTGTGGCTGTGCAGAGAAAAGAAGCAGAAAACCTGAGGAAGAACAAATGCACTAGCTAGATTAGGGCCAGCAGCAACCTCCTGCAGCTGTTGAACAATCTCCATATGAAGTTACAACTGAAGGTCTATTCAAGATGCAGAGGAGGAGCAGGAGCCCAGGAGACTTATCTACCTTTAGCCCCGTTAGTTTGTCTAATACTACTTTTTTAGTGATTGCGTTGGTACTTAATTCTTCCTCGATGTTATTTAGTATTAATAGGATATCTATAATATCTTCCACCGTAAAGACTGATGCAAAATATCAGTTTAACCTTTCTACCATTTCTTTGTTCTCCAGAAACATATCTCCAGATTCATTTTCTAAGGGGCCTATGTTCACTTTGACCTTTCTCTTCCTATTTATATATTTAAAGAAGCTCTTATTGCTAGTTTTTATACCCAGCACTAGTTTGCCCTCAGTCCATTTTCTCTGTCTTTATTATCCTTTTAGTTTTTCTTTGCTGGATTCTGAATTTAACCCAGTCTTCAGGGCTATCACTTACTTTTGTCTCCTTAGATGTGTTTTCTTTCAACTTTGTACTCTCATTAACTCCCTTGGTTAGTCATTGTTGGTTCCTCCCTTACTTAGAATCTTTCCTTCTCACTGGGATATATTTTTGCTGAGGGTCATGAATTACCTCATTAAATATTTGACACAGCTTGCTTCCTGTCTCTCTTGCTAATCTATCCATCCAGACACTTCGGCTAACTCTGTATTCAGTTGTTTCAAACCCAAGTTTCTCACTCTCAAATACAGTCTAATATTTAATCATGTTATGGTCACTATTCCTAGGGGATCTTTTACTCGGAGATCATTTGTTAAAACTGTCTTATTGCACCTTTCTGGATCAAGGCTGGCCTGTTCCCTGGTTGGTTCCATGATATATTCTTCTATGAAAATATCCCTAATGCCTCCTCTGCAGTTACACTGGCAGTATCTCCCACCTCTTCCTCCGCTACATCGATGACTGTATTGGTGCTGCCTCATGCTCCCACGAGGAGCTTGAATAGTTCATCAACACCTTTCACCCCAACCTCAAGTTCACCTGGGTCATCTCTGATACCTCTCTCTCCTTCCTGGACCTCTCTGTCTCTATCTCTGGTGACCGCCTCGAAACCGACATCTATTTCAAGCCCACCGACTCCCACAGGTGCCGAGACTACACCTGCTCTCACCCACCTTCCTGCAATCAAGTGATCCCCTACTCCCAATTCCTCTGTCTGCTCCTAAGATGGGTGTTCCACTTCCGAACATCCCAGATATCTTGTTATTTCAAGGACCTCAACAGCCCCCCTTCAGTGGTTGAAAATGCTCTTGACTGCATCTCTTGCGTTTCCCACACTTCTGACCTCACATCCCCTCCCCGCAACAGAAACAAAGACAGAATTTTCCTTGTCCTCACGTATCACACCACTAACCTCTGGAGTCAACGGATCATTCTCTGCCACTTCCACCACCTGCAATCTGATCCCACTACGAAGGATATGTTTCCCTCCCCACCCCTATTTGCCTTCCGTAGGGACCACTCTGTCTGCGACTCCCTCATCTGCTCCACTGTCCCAACAAACCCCACCACCCCGGCACCTTTCCCTGCAACCACAGGAAGTGCTACACCTGTCTCTACAGCTCCCCCCTCACCTCCATCCAAGGAACCAAAAAAACCTTCCACATCAGACAGAGGTTCACCTGCACATCCACTAATGTGGTCTACTGCTTCAGCTGCTCCCGATGTGGCCTCCTCTACATTGGAGACCAAGCAGAGGCTCGGATACAGCTTTGTAGAGCACCTGCAGTCTGCTAGTGACAAACTACAACACCTTCCAGTCGCGAACCACTTCAACTCTCCCTCCTACTCCCTGGATGACATGTCCATCCTGGGCATCCTCCAGTGTCACAATGGCACCACCCGGAAACTGGAGGAGCAGCTCCTCATATTCTGCCTTGGGAATTTACAACCCAATGGTCTTAATGTGGACTTTACCAGTTTCAAAATCTCCCCACTCCCGACCTCATCCCATGACCAACCTCTCATCCCCGCCTCCTTGACCTGACACAACCTGTCCGTCTTCTATCCCATCTATCTGCTTCTCCCACCTCATTGACCAATCCCCACCACTGCCTACTTGCACTCACCTATCACCATCCCACCTACCTTCCCCAGCCCCACCCCACCTCTATTTATTTCAGAGCTCCCTTCCCATTTCTGAAGAAGGGTCCTGACCTGAAACGTCAGCTTTCCTGCTCCTCTGATGCTGCCTGGCCTGCTGTGTTCCTCCAGCTCCACACAGTGTTATCTCTGACTCGAGCATCAGCAGTTCTTACTATCCCTAAATGTTAAATTCCCTCTTCTGCTCTCCTTGTAAACATATCCTTGCAATGACTATGAGATCATATTCATTTATCTCCATTTGCACCATTCATTCATCTACCTTATTCCGAGTGTTTTGTGCAGTAAGCTGCAAAGCCTTTAGGCTTGCTGTCTGCCATTTTTAATTATCCTAACTTTCCTTTGTGCTGTGGCCATATTTGCCCCCTTGATTTTCCTGTTTACTTTTTTTTTCATTTTACTCTTTTTTTTTATTGCCATCTTTGTTTCTTTTTCCCTTGTCACCCTGCTTATGTTCCCAGCACAGCCCTGCCATTCTCATTCAAACCTGACCCAACTACACTAGCAAATGCTTGCCCTAGAATATAAGTCCCAGTCCAGTTTGTGCAGGTCTCACCACTCCCAGAACTGATCCCAATGTCCCAGTGATTTGAAATGCTCTTCCCCGCACCATCTTTCCAGCCATGTATTCGTCCAGTTTATTGTGCTATTTCTACTCTAATGTGGCACTGGTAGGAATCCTGTATTCACTATCTTTGCAGTCTTACTTTTCAACTTACTTCCTAACTTTGCATATTTTGCTTTTTGGACTCTTTTATTTTTTAAACCGATGTCATTGGTACAAATGTGTACCACAACAATTGGCTGTTTACTCTCCCCCTCCAGGATGTCTTGTTGCTGCTCTGATATACCTGTAACTGAGGGACACAACATACAATTGTGCTCCCACGAGGAGCTCAAACAGTTTATCCACTTTACTAACACCTTCCACCCCAACCTTAAGTTGACCTGAAACCATCTCTGATGCCACTCTCTCCTCCCTGGACCTCTCTCTCTCCATCTCCGGTAACCACCTGGAAACTGATATCTATTTCAAACCTACCGACTCCCACAGCTACCTAGAATACACCTCCTCTCACCCACCTTCCTGCAAGAATGCCATCCCCTATTCCCAATTCCTTTGCCTCCGCTGCACCTGCTCCCAAGATGAGGCATTCCATTCCCGAACATCCCAGATGTCCTCGTTTTTCAAGGACCGCAATTTCCCCTCCACGGTGGTCGAAATGCCCTCGACCGCATCGCTCACATTTTCCACACCTCAGCCCTCACACACCCTCCCCGCAACAACAAAGACAGAATTCCCCTTGTCCCCACGTATCACACAATCAACCTCCGGATTCAGCGCATCATTCTTGCCACTTCTGCCCCTGCAATCTGACCCCACTACCAAGGATATATTTCC
Source organism: Ginglymostoma cirratum (assembly GCA_024137785.1). NCBI lineage: Eukaryota > Metazoa > Chordata > Chondrichthyes > Orectolobiformes > Ginglymostomatidae > Ginglymostoma > Ginglymostoma cirratum. The sequence continues at coordinate 37,991,517 of JAHRHZ010000023.1, read as the reverse complement.
CTACCCACCCTTATCTGCCTTCCAGAGAGACCGCTCTCTCCGTGACTCCCTCGTCTGCTCCATACTCCCCAGTAGCCTCACCATCCCTGGCACTTTTCCCTGCAACCGCAGGAAGTGCTACACCTGCCCCTACACCTCCCTCCTCACCTCCATCCCAGGCCCCAAGAAAACCTTCACCTGCACGTCTGCTAATGTGGCATATTGTATCCGCTGTTCCCAATGTGTCAGCCTCTACATTGGGGAAACCAAGCGGAGGCTTGGGGATAACAAGCATGGGGCTGGATGAGCACAGCAGGTCAAGCAGCATCATAGGAGCAGGAAAACTTGACGTTTCGGGCCTAAACCCTTCATCAGAAAACTGCTTTGTGGAGCACTACACTTGGTTTGTGACAAATGACTACACCTCCCAGTCGCAAACCACTTCAACACCCCCTCCCATTACTCGGACGACGTGTCCATCCTGGGCCTCCTCCAGTGCCACAACGTTGCCACCTGAAGGCTGGAGGAACAGCACCTCATCTTCCGCTTCGGAACCCTGCAGCCCAGAGGTCTCAATGTGGACTTCACAAGCTTCAAAATCTCCTCACCCCCCAACCTCATCCCAAGACCAGCCCATCTCATCCCCGCCTCCTTGACCTATCCGTCTTTTCTCCCACCTGTCCACTGCTCCCACCTCACTGACCAAACCCCACCCCCACTTCCTACCTACTATCCTCATCCCCGCCTCCTTGACCTGTCCGTCCGCCCTCCCACCTACCCCACCCCCCCACCGCAACTGACCAACCCCCATCCCACCTCCATACCTACACTCACCTGTACTGGCTTCATCCCCGCCTCCTTGACCTGTCCGTCTTCTCTCCACCTATCTGCTCCTCTATCCACCTTCCATCATTGCCTCCCCCTCTCTCTATTTATTTCAGAGTCCCCTTCCCCTCCCCCATTTCTGAAGAAGGGTCCAGACCCGAAACGTCAGCTCTTCTGCTCCTCTGATGCTGCCTGGCCTGCTGTGTTCATCCAGCTCTACACCTTGTTATCTCAGACTCCAGCATCAGCAGTTCCTACTATCACTGGTACAATTGTGGAGTCTCATTTGTGGCCACTCAAATGCGTATCTATTCCCCTTCAAATGGAATCCCCTTTAACTGTTGCATTTGCACACTTCCTCCTCCCTCCTCCCTCCTCCCTCCTCCCTTCCTGTGTGGCAGATCCAATAGTGGTGCAATGAATTTGGCTGTTGCTGGTTTCCCTGGAGAGACTATTCCCCTGTTAACAGTATTCAAACCGGTATATCTGTTTGGCATGTGAATAGCGACCCAAGGTTCCTGCACTGCCTGCCTAGTTTTCTTGCCTTGCCTAGTGGTTACCCATTTCTCTTTTTGCTTGTGGAGTCTTAGCCTGCGGTGATACCATTTCTCTGTACACGCTATCTACGATACTCTCAGCTTCAAAGATGCCCCACAGTGTCATCAGCCACCGTTCTAGCTCCAAAACCTATGCTTCTCGGAGCTGCAGGTGGAGACACTTCCAAATACCAAATCTGGAGCAGCATCTCCAGCATAATTTTAATATTTGGAGTGTCCAGCCCTTTATCTTTATAGTTTGCAGGGTATCGATGAATGGGGAAGACTATCATTGCTCCTTAAGAATCAGTAATATAAAAATTACCAGGTCCCTTTGAGTAATCCTCCTCCAACTAACTAAGGTGAAAAGCTGATAATTGTGTTAACAAATTGATAGCTGTTCAAAAATATGTCAGAAAGCACTTTTGCTCCGGGCCTTCCAATTAAAAAGTATTGGCATATAGATCAATTACTGCTATGGGAGTCACATACAGCTGTGGCAAATGAGGAATTGGTATTACCCACCCAGCATAGTTTAGTTGTCCCTCAGAATTGGGCAATACTTTCGGGTAATATGTACTTAGAATGATTTATGACATTATGACACCTTCTAGATAGATATGAAAAATAATGAATTTATGATCTGAATTGCTGCTGCTACTTAATCATTTTGGTAGATACGTGAGTTTCACTTTCCTGTGATATATTATCCAATTTTTGACTTTTTTTAGTTGTTCCAATTTGCTGCACGAAAAATGTGCTTGCATTTTCATTAGTTCTTCCTTTTACTTCTTCTCGTCCATATAATTTTCATGTCTTTAAGTCACTTTATTTCCATGCTGTTTGACTACATTAACACCTCTGGTTTGAGTCCTATGGTGCAAGAAAATCTTTTTTGTTTTGGCTGTTAGTAGTGGGATATGTGAGGTTGTTCAACAGCAAGGACAGTGGGAAGGTTTTCAGCAGCCTCAACCCCATTTACTGATGCCTGGTTCCTCATTCAGGCTCAGGTTGCCTTTGAATAAGGGCCACCTTACCTCCAGCAGCTAATAAGCAAAATCACCAAAGTTTGCATGTGATTGTGATATTGGATTTATATCACCAGGGACAGAATGAGGCTTTGTAGTCCACTTAAGAACCTAAATTGCTATTGGAGTGGAAATACTATCCATGGGCACATTGAATTAATTGTACCCTTGCCAACAAATTCACCATGCACAATAGTCAGCCCAGAATCTTTTTCTTAAATACAGCAGTGGAGCCAGAGGATTGGAGATTTGCAAATGTTTCATACTTACTTTAACAAAAAAGTTGCAAGGAAAAGTCCAGCATTGGCAAGAATATAGAACATAGAACAGTAAAGCACAGTACAGGCCCTTTGGCCCACAATGTTGTGCTGACCTATTATTCTACTAAAGTCAATCTACCCTGCATACCCTACATTTTCCTATCCTCCATGTGCCTATGCAAGAGTTGCTTAAAAGTCTGTAATGTATCTGACTCCACTACCACTGTCGACAGTGCATTCCACACACCCACCACAGTCTGCGTAAACAACCTACCTCTGATATCTCCCCTGTACCTTCCTCCAATCACCTTAAAATTAAGCCCCCTCGTAATAGTCATTTCCGCCCTGGGAATAGTTTCTGACTATCCACTCTATCTAGGCCTCTCATCGTCTTGTACACCTCTATCAAGTCACCTCTCATCCTTTTTTGCTCCAATGAAAAAAGCCTTAGCTCCCTCAACCTTTCCTCAAGACCTGCCCTTCAGTCCAGGCAGCATCCTGGTAAATCTCCTCTGCATCCTTTCTAAAGCTTCCACATCTTTCCCATAATGAGGTGACCAGAACTGAACACAATATTCCAAGTGTGGTCTAACCAAAGTTTTATAGAGCTGCAGCATAACCTCACGGTTCTTAAACTCAATTCTCCTGCCAATGAAAGCCAACACACTATACGCCTTCTTTACAACCCTATCAACTTGGGTAGCAACTTTGAGGGATCTGTGGACGTCGACGCCAAGATCCCTCTGATCCTCCACACTGCCGAGAATCCAGCCATTAACCCTGTATTCTGCATTCAAATTCAACCTTCCAAAATGAATCACTTCACACTTTTCTGGGTTGAATTCCATCTGCCACTTCTTTGCCCAGCGCTGCATCCTGTCAATGTCCCGTTGCAACCTACAACTGCCCTCCACGCTTTCCACAACTCTACCAACCTTCGTGTCATCGACAGACTTACTAACCCACCCTTCCACTTCCTCATCCAAGTCGTTTATAAAGATTACAAAGAGCAGAGGTCCCAGAACAGATCCCTGCGGCACACTACTGGTCACCGAGCTCCAGGCTAAATACTTTCCATCTACTACCACCCTCTGTCTTCTATTGGACAGCCAGTTTTGTATCCAGACAGCCAAATTTCCTTGAATCCCATGCCTCCTTACTTTCTGAATGAGCCTACCATGTGGAACCTTATCGAATGCCTTGCTAAAATCCATATACACCACATCCACTGCTCTACCTTCATCGATGTGTTTTGTCACATATTCAAAGAATTCAGTAAGGCTTGTGAGGCATGACCTGCCCCTCTCAAAGCCATGCTGACTATTTCTAATCAAGCTGTGCTTTTCCAAATAATCATAAATACTATCTCTCAGAATCCTCATCAATAATTTGCCCACCATAGAAGTAAGACTGATCAGTCTAATTTCCAGGATTATCCCTATGCTCTTTCTTGAACAAGGGAATGTCATTTGCCACCCTCCAATCTTCTGGTACTACTCCAGTGGACAGCGAGTATGCCAAGATCATTGACAAAGGGGCAGCAATTCCTTCCCTCGCTTCCTGTTGCAACCTTGGGTATATCCCATCTGGCCCAGGGGACTTATCTATCCTCATGTTTTTCAAAATTTCTAGCATATCGTCCTTCCAAGCATTAACTTGTTCGAGCATAAGAGATAAAAAGTACTGCAGATGCTGGAGAATCCAAGATAACAAGCATGGGGCTGGATGAACACAGCAGGTCAGGCAGCATCATAGGAGCAGGAAAACTTGACGTTTCGGGCCTAAACCCTTCATCAGAAATGGGGGAGGGGAAGAGGGTTCTGAAATAAATAGGGAGAGAGGGGGAGGCAGATAGAGGATGGATAGAGGAGAGGATAGGTGGAGAGGAGGCAGACAAGTCGAAGAGGCGGGGATGGAGCCAGTAAAGGTGAGTGTAGGTAGGGGGGTAGGGAGGAGATAGGTCAGTCCAGGGAGGACGGACAGGTCAAGGGGGCGGGATGATGTTAGTAGATAGGAGATGGGGGTGTGGCTTGGGGTGAGAGGAAAAACAGGTTAGGGAGGTGGAGATGAGCTGGGCTGGTTTTGGGATGCGGTTGGGGGAGGGGAGATTTTGAAGCTTGTGAAATCCACATTGATGCCATTGGGCTGCAGGGTTCCCAGGCTGAATATGATTTGCTGTTCCTGCAGCCTTCGGGTGGCATCACTGTGGCATTGCAGGAGGCCAAGGATGGACATGTCATCTGAGGAATGGGAGGGGGAGTTGAAATGGTTCGCAACTGGGAGGTGCAGTTGTTTGTTGCGAACTGAGCGCAGGTGTTCTGCAAAGCGGTCCCCAAGCCTCCGCTTGGTTTCCCCGATGTAGAGGAAGCCACAACGGGTACAGCGGATGCAGTATACCACATTGGCAGATGTGCAGGTGAACCTCTGCCTGATGTGGAAAGTCTTCTTGGAGCCTGGGATTGGGGTGAGGGAGGAGGTGTGGGGGCAGGTGTAGCACTTCCTGCGGTTACAAGGAAAAGTGCCGGGTGTGGTGGGGCTGGAGGGGAGTGTGGAGTGGACAAGGGAGTCGCGGAGGGAGTGGTCCCTCCGGAAGGCAGATAAGGGTGGGGAGGGAAAAATGTCTTTGGTGGTGGGGTCTGATTGCAGATGGCGGAAGTGTCGGAGGATGATGCGTTGGATCCGGAGGTTGGTGGGGTGGTATGTGAGGACGAGGGGGATTCTTTTTTGGTTATTGTTGCGGGGACGGGGCGTGAGGGATGTGTTCCGGGAAATGCGGGAGACACGGTCGAGGGCGTTCTCGACCACTGT
>JAHRHZ010000023.1:37932767-37981081 GCA_024137785.1 Ginglymostoma cirratum | reverse complement strand
AGGCCCGAAACGTCAAGTTTTCCTGCTCCTATGATGCTGCCTGACCTGCTGTGTTCATCCAGCCCCATGCTTGTTAACTTGTTCGAGCATATCTGCCTGTTTCATGCTGTCCTCACAAACGTCAAGGTCCCTCTCACTGGTGAATACTGAAGCAAAATATTTATTAAGGACCTCCCCTACCTCTTCTGACTCTGTGCACAAGTTCCCTCCACTATCCCTGATTGGCCCTACCTTTACTCTGGCCGTCCTCTTGTTCCTCACATCAGCATCGAACACCTTGGGGCTTCCTTGATCCCACTCGCCAAGGTTTTCTCATACCCCCTTCTGGCTCTCCTAAGTCCATTTTTCAGTTCCTTCCTGGCTTCCTTGTAGACCTCCAGATCCCTGTCCGATCCTTGCTTCCTCAACCTTAAGTAAGTTTCCTTCTTCCTCTTGACTAGGTGTTCCACATGTCTTGCCATCCAAGGTTCCTTCACCTTACCATCCTTTCCTTGCCCCAGCAGGACAACCTATCCAGAACTTGTAGCAACTGCTCCCTAAACAACCTCCACATTTCTGTCATGTATTTCCCTTGGAACATCTGATCCCAATTGGTGCTCTGTAGTTCCTGCCTAATAGCACTGTAATAGCAAGGCAATCAGTTTAATCTCAGTTATGGAAAATCTTTTAGAATGCATAATGTGAAGCAAAATGAATCATCACCTGGACAAATATGGATTAACTAAGGCAAGCAAACAGAGGATTTGCAAGCAAATAGTGTTCAAGTAACTTACTTGAATTGTTCAAATTCAAAGAAGTTGGGTGAGGGTAATATGGTTGATGGAGCGTGCATGGCCTTGCAAAAGTCATTTGATAGTGTTACATAAAAGGTTTATCAGTAAAGTTCAGGTCCTAGAACAAAAAAGACAAATAAGAAATTCGATGATTGACAAGAAATTGATTGTATTGCTAAGCATTTTTTTCAAAATGGAGGAAGATATATGGTGGGCTGCCCAGTGAATTGGTTTTAGGACTCCATCCTTTGTTGATATATCGTAATGCCCTACACTTTTGTGTACATGGCACAATTTAAAATTTTGTGGATGACCAAAATCTTGAAGTATTTTGAACTGTGAGGAGGATAATGATAAATTATAAGAGAACAAAGGCTTGCAGGAGGGGTTGACAAATGACAGGTGAAAATTAATGCTTGAAATGACTCTTTTTAGTTGTAGGAATGAGAGGCATAACAAAAAAAATACCTGGCGGTAACTATGAACAGATCATTGGAGTGACAGGATAGATTGAGAAAGCAGCTAGTAAAGCTAGACAGGACCAAAACAAGGAAGTCATGATCATCCTGCATAAAACACTGCTTTAGCCTCAATTGAAGTACTCTATCCAGTTCTGGACACTACTGTTCAGGGAATGATGTGAAATCATGAAAGGGAGTGCAGAAAAAGAATTCATGAATATGATTCCAAGGTTTAGGAAGTTCAGTTATGCGAATAGAATGGAGAAGCTGGTCTATTCTCCATGGAGAAGAGACGATAAGAGGAGATTGGACAGAGATGTTCAACAGGGATCTAGATAGTGTAGACAGGGAGAACCTGTTCATCCTGGCAGGAATATCGAGAATCAGAGGACACTGACTTTGGGAGATTTGAAAAAGAATCAACGGTAACATGAAGAAAAACTTTTTCAATGTACGATGAACAGTTGGGATCTGCCTGACAACTTGGTGGAGGTAGAGTCATTCAAAGACTTCACCAAGAGGAAGCGATATTTATTTGGTGGAAAAAAACGCATAGCTATAGAGAAAAGAGGGTTAAGTGGAACTTAAGACTTGCTTTTGCATAGCATTGATATAGACATAATGGGCCAAATGGCATTGTTGTGTGTTGTTGCATTTTATGAATCCGCTAATTCCTGAATTAGGTTGTTGACTTGCTTGCCGAGCTGGCTTGTTTTTGTTCAGATGTTTCTTCAACATGCAAGGTGACACCATCAGTGGAGCCTCCAATGAGGTGATGTTATTCTACTCTGCTTGGAATTTAAACTGTTTGGTCCATTATGGTGAGTCGTGTCATTTCCGGTTTTGATGTGTAAGGGTTTGCATATGGGGTCCAATTCTATATGTTTGTTGATTGCATTATGGGTGGAGAACCATGCATCTAGGAATTCCCATGCGTGCCTATGTTTGGTTTGGGATACTATGGTTACCTTGTCGCAGTTAAACTGATGGCCTTCATTGTCTGAGTGTACCATGTTAAGGAGAGTTTGTCGTGCTGCTTTGCTGTGAGCTTTCATGTATTCTGATGGCTAGTTTCCTTCCTGCCTGTCCAATGTAATATTTGTGGCAGTCATTGCATGGTATTTTGTAAACCACGTTGGTTCTGCGTGTTGTGGGAATGGGGTCTTTAATCCTTGTGAGTGGTTGTCGTAGAGTGGCTGTGGGCTTGTGGGCGACCATGATTTCTAGTGGTCTTAGGTCTTTAGTGGTCAGTTCCGATATGTTCTTGATGTATGGCAGTGTGGCCAGTGTGTTCGGGCGTACTGTGCGTCCTGTTGTTGTCTGTTTAGTAGACACCTGAGGATGAAGTTGAAGGGATAACCCATACAGATCAAAATTGGAAATTACATTACTCACCATAACGGACCAGACAGTATAAATTCCAAGCAGAGTAGAATAACATCGCTTCATCGGAGGCTTCACTGACGATGTTACCTATTATTGACGAAACGTCTGATCAAAAACAAGCCAGCTCAGCAAGCAAGTCAACAACCTCACCCACAACCCGAGCTATGGATCTTTGCCAAAACCTTAAATTCCTGAATTAATCTGGGGCCAATTGTCATAGGATCATGTAGATTGGGGAATTAAACATGTAGCACAATATGTGATGTCCAGAACAAGGATTTCATGGCACACTGGCACTAGTAACTGGAGAAAGAGGAAGCTGTTCAATTGGATTGGCCACCTCATAAACTGTAATGGGATAAGTATGCTGGTTTATTGTATAATTAAGCTTGTGGTTCGAACTTTAATCTAAATGAGCGGCAAGGGGTCAGGTGGAATGAGATTTAGAAATATGAAGGAAATGTTGAGGCAGTAGTGCAGTGTAAGAAGCTAGGAAAGGAAGACAGATTTTAAGTGATTGAGATCCTTGAGAAATTAGTGGTACACAAATCAAATCTCTTTGTTTGAATATGTAGCAAATTAGTTGACTTGGTGTCACAAAAGAAGATAAGCAGGTTTGATGTAATTGTCAATATGTATATGTGTAACAAAGATTTGGAATTAAATATCCCAAGCTGTGCAACATTTTAAAAATACACATAGAATGGAAATGAAGGAGGAATAGCTCTCTTATTAAAGGATGATATAAGGGCATTCATAAGAAAGGATCTTGGCTGAAAAGATCAAATGAAAGTGAAGATAATGGAGGTGGAATGAAAATTGAGGGGTAGAGTGCATTGGAAATGTTAGCTACACATGAAGTGAATAGTTGCCGAGTCAAGGTGGTTTGCATCCCAAGTTGTTAGTTGAAGTGGAAGTGGAGATAATGGGAGGACTTGCCGTAATACTCCAAATACGTTTGTATAGGGGAAATGCAGGACAGCAGATGTGATTATCTTGCACCACAGGGTGGAAAAAGACATTAACAACAACAAAATCATAAATTGCTGAAGAAACTCAGCAGGTCTGGCACCATCAGTGGAGAGAAAGCAGAATTAATATTTCAGGTCCAGTGATCCGCCTTCAGAACAGGCAGAACAGATGAAAAGGCATCCCTGGCAACTACAAACCAATTGGTTTAGCTTTGGTGGTGGGTAGTGTTTTAGAAACAATGGGATTCGATGAGACCAAAATGAGAGGAGTGAACCATCTTTGTCTCGTTTGACTGCTCCATGGGTCACAATGCAAATTTATTGTTTTACTTGGTAGCTTGGTCAATCATATGCTTTCTCTGTATTAGACTTAAAATAAAAACCTTAATCAACTAAGTTCCTTTAATATATACAAAAATATTGATTTATTATGAGACAAAACTTATTCAATGAAGATGCAAAGCTGGTTGACACACTTTGTAATATGTTTATTATATTCAAAACTTTGAATATAAATGTTTACTCCTCTAAATAACCAAAGATGCGCACACCACCTGGAAATGGGGAAAAAGGTCAATTTCCTTCTGTAAAATTCAGTTTGGGAAAGGCAACAGTCTAGTGGTATTAACACTGGACTGTTAATCCAGAGACCCAAGTCTCTGGCGATCCTGGTTTGAATCCTGCCATGGTAGATGGTGGAATTTGAATTCACTAAAAATCTGGAATTGGGACTCTAGTAATGATGACCATGAATCCATTGTCAATTGTCAGGAAAAATCCAGTTGGCTCCCTAGCATCCTTTAGGGAAGGAAACAGCCATCCCTACCTGGTTTGGCCTACATGCGACTCTAGACCCACAGCAATGTGGTTAACTCTTAAATACCATTTGGGAAATTAGGAATGTGCATTAACTGCCAGCCTATCCAGCGATGCCCTCATCCTGAGAATAAAATTTAAAATAAAAATACTTTAGCTTATAAGTCTTAGTTCTTAAAGACAAAATAAGTGTTCGGATAAAAGAATGCTCAGACAGCTCTTAGTCTAACGTTCTGGTGCATAAAATCAGATGTCATAAAACATAAGCAAATGACTCTGGAATAATTGCCATTGCAGCTTGCTCAGAAAAGACAGTATCAAAGATTGTTTTAGATGCTTTTCAGGAGGACAGTCAGGGGTCAGTCAGACTGCACGGGGTCTCCAATACCACATTGGACCATAACAAGAGGTTTTTCAGAAACCAAAGAACTGGACTTGGAAGCTCTTATGCTGGCCACCAACTTAAAAATTCAACAATCTCCAAAGGAGAAACTGCAACCTGACAGTCATAAACCCAGACAGGAGATCATCAGTAAACTAGTAGTTATTTTGAGGCTTGATGGCATGGTTCTAAGTATTGCGTGGGGCACAGGGGTAAGTGCATGTGCATTTATCTTTGAAGATGGCAGGGTATATTGATATTGTTTAATGAAGCATTTGGGGTCTTGCGTAACATAAATAGAAGTGATGAGTATAAAATCAGGGAAAATATGCTGAACCTTCAGAAAGCTCTGTTTCAGCTATATTGTATCAGCTCTCGATGCTACTGTAAAAAGGATGTGAAGGTCCTTGAGATGGTGCAGAAGAGGTTGACCAGAATAGTATCAGGGATGAAAACGAACAGCTACATGGGTCAAGTTACTTAAGCTGCATTTTTGAACATATGCAAAAGGGACAGAAGTAGACTATTTGGCCATTTGAGCCTGCTACACCATTTTGTGGGATCATCGATGATCTGTTTGTCTTTTGACATCCACATTGCCATGTACCCATGATTTTCCAGTAAAACGGGAATCTATCCATCTCTGTCTTCAAAATATTCAATGAACCTTTCTTCAACACCACCTAAGGCAGAGAGTTCCAAAGTTGGGATAATTCTGAGATAAAACAAAATCTCCTCATCACGATCCTAAAAGGTAACCTCTAATTTTAAAGTTGTTCCCCCAGTTTCTGGACTGATGCACAAGAGGAAACATCCTTTCCATGCCTACCATCAAGACCATTTGGGATCTTGTATATTTCAATCAAATGACCTCTCACTTTCTAATTCTGACTCCTCTCCTTCAACTATCCAATCTGATAGAATCTTTCCTGAATCTAGGGAGTTTTGGAAGATTAACACTAACACATCTACTACCTCATCAGCAACCTCTTTTAAGACCTTAGAGCAAAATCCATCTGGACCCTGGAGACTTATCAGCCTACATCTCCATCAGTTTGCTGTGCAACATTTTCCTTGTGCTTATCATTTCACAAAGTTCTTCTCTCTCTTCTACCTCCTGATTCACAGCTATTATTGGATTTCTTTCTTATTCCCTGTGGTGAAGAGAGAAGCAAAAATTTGACTGTTTCATCTGCTATTTCCTTATTATCCACTATTAACTTCCCATTGTGGCTCCCTAGAGGACCAAAGCTCACATTAATTACGTTTTTCCAGTTTAAATGGCTGCTGAAACACTTATCATCTGTTTTTGCATTCCTAGTTAGTTTCCTTTCATACTGTATTTTTTTTCCCTCCTGAATAAATTTTTATTCATTTCCTGCCATTCTGATGAATCATCTGACTGGCCACTCAAACTTGCACACTTAAATGCTTTCCTTAAAGTTGATGCTTTCTTTCATTTCTTTAGTTAACCATTTGGGGTTACTCATCAAGCAGGACTTACACACAGAAAGGATGGGTAGCCATCCTATCTAGTATCCTTCCTACCTAAAGCTTTCAAAGAGACATTGTCTTGTTGGAAGCAAATTAGGATCTATGGATGAGGATGAGGACGAGGACATTGTAAAAGATTTTTATATAACTATTCAACATTGGGCTTGAACAGCCAGTGAGAACCTATTGAAAACCACTTCTGAGAGGAAAGATGGAAAGGCCTACTTCTGTTCCTATTTATTGTGTTGAGCAGAAGCTATGTGGGAAAAGGAGCAATGATGATGGACGATGGAAAGATGTTGAAGTACAGCATAAACACCAATATGGACTGGTCAGGCTGAATAGCTACATTTGTGTCAGAAAAGCCATGGCATCCTAATTGTGGGGAAGAACAACATACAGATACATAAGGAGAGACAGACAAGAAGTACAAACAGAAATCTTGTAGAGTGCATGAAATAATATTGATTAATTTTATTGTCATGTGTACTGAAATACAGTGAAAAGCTTTGTTTATGAGCGGTACAGGCAGATCACAGCAAGCAAAGGACATATAGATCAAAAAGACTTAGAGACATATAGGTTACATTGTAGGTTACATTATTTGAGGCTAGAGTCCATTCAACAGTCTGATAATGGCTGGAAAGAAGCTGTTCTTGAACCTGCTTGCGCGTGTTCAGGCTTCTGTATCATCTGCCTGACGAAAGAGGTTGTGGGAGGTCATTACCAGGGTGCGATGGCTCTTTGATGACGTTGGCTGCCTTTCTGCGGCAGCGAGCCATGTAAATAGAGGCCATCGATGGAAGGTTGGCTTCCGTGATGGTTTGGGCTGTGCACACCACCTTCAGTAGATTCTTACGATTCTGGGCAGAGCACTTGCCATACCAGACCGTTATGCACCTGGACAGTATGCTTTCTATGGTCCATCTGTAGAAGTTGGCAAGGGACCTTATAGACATGCCAAATTTCCTGAGATGCCGGAGGAAGAAAGGGTGTTGTTGTGATTTCTTGACTGTCACATTTACATGGGAAGTCCAGGACAGGTCGTTGGTTATTTTCACTCCGAGGAACTTGATGCTCTTCACTCTCTCCACCTCAGTTCCGTTGATGTAGTTGGGGGCGTTTTCTCCTCCCTTCTTTCTGAAGTCGGTGATCAGTTCTTTAGTTTTACTGGCATTGAGAGACATTTTCATTGCACCACATCACCAAGCCCTCTATTTGCCTTCTGTATTTTGACTCATCGTTGTTAGATATCTGTCCCACTCCGGTGGTGGAGTCAGCGAACTTGTAGATGGCGTTCGTTTGGAATTTGGCAACATGGCTGTGGATGTAGAGGGAGTACGGTGGGGGGCTGCAGACGCATCCTTGGGGGACTCCATTGTTCAGTGTTATTGTGTAGGAGGTGCAGTTACCTATCCTTACTGGTTGCAGTCTGTGGGTCAGAAAGCTGGGGATCCAGTTGCAGGGGGTGGAGCATGACCTCAAGGTCACGTAGTTTTGAGATCAGTCTGGATGTGTCATTGTTCGCTATCTTACACTGTTTCATTTTGTATCCCGTGATGTCGTTTAGGGCTTATCATAGACGGCGGGAGTCTGTTTGGTAGGTCTGTGCCTCTAACTTGGTTCGGTACTGCCTCTTGGCTTGGTGATGGCTTTGCAGAGAATAATGGGAGAATATGTACATTTTCTATACAAATGAAACCAGCAGTCACAGAGCCGACAATTTTAAACTTGAAGGGTGCTGTGGAAAAAGTGAGAATTCTGATTGATTGAGGTGCACTTGTAAGGTGGAACTGTTGTATTTCTTCACTATTTTGCATAAATATCACAGTTTTGGTATCTATATGCATTTTTAATATTATTCTTTTTGACACAGGAGTAATACAGCTCGAAGCTTGCAGACTCCTTAAACAGTTCGTTTAGGATATAAGACTACTGACCCAGACACCACTATGAGGAGTAAGAACACCAGGCCACTTGCTCTCACAGTCTGAGTTTCACACAGTCGTCTTTCACCAGGAGAAAAAATCCTGGCGTCCGTGATGTAGTGTTCATTTATCTCTCCGATGGGGGGGCGGTTGGGGGGGTGGGAGAACAGGACATCGCTGCAAATGCCCCTATTGAGCCAGGACATGCCACCCACCAACTGCAGTCGAGACAGTGAAGCTGTTTATTGGGACTGGGGACTCGCAACGAGCACTACCTTGGGACCTCCTGGGAAAATAGTCAGCCTCTATTGAGCTGAATGCAAGAATATTTTAACTATGTGCTGCCTGGCTTTGGAAAGACTGAACAGAAAGTTAGTGTCTGACTGTCTGAGGGTTTTAAGCATGGTTAAAATCCTAAAAGATGAACTCATTGAGTAAGACAAAAAATATTTAAACTTCAAGAGACTTTCCAAACCACCTTTTTAATTTCTTTTACGCCTTTTTTGTGGATTTTGTGCTTAGCAAAGCTACTAGTGTTTAGGACGGAAACTTTTTGAGGTGCAAGGGACAGTTAACAACATTTACAGGTCAAGTATAAAACAGCTAGATGCTCCGCTTCTGAAACAATCTGGCCTAAACTTAATCTTTGAAGAGCATCCCTTACTGCAGAAACATCTGTGGCAGTGAAGCCGTGTTTGTTGAAGCCTTGAGGGCTACATATACAGTTATAGAGTCATAGAGATATACAGCCCGGGAAGAGACCCTTCGGTCCAACTCATCCATGCCGACCAGATATGCTATATAACTCTCGTCCCATTTGCCAGCATTTGGCCAATATCCCTCTAAACCCTTCCTATTCATATACCAGAAACTTTTTAAATGTTGTAATCTTACCAGCCTCTACAACTTCTTCTGGCAGCTCATTCCATACGTGCACCACCCTGTGCGTGAAGAAGTTGTGCCTTAGGTCCCTTTTATATCTTTCCCCTCTCACCCTAAACCTATGCCATCTAGTTTAGGATTCCCCCACTCTGGGGAAAAGACTTCACCTATTTACGCTTGCTGTGCTCCTCATGATTTTATAAACCTCTATAAGGTCACCCTTCAGCCTCCACTCCAGGGAAAATAGCCCCAGCGTATTCAGCCTCTCCCTATCGCTCAAACTCTCCAACCTTGGCAACATCCTTGTAAATCTTTTCTAAACCCTTTCTAGTTTCACAACATCCTTCCCGTAGGAGGGAGACCATAATTGAATGCAATACTCCAACAGTGGCCAAACCAATGTCCTGTACAGTCATAACATGACCTTCCAATTCCTATACTCAATGCACTGATCAATAAAGGCATGCATATCAAAGGCCTTCTTCACTATCCTGTATATCTGCAACTCTACTTTCAAGGAACTATGAACTTGCACTCCAAGGTCTCTTTGTTCAGCAACACTCCTCAGAATGTTACCATTAAGTGTATAAGCCCTGCCCTGATTTGCCTTTCCAAAATGCAGCATCTCACATTTATCTAAATTAAACTCCATCTGTCACTCCTTGGCCCATTGGTCCATCTGGCTTAAGACACCACTCTGAAGACCTCCTGTAGTGATGTCCTCAGGGTGAGGTGATCTTCAACAACATCCATCTTCCCTTTTGCTAGACAGGACTGCAGTCAGCAGAGCAATTTCCCCCTGATGCCCTTTGACTCCCATTTTGATAGGGCTTCTTGACGCCATGCTCGGTAAAATGCTGTCATGATGTCAAGTACAATAACTCTTACCTCACCTCTGGAGTTCAACTCTTTTGTCTGTGTTTTTAGGCTGAGGCAGTAGTGAATTGAGGAGCTTAATGATTCTGTCAGAGCCCATACTGTCAGCGACAGGTTATTCTTTTGCAAGTGCCTCTTGAAAGCATTGTCGACAGTAGCTTCTATCACTTTGCTAATGTTGAGAATTGACTGATCGTGTGGTAATTGCTGGATTGGCTTTGTCCTTTTTTTGTGCAGAAAATTTACTTTAATAATTTTTGACATTTATCAAATTATCACTGTTCTGGAACTTCTTGGCTAGGGACACAGTGCTTGATAGCTATGGAGTTGTATTTACAGAAGAACATACAAGAAATAAAAGAGTAGAACTGGAACCTTTGTTTCCTCTGTAGTTTAAAAATCTGTCCATCTCAGCATTGACCATATTCGGTATTTTCAGCCTGCATATCTCTGAGGTAGAGAATTCCAAAGAATTCAAACTAAAGTAGAGACAAAACTCCTCCTCATCTTAACTGCTGGACCCCTATTGCTGAAGGATGCCCCTACTTCTCAATTCACCCACAAGGGGAAACATTCCCCCATCCTTATCAAGCCTTATTGGAATCTTATATGTTTCAATAAGATCACTCTCATACTTGCTCATTGTAAAGTAACTTTTAACGCAGGTATCAATTTGTTAATGAACCTTCTCCAAAATGTCTCCACGTCTCCACAGCCAATATATTCCCTTTAATTAAGGAGTCCAAAACTGTTTGTAGTTCTCTGGATGTGGTCTTATCGATGCCCTGTAGAGTTGTAGCAAAACTTCCCTTCTCTCTCCGAGTCAATGCCCCTTGCAATAAAGGCCAGCATTGCATTTGACTTCTGAATTAGTTGCTGTGCCTATATACTACTATTTTTTTGTTTCATGAATAAAGACTCCAATATCCCTACATGTTGCAGCATTCTCTTGATGCTCGAATTAAATAATACTTTGCTTTTCTATTCGTTTCACCAAAGTTGGTAACATTATTTTTCACACTTCATACTCCATTGGCCAAATTTAAGACAACTTGTTTGACCTATCTAACGATTAATATACCTGAACACTTGATTAACAATATTTTTATGAAGTGGTTTTATAAAGGTTTAGTAGCTCAGTGGTAACTTACAAACTTCTGAGCCAGAAGATTTGGCTTTATGCTCCACTTGCCCCAGAGGTCTAAGATAGCATTTCTGAACAGCTTGATTGAAAGTAATTGACAAGGATCTTGTGGTGCAGTGGTAGTGTTTGTATGTCTGGGCCAGAAAGTCCCACCTGAAGACATGATGGCCGTGGAATTGTCATGGTAAGCGTTGATAATAAATGTTGACTAAAAAATCAGACTTCTTTTATTAAGTGATTTTAGAAGTCTTACGGTGCAGATGTAGTGTCCCTTTTTCTGGCCTAAAAGGTCTAGGTTTGTGTTCAATCTCATGATGAATGGCCATGGAGGTGTGTCATAACACATTCAGGCAGGTTGACAATTTTTTAATAAAGTGATTTCATGGTGTGGTTGAGTTAGGATGTATGTTCTTGTCGTGCTTCACTGCCAGATTAGAGTATGGCTCCAGTGTAATCCTTTACCAACTAGCTTTCTGAACTGAAACAAACAAATCTTATATCCTAATTCTGTTTTTGATTCATTGACCAGACCTCTGTCAATTTGAATATATTAAATGTAACACTATGGTTCTTATGCATGTACAGTCACCTTTAATGTGACATCTTGCCGAATTACCTTTTGTAAACCTAAATCCATGACATTTTACTGAACTTTGATTCACCCAAATTGTTACATCCTTGAAGGTTTGAGTTATAAAGAAATGCTGGATAGGCTGTGACATTTTTCAGTGGAGATTGAGAGGTGACCTTCTAGAATTTTATAAAATCAAAAGGGGTAACCCTACCTATAATGGTAGGTGTCTTTTCCCTAGCATGGGGATTTCAAGACTGGTGGGTACATTTTCAAGGTGAGGGAAAAGAGATTTTAAAAAAGACACGAGGAGAAATTTTTTTACACAGAGGGTGGTTCATGTGTGGAATGTTGAGGAAGTGATGGATGTGGGCACAATTACAACATTTAAATTGTAAATGTTACAATTTACAAAATTGTAATTAAATGTAAAGACATTTAGATAAGTCCATGAATAGGAAAGATTTGGAGGGATATGGGCCAGGAGCAAGTAGGTGGGACTAGTTTTGTTCGGGATTATGTTCGGTAAAAACTGGTTGGACCGAAGGGTCTATTTGCGTGCTGTATGATTCCGCCTCAATGACTGGATAATTCTAATAATCAGTCAAAGACAATTTCCCTTTCATACAATCAAGCAAAGACAACATAGTTTTATTATTATTCTATAAATATCCTGCTGCAACTCTTTAATCATAGCAACATTGGATTCTAGCATTTTCTGAATGGCAGGTATTAGGCTAACTGACCTATGGTTTCCTGCTTTCTGAATTCCATTTATTCTTGAAAAATGATTTGCATTTGCAGCTTCCAAGTTCCTGAACTTTCCAGAATCTAGGGAATTTTGGAAGATATAGCCAATGTGTCCATTAACTTTACAGCCTCTTCCTTGAAATTTCTAGGACGCTGATCATCAGCTTCAGACGGACTGTCAGCCTTTGTTGCTATTAGTTTGCTTAGTACCTTTTCTCTTGTGAGTTTATGGGGGTGAGCCAAAGACACTGACTCTTTTCTTGCCAGCATGTTGTAAGAAAACACTTCATGCTCCTTCAGTACTGGATACTGCACATTAAAATTTTCAGGCAGTGGAGAGGCTGATATCGCTGGTAGTGAGATAGAGCTGAGTGTTGCTAGTATACATTTTGAAGCTGATATATATTCAGTTGTGTCACTGACAGAAGCATTTACTTGAAAAGTAGAAGGGGACCAAGGTGGATTTTGAGGAACATCAGATGTAGCTGTAGAATCTGAAAGAGAAACCAAAGTGGGTAATTTTATGGTTATGATTGGACAAGGGTGTTATGAGAAGATTGAAGACCCACTCACAAGGATGATGGTGAAGACGCATTGAAAGAGGGTATTGTAGTTAACTGTCATAAAGGCTGTAGACAAGTCAAGAGGATAGGGATCTGTAGAGATGTTTATCACGACTGCATAGGATGTAATTTTTGACTTTGATAAAAGTCACTTCAGTGCATGGTAGGGATGAAAATCTGATTGGAGAATTAATGTGGAATTAATTAAATTTAACATGGATTTGAGACACGCCGACATGTTGAAATAGTGAGAAAGCAGTGCTAAAAAGAGAGCAGAACGTATACTTGTACTAAAGGCTTAGACTGCTAGAAATTAGGGTTGCAAGCTGAAAAATTCTTCTGTGGGGCACCTTGCATAAATTGACACTGTTTTTGGAGGAACCAACAGCATATACCATGAGCAATATTACAGCCAAGCCAAATTCCTTCCTCTAGAGATTGTCCCATTCTTGCCCAAGGTACTGAACAGTGATCAAATTGCAGAAACCCACAACAAATATTTTTCCTCTGTTATCCCAAGGAATTGGAGGCAAATTATAGTGGTGACCAGCTGATTCAGGACACCGATCCATGCCTCAACTTACTTAGGTCATCAAAAAAGTAGAACAATATTCTTCCCAAGGCTTCTGAGTGCTGTTATATTAACTGCCCCAGTAAAATTGTTAGAATACTACCGATTCTGTATAATTCTAAAATTGCTTCATTCCCACCTGGTTATGGAAGATTTACCCATAAATAAACTGTCAGTTTAACAAATATATTTAATTTAATTCATGTGTATAAGTGAAATATAATTTGTGCCAGAAACACAACTGCCACCACCACAAATTCTCCAGTGGAATAATAGTGCATAAAATATCTGCACTTGTGGTTTATGCTATTTAGCATATGAGTCCTTAAACCCCTCAAATACTTTCCAACCTGTACCTCTCACCTATAACTTTCTCTAGGTATCTGCTATCAAAATTTCTTGATTAGGTTCCAAATTGTATTTACATAGTATATTTAGTAGAGTATAACAACCCAGGGAAGAGGTCATTGAACAGGAGTTGTAACAGGGTTGAAAATGCTAATATGAGGTCATCTTTCAGTGTAAGAGCATGGTGAATGTGGAGGAGTGAAAAGGAATGTAAAGCAATGTAGTGAATGATTAAATTTCAGGACAGAGGAAAATATGGAAAACAGTACATCAGAGTTGGAAGAGTGGAGGCTAAGCATTGGTCATAGAGTTAGGAGGATATTAGGTAAAGTAAGCAGTATGTGAATGTGCACAAGAATACTGAAATTAATTTTTGAAGGAACTTGGATGAAGTGCAGGAATCATTTGTTGTGTGCTTGATTTTTAACTCAGTGAAGTTAAAATCAGACTGGGATGAATCATGAGCAGGATCTTGGGAGGATGTTAGCAAAGTTGAATCAAAGATGACAAAGTATTTTAACAGTGGTTAGGCACAGACAAAGACAGGCAGTTTCGTAGAATTAAGAATTTTATTGGTAATGAAAATAATGTTGTGTTGACTGCCCTGATATTTCCATTGTTTTTTTTATAAGAAATATCTAGATTATGGAGTAGGTATGCTTGCTTACACATTATGAACAACCAGGATATACAATTGCCTAAAATAGTGTTAAATAAGATTAATTAAGTTGGTAAAAACCAAAATAACTGTGGATGCTAGAAATCAGGAACAAAAACAGAAGTTGCTGGAAAAGCTCAGCTGGTCTGGCAGCATCTGTGAAGAAAAAAATCAGAGTTAATGTTTCTGAGGAAGTGTCACCAGACCTGAAACATTAATTATGATTTTTTTTTCACAGAAGCTGCCAGATCTGCTGAACTTTTCCAGTAACTTCTGTTTCAATTAAGTTGTTCTCCATCTTATTGTAATACTTCATGACATTATTGACTCCCCAGCGATACTGCATGTTCTTTTTATTTCAGTGAATTTACCAAACACTAAAAAATATCCTAGCCACACTGTGTGCGATGAAGTAAAAATAGAAGATACAGAGAGCCGGCAGGGAATCCTATTATAATCAGGATGCCAAAATGTTACCATGACCCGGGTTGCAATATACATGATGATACCTAACTTCCACGTGTCTACTAATAGTTTTGCCATATTATTTGATATTCTCTTATTGGCATTCAGTTCCAGAAACTGAATAGGTTTATATTTTGATTTTAAGCCTATCTGACCCACAGGGACCTGTCCGTTTTTGTTAGTGTCTGGCCTCTTGATCTGAGTCCAAACCGATCAATTAATATCTTTTTTTGCTATAAGGTTACATGACATTGAGACATATTCAGAACTCACAAGTTTGTCGTTGGAGAATTAAATGTTTTATTCATATTACCAGTTAAAAAAATCACTGAAAATATAATTGGAAAAGAAGTGCCATTTATAAACAGTGTGGTATGTTTCAGAAGTTATCATAATTAATAACAATCTTCACTGTCCAGTTGAGGAACAGTAGAAGCTGTTTTGTCACACAGACAATTCTATAGTCCCTATCCTACAGTTAACTTAATCCTTCTTTCCCTGATTCAATCCAAATTGGAACAACAGGAAGTGCTGGAAAAAATATCCTGAAGACTTCATAAGAATGATTAGGCGTCTGAAAATGGCCTGGCATCACTTGGTGGGAGAAACTTGGCAAAGGGCTGGATGCATTTAGTGTGAATGTGCATTAAAACCCAGATAATTGGGGAAACAGTTTATTTGTAGTCGAGATTTTTTGTTTAAGTGTTGTACTTGGATCAAAAGTTCCACACAAAAGGAATAAATGGATTTGGGGGAGGGGGAGGACTGCAAGATTCCATCTGAATTATGTTTGGACAATGTCTGAGTTCATGAAGCCAGCCAAAGATAACTGTTCCATTAAAATAGTTCTTATTTCAATATATTATTGTTGGATTTTTCTAATTTTTGGGAAAAACATATTCAGAGGTTAAAACCGACTCAGTTTATGCAAATTTAACCTAAAAGAGAAATTAATTTGAAAGGAGCAAGTTAACATAATTGTGATACGTCCTTTCATTAATTCTAATTATTCTCAAAATCGGGGCTTATGGAATCGCTGCAACGTGGAAGCAGGCCATTCAGCCCATTGAGTCCACATTGACCCTCTGAAGAACATCCCGCCCAGACCCAGCCCCCTATCCCCATGTGCACCGTAGCCAATCCACTGATCTACACATCCCTGGACACTATGTGACAATTTAGCATGGCCAGTCCACCTAACCTGCACATCTTTGGACTGTGGGAGGAAACCAGAGTGCCTGGAGGAAACCTAAACAGACACAAGGAGAGTGTGCAAACTCCACGCAGTCACCCGAGGATGGAATCGAACCTGGGTTTCTGGCGCTTTGAGGCAGCAGTGCTAACCACTCAGCCACTTATTTTCCGAAGTTTTGATTTTACTTTTCTGATGATGCTCATTTCTGCTGTGACACAGGTTCATAGGCACTCACATTACAAAAAACTCTTCCAACACGTCAGCCATGCCACCCTTTGTTGTCAGGCTATTCAGTTGTGGACAATGTCAAGCCCAAGCCTGTTCTCAATCATCAAATGTAAGCAGTTTGAAATGAAGATTACTGTGCAATTATTGAGAAGGGAAACACTAGGACATTTTACTTTTACTCTAACTATAACCCTGCTAGAGAATAAGTACCCTGCAACTCAGGACAGGCTACAGATTGAACCTGGAATCTTCTCGATTGTGTCCTTCAGCTATCTGTGAAGTCGGTGTATTTGGCCACATACCACACTATTTCATGCAATCATATACTAAAAAAGTGGGTGAAATATGGTATGATTTTTTTATTTGTATTTAAGGATAAATTTTGTGTACTTATTTCTCCTGTTTCTTGCCATTCTTTTCCGTGCATGTATGATGCACTACATATGGCTGTCCTGAAGACAACTTCTGTGCTCTTATGCAATCACTAACAGGCTAGCAACAGAGTCTAATGTCACTATTTTACTTTTAGCTTAGCCATCTTCATCCCATATTGACCTGTCTTGAGTTAGAAATTGAGTAGTGTTTGAAGGTGAGGATAGTGACTGCTTTCATGGTCCTAGCATAATTAACAGTTAAAATATATCAATGTATTTCTAGATTTTATGAGTTTATGCATTTAATTTTTTATGCAATGTTATATTGTTACTCATAATGTTTACTTGATTCAGGGAATAATTTAAATGGATTAAAATGTGCATTTACTTCCCAATTTGTAAATTGGAATGTTTGGTCTCCGGTGGATTATAGTCATGTATATCGAAAGATTACATCTTCTTATACTATCAGCTTTCCATTATGTATTCTCATGTTTCTAATTGTAGTGGGAATTGCTTATGTAAACAGGTCATACTATAATTATATCCTCCTGCCATCAGTGACACGAGCACTTCAGCTTCTCCTGTACTGCACAGTAACTCCAACACTCCTCCAACTGTGTGCCTGCTTCACGATTTGCTGGAAGTTTGTCTATTTAACTATAATATGATAAGGATTCAAGCATTCCATAAAAACTAGAACTACATAATTGGGCTTGATAGCAGCTGTACTTTGGAATGACAAGTGACATTTTTGTGCCTCGATTGTGTACTCATCACAAGGCCAGCACTGAGTGCTATCTTGTTGAAAGTATCAGTGCTAGTGTTAACAGCACACTCTCAATCTATGCAGAGCAGGCAAAACGGGTCATCAGTAAATGTGTTATGCCGACTTCATGGCAGCACTGCCTTTTTGGCTGGCACTCCCCCTCTAGTTAACTCTTTCTGTTAACCTTATACTGTTTATTGAAAAAGTATTCAGAAGCAGAAATAACCCCACAGCAATGCTTTTTAAAGGGACTATCAATCAATTTCAGTTTGGTTGTTGATTACTTTCTTCTGGCTGTATTTGAGTTTGTGGAACTTCTTTGAGGAATGGGTTATTGGTGAAGTCTAGAGGCATGGTGGTGAAAATGGAGAAGACAACAGTTGTGACTGCAAAGGTTCAGGACACGTCACTTGCTCCTCCTCATGCTCTGTTGGACTGCAGCATGACTGGGAAAGGAAATGGAGATAGCACAGAAAAGGAAAGTTTACTTTCAGTGTGGAGGATTCTCAGCAGGAGACCATTTCAATCCGGGGGCTTCTGGGTACATTTTCAATACTTCCATTTAAGCCAGGAGCATTTTGTACATCAACTGAGTTTTAAGAATAAATGCTGACAGACCTCTATCAGCTCTTGCAACTGGAACCAATACCTCAGAGCAAGACATGCGTGGTGTTTGTTTAGATAACCAAAGTTCTTAATTTCCTCATGTCAGGATACTTCCAAGCTGGAATAGGCAACATATCTAACATGTCCTGATTCAATTGCTGCATGAAAGAGATGAGTGGCTCTGTAAAACAGGAGAGGGAACTTCATCATGTTCAGCCTGACCAGAGAAGAGCATCTGGCCTCTCCATATACAAAATGCCATTGACTGCCATTGCAATTGCCAAATCTCAGTGCTGTGATGTATGGCAATCACAAAGATTCCCGCAGTTTGAATGTGATGACTCTCAGTACATTATGCTTGGTGAATGCTTGCTAACCTGGTAGCAATCATTATACTTTCACACTGTGTCAGCCTGCTGTTCCTTCAATCTTTCAGCCACCCTGTAAAACAGAATCCATTTTACACCTGGCTTGTGATTGTCAACTAATATCTCATTAAATATTCATATACTGAGAGCCATGCTAGCATAAAGAACATCCAAAAATATCTGGGATACTGAAACATCAGTTCGCCTCTCTTAATTTCTCTGGAGGAGTCCTCCAGTACTATCAGGTAGCTTGATTCATGATGATGTGTTGCGTCCTCCACAATTGACTATTGTAAGTGTACAATCTTTGTCACTAGGGATTTTGTGAGCCTTCCATGAGGAAGTGGTAGAGGACAGAAAAAGGAAAAGACAGTTAACACATCCACATACTGTGCATGTTGTTCATGTGTGGTACATGTAACTCCGGTTCCTTCTGAATATCACTGTACATTTTTGTTACACCTCATCATTGTAATCTCCCCTTGGTCACAATCCAGAGATAAATACCACCCTAGAACTAATGTTACATAACAACATTTTTATTCAAGACAATTCTAATATTCATGCAAAATTTAATTAATAACCTTTCTGCATTCCCTTAGCACTTGTTTTGTGGAACCATTTCCCGGCTCAATTCTTTATTCAGTGCTATTTATTAGCCGCAGCAAGACTGTGTAAAGTCTGCAGATAAAGGAAATCCTTGAACAGTTTTGGACTTAAATGGGTCGGCTTTGGACTGCAGTCCAGTGGCAACAATCTGGCTGGCTGGCTGACAGGCACCTGGCAGGTCCAGCTGTCATTCTGAGGGTATTCAGAAGGCTCTGCCTCTAATCAATCCCTAAAGTGGTGCGTCCTCAATGTGAATAATTTGTTGAAGTACAGGTTTCTGTGAAACTTTGAAAACCGCTTTGAACGTGGGTATCTGCAGCCATGGTGGGAGACATCTGTGCTGCATGGCACTAACCTAAGGTTTCAAGGCTCATGACTGAAATTTCACTGCAGCACTCAGAGTTTGGTCTCTTCTGCCTGTGCTGCAATGGGAGCTGAGACTTCAGCCGCTAGATATTCACCATATCAAGGTTGGGTTGGAAAGTGTTCAGATTGGAGTTACTCGCATCAAAGCAGATACTCTTTAAGCTATGCATGAAGTCTATATCAAGTTGAAGCACTTGCTGTAACAACACCCACTGTGGTAGGCCTGCAAAGTCACCATAAATTACTGTTAGTAATTTTTTTTCTGTTTGCCATGCCGTCAAACTGTTAATTTGTGCCCTCTGTTTCTGAACATATATATGACATTGTTCTCTGGGACGTTGATGCCCACACTATATGGATTTATTCACAAAGTTAGGGGTTGTGAAACGTGACTAAGAATTATATAGAGCAAAATTATGAAATCCTACCGAGAGAAGCTATGGTTTGTGGCAGCTTCGTGCTAATTGTGATTATGGCATCATGAAAACACCACATTTTTTTTCTCACAGAATCTCCAAACTTGAAGACTTCCTATCTTTCTCAGCAATACTATTATCTGAAACATTCCCATGTCTGAAACATTCCCATTTTCCTCTACCAGCAACTGAGTAGCACATATAAATGTTTAAACTGTTAATCCCGATGCCCTTTTTTCAGACTTTTTAACAATTACTGATGAAATTGTGCATCCCACCTAGAAGATCTGTGCATCCCAAGCGTGGATGTGACCCACTAGTTGAGAAATACTGCTTTGAGGTACGTACAGTTTCAGAAGCTAAATTGATTCCAAAAGAGATTGATCATGAAAAGTCACTCGATCTTTGCCTGCATGCTTCCACACTGTTTGCTGACATATCACTTTTTGCATATCTGAAAGGAGAAAAGCACAAATGTAGAATTGTTGCATCTGGGAATTGCATATTGACAGCACTGGCAGCTGGTGTATCAGATGAGTTTGTGGGACAGGGGAGAAATGTGTTTTAAGAAAGTGGATTTAGAATGAACATAGAATCATCCTCTGTGGCCTCAGCCTTGTATCTGGTCATGATCTCGATTACCACTGTCTCCTCCTTGGGGTGAATACGTGCTGCTGTATGTGTCACCCGAGTTAGATAGTGCTGCTTCCTGTTATGTGTCAATTTATCTTGGAAAAGAGATTGAAATGTGTCAAAGAGCGTGATACAATGTGCTTAGGTGATGTAGTTGCCGTGGTTGAATAACTGGCTATATGTGCGAATTGTGAGGTCTGCAGCACCGTTAAATGGCTGAGGTTGAGGTATGGCTTTAAATATGAGGTATGAGTTATGTTTGAAAGGGTATCTTAGCAACTCTGTTGGTTGAGTTGGGTCAGGATGAAGTGCATCAAGCTATGCAAGAGGTTTCTGGTTCATTTGTAAAGATAGAGAATTTGAAGGTGAATTCCCTGACCGTTATCACTCATGTGAAGTCATTAAACTTAATTCAGCACTGCATCAATATCATGGGGCCAACACGGTTGGCATTGGCTCCTATAATTATCTTCTGTCCTTTTGTATGGGATTGTTTAGGAACCTTCTTGTCCCCTGCTATGAAGATCTCTCCCCTCCTGTGCACGTCCTTCACCAGACTCTTGAGTGCCTGATCAAGAAGGGAGACCCACAAAGACCTCATACCTTCCCTTGTTGCCAACATGTCCTCCCCACTGCCCAGTGACCTTCATGCCACAAACCTACCCACCCCCCCCAAAATTCAACTTTGACCTGGAGTCTAATGATATTAGGAACAAAAACAAAGTTGCTGGAAAAGCTCAGCAGATCTGGCAGCATCTGTGGAGGGAAAAACAGAGTTAATGTTTCGGATCCGGTGACCCTTCCTCAGATCTAATGATATTAGGCTTTGCATGGTGTCATATTGGCAGCAGCCATACCTCTGTGGTTGTGCTGGTGTTCAATGGAGTTGCAGGGCTCTGTTTAGCTAGTAGCTCTCAGTAGATAGGCCTTCAACTCATGGGATCCTTAATTCTGAGGACATATTGCATAGATTAATGCTTCTGAAAGACATGGTTTTGAAGTTCTGATGAACTCTGCCCAATTTGATAATGCCAAACAATCTTTAAGTGGAGAATCAGGAATCCAGCATGAAATCCTGAATGGGTAATTAGTGACACACCTGACTGCGGATAATTGTATCTAACAGTATAACTTGAACTCATTGCTATCATGCAATAAACTGCCTTGTTTAATATAAGACAATAGGAACTACCCCCTTAACAGCATTGTGTGTATACCTACACCACATGGATTACAACAATTCAAGAAGGCAGCTCACCGTCACATATTCAGTGGCAATTAGAGGTGGGCAATAAATGATGTCCAAGCAAGCAATGCCCACGTTCTGTGAATGAATTAAAAAAATAAACAACTAACAAGAGGAGGAAGATCCACAAATATCCACACCATCAATGATGGAGAAGCCCAGAAGATCAAAGCAACGGACAAGGTTGAAGTATGTGCGTCTATACACAGTCAGATGTGTTAGCCTCTTTCTGAGGTCTCCAGCATCACAATTGTCAGTCTTCAGTCAATTCAATTCACTCTACATGATATCAAGAAATGAATGAAGGTACAAGATAATGCGGAGAGTATGGGTTCTGAATAGGACTGAAGACCTGCGAGCGAATCTAGTTCAACCTCAACATTGGTGTTTACCTGGCATTGTGCAAAGTTATCCAGATACACAACATTGGTGTTAATCTGGCAGTGTGGAAAGTTGTCCATGTATATCGTGTCCGTAAAAAGATGCTCAGGTCCAAAACAGCCAATTATTGCCCTGCTAGTCTACTCTTGATCACAAGAAAAGTGATGGGTAAAGTTGGCAACAATTTTATCAAGCAGCTCTTACAATATAATAACTTGGTCATTGATGCTCACTTTGGGATCCACCAGAGCTAATCAGCTCCTGACCTCAATACAGCCATGGTCCAAACATGGGCAATTGATATGAACACAAGAGATGAGGTGAGAGTGATGTCCAAGGCAGCATTTCATTGAGTATAGCATCAAGAAGTCATAACAGAATTAGAGTCAAAGGGAAGCAGGAAAACAAAACCCCAGAGATAGTAGGAACTGCTCCCACTCCTTGGAGGACATGTCAATCCTGGGCCTCCTGCATTGCCACGATGATGCCACCCAAACGCTGCAGGAACGGCATCTCATATTTCACTTTGATACCCTTGGGCTGCAGGGTTCCCATGTGGACTTCACAAGCTTCAAAATCTCCCCTCCCCCGACCGCAGACCGCATCCCCAAACCAGCCCAGCTCATCCCCGCCTCCCTAACCATTCCTCCCACCTCAAGCCCCACCCCCATCTCCTACCAAATAACCTCATCCCGCCTCCTTGACCTATCCGTCCTCCCTGGACTGACCTATCCCCTCCCTAACTCCCCACCTACATTCACCTTTACCCGCCTCTTTGACCTGTCTGTCTCCTCTCCACCTATCTTCTCCTTTATCCACCTTCTACCTGCCTCCCCCCCCCTCCCTATTTATTTCAGAATCCCCTTCCCCTCTCCCATTTCTGAAGAAGGGTCTCGACCCGAAACCTCTGATGCTGCTTGGCCTGCTGTGTTCATCCAGCTTTACACTGTGTTATCTTAAACAAAAACCCAGTGCTGATTGGAATTATAACCAGCCCGAAGGGAGGTGCTTGTGATTGTAGATTAATCATCTCAGTTCAAGGACATCTTGCAGGAGTTCCTCAGGGTAGATATTTTTAACCCACCTATTCAGGTGTGTTATGGTATACCTCAGGAGCAGGTGGGATTTGAACCGAGGTCTCCTGGCACAAATGTAAGGACACTATCACTGTGCCTCAAGAACCCTTCATTCCTCAAGGTGCTTTCCTAGGCCTAACCATCTTCAGCTGCTTCATCATGACCTTCCATGATAAGGTTAAAAGTGGGGATGTTAGTTGATGATTGCACAATGTTTGGCATCATTTGTAGCTGTTTCCCTATGCAGTAAAACTCAGATAGCATCCAAGCTTTGTCTGATAAGTGGCAAGTAACATTTGCATCATGGAAGTATCAGGAAATAGCCTTCACAGACAAAACATAAACTTGATTATTACCCCTTGATGCTCAGTGGAATTATCTTCACTGGATCCCTGACAAAGAACATCCTGGTGGTTACCATCGACCAGAAACTGAACTGGAACAATGAATATTGTGGCTGCAAATAATTCTGTGGTAATTAATTCAACCCCTGTCTGTCCAATTCCTGCCCACTGTCTATAAGGCAACAAGCCAGGAGTGTGATGGAAAATTCTGCACTTGCCTGAATGGGTATATACCCAAAAACACTGAAAAAACTTGACATCATCCAGGATTAGGGAGAACACTTGACTGGCACTCTACCCACCATCTTCAAAATTCACTTCATTCCATCAATGCGTAATGACAGCAGTGGATACCATCTACAAAATGTAATGCAGTAATGTACTAAGACTTGTTTGATTTGCACCTTCTAAACCCATGACTTCTATCAACTAGAAGGACAAGAGCAGTAGATACCTAGAACACAATGTCTGCAAGTTCCTTTACAAACCACACCTAATTCTGACTTGGACCTATATCACCAATCTTCACTCTTACCGGGTTGAAATGCTGGAACTTACTCCCTCACAGCATTGTGGTTGTACTTACAGCTCAAGAACTGCACCGGTTCAAAGATGTAGTTCACCACTATCTTCTCCAGAATAATTAGGGATGGATAATAAATATTGGCGTAGCCAATAATGGCAACATCTCCATTTTTACAAAACTCACAGCGCCAGCAGTGGCCACATACTGTAAATTTTTGAAAATAATGGAAACCCATGACCCTCCATTAAATCCTATCCACTGTAGCAGAATGCACCAATTCTGTTGCAGAGCAAGCGCTAAGTTGTGTTTGCAAACATTATGCAGTACCATATTCCAAATCATGATGTTCCCCTATTTTCAATTATTATTCAATTCCCAGCTGGTATTCTCTAACTTTGTACACACATTTCTGGAATAAATAGCCAAGTGGTTAAGCTGACCTCTCAGGGAATCAGGATATGGGGAATGGGCAGCAAACAGAGGTGAGGTTGATGATTACCCATGAACGGTGGAGTCAGGCTCAAGGGCCAGTACAGGCTATTCCCACTCCTGTTTCTTCTGATTTTACATTTGGCTGCGCACAGATCTCATGATTTCCAGTAACAGTGAGGGATAAGGTGGAATCTTTTTGGAGTTTAAGCGATGTGGGATATGGTGTGATTTGCAGCAGAATCATTGGAAGAGCCTGGAGAGTCCGATCTTGATGTTGAGAACATCTCCCCTTATCTTTTATCCTTATGACAAGTGGTGCAGCGAATTTCTCACTAGACAGTGGTGAGTTGCAAATAAAGGGATTATTGCTTGTTAAACACCTTCTTAATCAGCCCAACTTGCCTCACTGATATTCAGCATGCCAGACAAGCTAGATATTGAGAAAGTTTGACATGGAAATCAGAGTGAGTATCTGGCAAATTCAGCTTACTGCTTGTTCTGAGGGACCACCATATTATGTGATATCTCAGGGCTTGATCCACAGGCATTCAGTTGGTCGGACATTTAAATTTTGACATCTCTGCAGAAATGGCCCTAGTTTTCTGCAAATCCACAATTCTGTTCTTATATGGGATGAGGAGCCGAAATTTGGACATCCCTCCACCTGTGCGAGTTCTCTGTTCCTGTTATGGGCTGTCTTTTCCTGTCATGAGAGAAAGGGAGAAATTGAGTGAGATGAAAGTGGGTGGTACAGCTATTAGCACTGGTGCAGGTGATGGAAAGGTGGTGTGGTGTTCTGAAGGAATGATTAGGTGTGCAAGGTTGGTGGTCTTTGAGTTTCCGGGGTGTGGGTGTTTGGACACGTAGAGAATGTGAGTGAGGGAAAATGTTGGAAGCAACAGTGGGAGTGGTAGAGCGTGAGCCTTTGTGGGAGGTGGGTGAAATTGCAGAGATAGAGTGAGTTTGAGGTAGCATAGAGATCAGTAAGGTATTTACTCTGGCACAGCAGGGAAAGCTGTTGACTGCTGGCCACTCCTCCACACTATAGAGTTACACTAATCCAGTGACAACCTTGGACTGGTCTATCAGGTTATGGGGGTGTGGCTGTCTCTGCTGGTCCTCTGGGAAGTATACTCCTCTCTTTTGCAGTACATCCTTGACCAGAACCTCCAAGCCCCTGTTGGAGAATTGTGGTGCCACCTTTCCCTTCTCCAATATCATCTGCAAATATCCTTGACAGAGTAGGGCAGCTTCGAGTGCTTGTCTGGATACACAGTGCCCTTTTAAAGATGCCATGAATGCAAGGGATGTTCCAGAGGATAGCTACTGAATGGCAAGTTGTTTATGGAATGACACGTGTTAAGATTGGGCTGGATTTGGGCATGCCAGAACAGTGTTGGTTGTTAATGAGGTGAGTTTGTAAGATATGGCTAGGAACCTGTTGCAGAAATCCCTCCAAAAAACTTGACACTTCCAGGACTTAGCCAAAAAAGCCCCACCAAATTCAACCCATGGTGATGTGTGATTGTATCACAGGTCATGAAGGACATTTTTGTTTTTAGCCATTTTTATATATTTTAGACCTAGTGCAAATATGTTATGTGTGGTCACTTAACTATTTAGGCATGCACCCAAAACGTTAAGCTATCTTTTGTCTTTCTGACGCTATGTCACTGCAGTTTCACCATTTTCTAATTTGTTACAAATATACTGCATTGATTCTTTTCACTTTGACTTAAACTAATAGTTGTTTTTACATAATTTCTATACATCATGAAATCTTACACTGTGATGAGAGAAAGCATGATGGCTTCCCCAAGTTATGATGTGTTTAGTTGTTGCTGGTGTCTGCCTACTTTGCACCGTTGTAGGCTAATCATGGTTGGCAAGTACCAATTGTTGCGTTGACCATCAGTAGTGATAATGATAGTTACCATATTTTTATAAGTAACACTGAAGAAGATTTCATCTTTACTCATCAAATTTCAGTTACCAAGTATGTTGCCCAGTGAAAACCAGCAAGCTTTGATTTCCATTTGGTACTGATTTGGCTCCTTCCATTTGGGGCAGTCGATAAGTGTACTTAAGCAATTTGATCTGAAAATCATAACTGGTAACGGGAGGATTAGCTAGCGTTTTGAATCCTAGTCATTGAGTACTCATCTGTGCCCTAGAGGGGGTGGTATACGCATACGTGGGGAGGAGATTGAGACTTTCCTGTGTTGCCTCCCCTAGTGGAACAGCCTAAAGCACTGCCTTGGCTCGTGTGAAACAAATACTGTTTGGTTAGGTGGCATACTGGTGCCCTGCTGGAGTCTTGTAATTGGAGTCTCTGGAAGTCTGACAAATAGGGAAAATCCTAACAGATGTGACAAGTCATTTTCTTCTTTAGATAATTTCCAAGCTATGTATGCAGGATCTGTTTGTCCATCTGTAAATGTTATTTGCTCCAAAGTTAATTTGTCCGAAGTTGATAGCTAACACAAATCATGGGCAATCATGGGTGACCTGGAAAGTACCCATTATATTTGCACTAACAATGTTCTGTGACCAAAGTCAGAAGTCACAGTTGGACTATAACCTGGTGTCATGTGGTTTCTGACTTTGTCCACCCCAGTCCAACACCGGCACCTCTACAACATGCTCTGTGGCATCAGTGAGATGCTAAATTTTCTCTTCCCTCTTTGTTCTCTTCTGACTCTTACTGCACAGATTTATCAGATACCCAGTTGTATTTTGTTATACTGTAGCCAGATGGCTTTTGTGGTACTTGGTATACAGTTGGCCAATGGAACTGAATGTTGGGGTTTAAGCAATGTTGGCTAAGAATCTGTCTGCAGACTTGATTAGACCACAACAAGGGTGGTGTGAATGGACATAGATAATACATGCCATCGATATAGACAAAGGGTGCATTTGCATTTGAATCCTTCCATCGGCCAGCCAGATGGCACCTGGCCTTCGTCACCTGCACCATGAACAGTGTGAATGATCAAAGGCATTATTGTTACTTTCAGAATGGAACATTGAAGTTATCTCTGACCATTAAGGATTGCACTTTATTTGGAGGGCTTACTAGAAAGGCATATAACTTTGGATTTGGCCTTGGGGAAGCAACAGAAACTTCACCAACAGAGATGCTACGGACAAGATGCTGTTTCTAGAGAGCTCAGCTGCAATGCGAGATCCACGTCAGAAGAAGACAGAGAGAGACTATTGAGCTTCACCAGCCCATCCCAAATTCAAATGTACAGGCAAAATATGTCTGTAATTAAATGTTGAGTGGCTTGCTTATTTTAACTATTTGTTTAATAAAAGTTGTGACTGTTTAATCAATTATCTGACATGTGTCTGTTGGCCTTGATTCTACAAAATACGTGGGGAAAAGTGTTTAGGTGACATATTATTTGGGTGTGTGCATTGTGCCACAAATTACAACACAATACAAAAATTCGTTCTTAAGAAGGGTCACTGGACTTGCAACGTTAATTCTGCTTTCTCTCCAAAGATGCTGCCAGACCTGCTCAGTTTCTTCAGCATTTTCCATGCTTGTTTCAGATTTCCAGCATCAGCAGTCCTTTTGTTTTATTTTAAAGTTTATTTTAAACTTGTCTAAAACACTATTTTAAACTCAACTGGAGAATAGGGCCCAGTTTTTGGTGCTGCATTTTAGGAAAGATGTGAAGGCCTTACAGAGAGTACAGAAGGATTCACAAGAATATTTCTAGGGATGAGGAACCTCAGTAACAGAGAGATTTGAAATATTGGAGCTGTTTTCTTTGGAGAAGAGGTTTGTAGAGATATTCAAAATCATGAGTGGTCTGACGGAGGGGATAGGGAAAAAGCTGTTCCCATTGGTAGAAGGATCAAGAATGATGGGGCATAATTTAAGTTAATTGGTATGAGAAGCTATGGAGATGAAACTTTTTCATATAGTGAGTGGTTAAAATCTAGAATACACTGCTTGAGCTTGTGGTGGAAGCAGGTTCAGTTGAGGAATTCAAGAGGAAATTGGATTATTATCTGATTAAGGAAGAATATTTGGAGCTTTGGAGAGAAGACGGGTGAATGGCATTTGGTGAATTGCTCATTTAGAGAGCCAGCACAGACACACAGCAGGCTGAATGCTCTCCTTCTGTGCTGTAACAGTTCTGTGATTCTATGTATGATTGCATTAATTAGGTCTTTGCCAGTTTTTTCAACTTATTTTGTCACATTTTTGAAATATACCCTCTTCTAGCTGTCAGATTTAGTCTTTGGTCTGAAGGTTTGATTTTATCAATGGTTACTAAACAAGCAATGATTATTACGTTTGAGACATTTTGCAGATTGATCGATGGTACCTTCAGTATCATTTGTTAGAATAATGTTGGTTTCTGTAACAGTAATCTTGAGTAAAACTTATGCCATTTCTGTATTTGCTTTTCTTTGTTCAGTCTCTTCTGTCTGCCAGAAGGCTTGTAGAGTAATGGGCTTCTTAAACTATTCACACCATCCACTATCCCCTTTCGATCAACATGTCTAAGCCATCCTGGTGACCTTCCACCCAGAGGCCAACATGGGCACCGGGCTGGCTACCTGGAACAGAGGGTCTCAGTTTACAGCTAGCCCACACAGGGAGAGAGAAACAAAGCTCTGCTTCAAGTAGAGACTGAAGTGGACTGTTAGGCTGTTGTCTGCCTGTCTAGAGAAGTGGTTATATTCATGCAGTGTTCATGAGAGTCCTTCCAGTGACAGAAAATGTCAAACAGGCTTAACTGTTAGGCAGGCCCAGGCTGAAGAAAAGCATCTGAGAGCTATTCCTTATCTTTTTATTAAATTGTATATTTCATCAACAAGACCACTTTTAAAGAAAAGCGTTAAGCTCCTTTTGAGACAGAAAGCAATGTTGTGTGGGCTTGTGCTATTTCGACCAGAAAGTCCTAAGTTTGATTCCTGACCTATCGTGATTTTATTGATTCAGCCTAAGCCATGGTTGTTGTACTAAATTACACACTGGGCCTGGGTGATGGAGGTGAGTGTCTTCAAGGCTTTGCTTCTGATCACCGTCCAGTGTCTGTTATTGCAAATCTATGTGAACGGATGCTACATAAGGGACAAGTTCGGTGTTCAGTGCTGTCTGACAGAGCCACTGAGCTACAGTTCTCATTATAGCCTTGGCTCAAACACAGACAAAAGAGCTGAATTCCAGAGGTGACATGAGAGTGACAGCCCTTGACATCAAGGCAGTATTTAACTGAGTGTGGAACTAAGGCCAAGAAAAATTGAAGACAGTAGCAATCAGGAGAAAACGCTCCACTGGCTGGATTCCTAGTTAATATAAACAAAGGTGGTTATTCATTTCAGCCCAAGGACATTCATTCAGGAGTTCCTCTGGGAAGTAGGCCCAGTACCTTCAGCTGCTCATCAATGATCGTCCTTCCATTACAAGATTGTATGTAAGTAAGGATATTTGATAATGAGTGCACATTGTTCAGTTTCATTTGTAATGCCTCAGATGTTGAAGCAGTCTGTGCCCACATACAGCAAGACATGAACAACATTTAGGCTTGTGCTGATTATAGCAAATAACATATGTGCCACACAAGTGACAAGCAATGACTATTGGAACAAGAAGGAAGCTAACTATCTTCCCTTGATTATTCAAGGGCATTACAAATGCTGAATTCCCACCATCAACATTGACCAGAATCTTAATTGGACCAGCAGGTCAGAGACTGAGAGTCTCTTATTTATGATTAACATTATGTCGAACAAAGAAGTGAACCTCCAATTTGGGTAGATACCAACTTTGTTGTTCATTATGCAGGGTTTGCTCTTTGTGAGACTTAAAGCTATAGCCACATATCTTTGCAACACAAGCAATATCACATAAAAACCGAAAGAACTGCGGATGCTGTAAATCAGGAACAAAAACAGAAGTTGCTGGAAAAGCTCAGCAGGTCTGGCAGCATCTGTGAACAAAAATATCAGAGTTAACGTTTTGGGTCCAGTGACCCTGTTTCAGTTCTGCCAGATCTCTGTAAGAACAAGTTACCTTTTCTCAACCCCCTGCTTTTTCTCCCCCAGAGCCCTGTAACTTCTTTTTCTCTTTTCAGATCACTATTCAATTCTCTTTTATAAACCTCCACCTCACTCTCAGGCAGAACATCCCAGCTCTTAACCACACACCATCTAAAAAAAAGCTTTTCCTCATGTTGCCAATGCTTGTTTTGTCAATCAGTTTAAAATACTTTAAAACTGTCTTTTGGATCCTTCCTCAATGAGAACTATTTCTCCTACCACTCTGACCCGCTCCTTCATGATTTTGAACATCTCATCCATCCTCCTGTTAGGTTTCTCTTTATAATGAGAACAGCACCAGCTTCTCCAACCTATCCACACCACTGAAGTTTCTCATCCCTGAACCAATTTTGTGAATCTTTTTCTGGATTGTCTTTAATGCCTTTGCATCTTTGCTGCAGTGTATTGTCCAAATCTGATCCCAAAACTTTGTTGAGATTCAGCCTGTGTTTTAAGCAAGTTTATCACAACTTTATAGCTTTTATAGTCTGTGGCCCTATATATAAAGCATTATTAAAAATGTTCTTAACCTATCCTACCACCCTCAGTTATTTGTGCATTTTTTGATTGAGGGGTGGGAGGAGGCTCATGTGGTCCACAGACCATGGACCTCCTTGGTGTTTGACCTACTTTGTAGATTTTTTGTAAGAATAAAATTGCTATCTCATGGCGGTATTGGGTCATTATCTAGGACTGCTAGCACCATGCTTCAAGTGCCATGGACGTTCCCAACTACAGGCACATTTTATTGCTCTGGCACGAAAGTGTTTGTGGTTTGACTGTGTTTTTGAGCATTGTAATAATGTACTGGATTTTCTGGTAGAGAGATAATCATGTGTGAAGTGTAGATGGGAATTGTGTATGGGGATCCAATGAAAACCCATCAAAGCAGACATGAAGAGACTGCCTGGGAAATTAAAATTTCTGATAGGCAATTCTCCTGCACGTCAAACCCTCTGAAAATATTCATTTAAATCAGAGAGTTTGGAAGGTTCCACTGCAGTTAAGTAAATAGTTTCCCCAAGAAAAGTTAAATTATTAACTGCCAAGTCTAACTCTTGAGTAATGATTCTGTTGATCATCAACATACTTCACGCTACACCTTTCCCAGACCTTATTCATCCCAGACCTTGACCTACAATCTCTGGCAATTGACATTCCCTCACCACCAGACCCGACAACCACCTCTATGCCTTTGAGCCAACAACCTCTCAGGATTCGACTCCTCTTTCCCCACTACCATATCTAACCTCCTTCCCCATGGCTGGACCCAACCGTTCCTGCCCCTGCTGCTAGACCTAGACCTGCCAGACATCGACCTCCCTTCCCTGACCTGGACTGTCATTCTGCTATCATCAGACCTTACTGACACCCCTTGCCCTACCAGCAGATTTAATCATTCCTTCCTCTGCTCTGGACCTGACCACTCCTCCTGTTGCCGGATTTGAACTTCTGTCCTGCCACCAGACCCAGTCACCCCTGCTTTGGATGGTGCAACACCCCACACCCTTCCCCACTGCTGAAATTAACTCACTGTGGGACCCAAGTCCCACTCTGGGCCTGACCCCCATATCTTGCCACTAGGCCAGACCTGCCCTGCACCAACCTGCACCTTCGGACACCCCTGCTGGAAGCAAACCTACTTTTCATGTTGCCTTACTAGCCCTACTCCCACAACTGCCCATAACTTGACACCATTCCCAACACCAGAACTGATATCTTGTCTTCACTGAACCTGATATGCCCCTCCCATCTCAACACCACCGCCCCCCCCACCATGGGCGGCATGGTGGCTCAGTGGTTAGCACTGCTGCCTCACAGTGCCAGGGACCCAGGTTTGATTGCACCCTCGGGCGGCTGTCTGTGTGGAATTTGCAAGTTCTCCCTGTGTCTGGTGGGTTTCTGCCGGGTGCTCTGGTTTTCTTCTATAGTCCAAAGATGTGCAGGTTAGGTGGATTGGCCATGCTAAATTGTCCATAATGTTCAGGGATGTGTAGGTTAGGTGCATCAGCCACGGAAATGTGGGTTACAGGAATAGGGGAGTGGTTCTGGGTGCGATGCTCTTCAGAGGGTCAGTGTGGACTTGTTGGAGCAAATGGCCTGTTTCCACACTGTGGGGATTCTATGGATACCCTAAAACTCTTTTGCAACTTTTGCAAAAACTTTTGCAACCTTGTGCCCTGAGAGACAACTCAACCTGTATCTTACCTAACTGGGACCTTACCCTTGGCACTCTACCTCTCCTAGACCCCTACGCTTACCCACTTGGCACACTATTTATCTGGCACTCTACCCACTTTTCCCCTGGTATCCTATCACCCCAGCCCCCTTACATCTCATTTACCTTATGTACTTAACATTTCATAGCTGTGACCTTACCGATTTCAGAATACGGGAACTGACCGCTGTGATACGGTGGGTGTGCTTTGCCTTCTGCTGACTGTTCGATGCTAAGAGAGATCCATCAGATGGAAGTACAGCTCTGCATTTCTGAAGGAGCCCTAACCAGAATCTTCAGTCAGTATTATGGAGCTCTCTTGTTGCATTTTCAAAAAAAGTGTAGTGACAATCTGTGTGAAATTGTCACTCCTTGGAAAATTGGGCCTAACATATCTTAATTGCTCATTCTATGCGTTGATTTTTCACGTGAGCCTAACAAGCAGGCTATTCCAACATGGAAGGCATTGAGATAAACCTAAAATCAAATATTGCAGATATTGAAAATGTGAAAATCAAATACTGAAATGCTTAGCAGATGAGGCATTGATTTTTCTTCTCTGCAGCTTATTCAGACTCAACCCCGAGTTGCAAATTAAAGATCCAACTTTAGATTTTTTTTTCTCAGCCACAGTTGTGCTAGTCTTTTGCGTAGGCAGTTTGAATGTTCAAGGTTTAACGGAAGCCCATATAGTTGAGCATCTATCCGTGTGCAAGAATAACTCAGGTGAACAACAGTAGCACTCCTGTTTTGTTCTAAACTGGATTATCACATCTTTAGCATGCATCCTTAAATGCATTATCTCAGTACCTCCTCAGAGCGACTGAGAAAGCTCTTTGTACAATAATATCCAATCTAAATTATTATACTGCATTACTTAACAGCAAAACAACAGCAACTATTGGTTCACAATTCAGCCAAAGTTTGCGTATTAATATGCAATATACATAATACAAAAAGTGTGTTCTGCTATTGCACCAATGCACGAGATATAGCAAATTAACCAAGCACACAAAATAGAAGCAGAAGTATGTCATTTGGTCCCTTGGGCCTGCTCACAAAGATTATGGCTGATCTATTTGTGTTTTGAATTCCAGTTTTGAATTCCAAATTCCCAGCAGAAGACGATTTGAGTCTTTGCTGAGTCTCTGAAGAAAGGTTAGGTAGTTCCATTCCCCTATCATTTCACCAAAGATTTGCTTTTTCTTTGTTCACTTTGGACCTTGTCCATTCCTTTGGAACCTGCTTCTATTACTTTTTGGGCAGTGTGTTTTAGATACCAATTGTAAAATGATTTTTCCCCATGTTACTATTAGTTCTTTTGTAAATCATTGGAAATCTGTTTCTAATTATATCCTCTGTTTGGCAAGAGAGTTGAGAATCACAGAACCGATACAGCACAGAAGGAGTCCACTCGGTCTATTATGCCTGCACCGATTTTTTTTTTCAAACAATCATTAATACTAACTGCAAATCTCCTGCCTGTCCCCCATATCCTTGTACACTATTCTTAACACACAATCATGCCCTCTTCAATGCCTCATTTGAATCTGCCTCCACCATATTTCTAGGCAGTGCATTCCATAGCTTAACTCCTCGCTGTGTGACAAAGGATTTTCTCATAACTGTTTTGCTTCTTTTGTTCAACACTTTAAATCTTTTTCCTATTCTTTTTATGAATGGAAACAGTTTTTCTCTATCTTCTAGCCCACTTATGATTTTGAAACCTCTGTTAAATCTCCTCTAAGTCATCTTTTCTCCATGGTAAACAACTTTTTAAAATCAATCGTCATTAGCTAAGTTTCTCATTCCTGGAGCCATTCTTATAAATTGCCTCTGTATTCTGTCCAAAGCATTCACATCTTTCGTACATGACCACAACTGTAGACAATACTTTACTTTAGATTTAACGAGTGTCAAAGACAAGTTTAACATTATCTTGCTCTTGTATTCTATGCCCCTATTAATAAAGCCAAGGTCACTGTATGTTTTATTAAATACTTTCTACACCTGTTCACATTCAATGATCTGTACACAAAGACACCCAGGTCCCTCTGCTCCTGCACTCCCTTTAGGATTGTACCCTCTGTGTTATGTTGTTTTTCAATTTTCTTCCAATCAAAGTGCATTACTTTACACTTCTCTGCATTGAACCTCATTAGCCGCCTATCCACCCACCCCACCTACTTTATCAATGTCCTTTTGGAGTTACACACTGTCCGCCCCACAGTTGATAATTCTTCCAAGTTTTGTGTCATCTGCAATCTTTGAAATTGTCCCCTGCATGCCAAGTTCCAGATCACTGATATATGACGAGGAAAACAAGGGTCTGAATACTGACCCCTAGGGAACTCCACTACAAACCACTTCAAACCACTTTAAACACTCTAGCCTGAAAAATATCCATGGACCATTACTCTTTGTTTCCTATCACTCAGCCATTTTTGTATTCATATTGCAATTATTCCTTTTTAACCATGACCTATAAATTTCCTCAAGTCTGTTGCGGTACTGCATCAAATGCCTTCTGAAAATCCATGACTATCACATCAACAGCATTAACCTCATTGAGCCCTTCTGTTACTTCTTAAAAAAAACCTTCCTGCAAATTAATTCAGCACAATTTCCCCTTTAGAGATCCATGCTGACTATTCCTAATTTTTCCATGTGACTATTAATTCTGTCGTGAAAAATTGTTATTAGAAGCTTCCGCACTACTGAAGTTAAGCTGACTGATCTTTAATTGCTGGGATTATCCTGACAACTTTTTTTGAACAAGACTGATGATCACAATTTTCCAGTATTCTGACACCTCCCTTGGGTCCAGGGAACGTGGAACCCCTCATTATTTTGAACATCTTTATCAAATTTCATTTCAAACCTCCTTGAGGAAAACAATTCCACCTTCTCCAATCTAACCTCTTGAGGAACCATTTTATTAAACCTTTCCTTGACCCTCTTGAAAGTGTCCATGATATTCTCCCTAAAGTATGGTGCCCAAAATTGGACACAATACTCCAGTTGAAGTTGAGTCACTGTTTCATAATGGGATATCATAAGTTATATGCTATTGTGTTCTATGCTTCCTAGAATCCCGGCTGTCTCTAACTACATACTTGTAGTATAAGCAGTTCAGAGTCAGTTCACTAGGTTGATTCCTTAAATGAAGGGGAGTAATGAGTTTATGAGGAAAGGTTGAGCAAATTGGGCCTAAATTCATTGAAGTTTGGGAGAACGAGAGGTGATCTTATTGAAACATATGAGATTCTGAAGGGGCTTGACGGATTTTTGATCAACAAAGGAGTTAAGGTATGTGAGGCAGCCAGAAAGTGGAGTTATGGCTATAATTAGATGTCATGAACATTTTGAATGAATTGAGGGTCCAATGCCACAGTCTTACTGGATTTTCTTATACAGTATTCTTAATCTGCCTTGCTACCTTTGACAATTTGTGTACATTTGGAACTGTGCTAGTATTCTTTCACTGTTGAAGGGTTAAAAATCATGGAATTCTCTTCTTAACAGCACTGTGGGTGTGTATACACGTGATAGACTGCAGCAGTTCAAGAAGGCAGTTCACCACCACTTTCTTGGGGGTATTTAGGAAGGATAACAAATGGTGGCCTAGCCAACAATGCTCACATTCTATGAAAGCAGACTAAAACAAAATTATCATCAACTCTTTTTGTTAACTTATCAAAAAAATGTGGAATTTTTTTCTGCATTGTATTTCTGTGCTGAGTGAAATTATGTGCATGTAGTTTTTTGTTTTGAAAGCTGTTACTGAGTATTGCTATCTCTATTCATAACAAAAGTAGAATCATATTCAGTAATCCATGCAGAGAATCCAGTCTCTCCCAACAGAATCCGCTTGAGTAGTTTATCAATTACAGATTAATTACTGCTTTCTGTTTTGGCAAAAAACAATCATGCCACACCATTGATAGCTACTGATCTTTGGCTCATGCTTTAAACTTACACTAATACATTTTTGTTTAAAACACATTTAACCATCATTATTTGCAATTTTTTGTGGGATAATGGTTAAAAAAATGAAATCCTGACAGCTGGTAACTCTGCTTCCCTAAGCTTTTTATGCACTTGTTCTATTTGGCCATGTTGCATAGTGATGAAGAATGTGGCACACTTTCCCCCAACCCCCCCCTTTAATTAGGTCAGCAGTGCTGACACCATTTAAGATGCAGCCTTGGCTGCGATTAGCTAATTTAGCTTTAGAGAGGGACAGAATCTGGGTCCCTGATACTTGGTAACCACACAATGCAGCACATTAAGCCATTGAGCCCTAGGGTGGATCTTCTTTCTTCTTTAAAAAAAATTAGAATAAATTTCCTACTTCCATGCTCCGAGAGCAAAGCCTTCGTTGCTGGGCATGTTTAAAAACTTTCATATGTACAGCCTGTAATTTTCTGTTCCTTAGGATAAAGCTACTAGACTTGTGGCTTTCTGATATGCGTTTCTGGCAAACATGAATCTTCATTGAGAAAATGCTAGCTAAAATATTGCCAAAAAATCTCTACAAGGGTGCAGACAGTTAGGTGAGCTTGTGTACTCTCGTAGGTATGCTCCTGAATTCAGAAGTCATTTGTTACAACTTTGAAATAAATTGAAACCATCTGTCTGGAAAAGCAGGGAAAACTTGGATATAACATTTTTTTTTACAAGAGAAGATTACAATTTATGAATAAAAATGAATGTAGTATTTTCCAGAGCAGAAGTAACTATGGACTGAGACCACTACATCTGTGAAAATGATTTGAATTAATGTGAACAGACCTTGCAAATGTTAATTCTGATCTTTGTATCTCCCTGCACTTTTTCTGTGGCTGTAACACTGTATTCCACTCTCTGTTTTGCTGTCCTGATGCACTTTGTATGGTACGATCTGCCTGTATAGCGCACAAAACAACACTTTTCACTGCATGTCAGTATATGTGACAACAATAAATCAAACATTTCTCCTTCACTTTTTTCTGATCACCTTGTATCCTTGAATGCTAACTAGTTTGTTTAGAATTATGGTGTTGGAGGCAGAGCTGAAGTCAATAAGTAGGAGGCTGACGTAGGTATCCTTGTTATCCAGATGTTCCACAGATGATTGTAGGGCCAGGAAAATGGCGTTTGCCATGGACCTGTTGCGCTGGTAGGTGAATTGCAAAGGGTGAAGGCAATTTGGTAGGTTGGAGTTGATGTGAGACATGACTAAACTCCTGAAGCACTTCATAATTACGGAGGTCAGAGCCACCGGGAGGTAGTCATTGAGGCGTGCTGCATGAAAAGGCAGGTGTTGTGGTGGTACAGATTACCAAAAGCAGTAAGCTTTGACTCAGCTGCCTCCACAGTTCTTGGGGGAAGTGTTCCAAAGACACGTGATAATTCGTGAGAGAAATTCTCCACATCTACATCTTAAAAGGGAGAGTCCTTACTTTTGAACTGTAGCTCCCCCCGTCTCCCTCAAAGGAAAACAACCTTTCAGTTGTCAAGTCCTGTCAAGATTTTGTTTCAATTCTACTCAGCATCATTTGGATAAAGACCCAACTCACCCAACCTTTCTTCAAAGGACAATCTTATTCCAGGAATAAGTTGACTGAACCTCCTTTGAACTGTTTTTAATGCAATTATGTCTTTAAATAAGGAAACTGATGTTAATCACAATACTCTAGATACACCCCTAACAACTGTAGCAAAACATTCCAACTTCTATATTCCATTCTCTTTGCACTAAATAACATTCTATTTGCCTTCCTAATCATTTGCTGAACGTGCATACAAGTCTTTTGTGATTCATCGACCAAGACATACAGATCTTTCTGTATCTTAGAGTTCTGCAATCTTTTTCCATTTAAACAAAATACTGCTTTTATATGCTTCCTACCAAAGTGGACAAGTTCACATTTTCCCAACTTATACTTTGATAGTAACAATGGGCCCATCAGTTTAACATCACAGAGCACCTATGTTCTGTCCTTAAAAATGACCCCAAGTTTCCAGATCCCTGCCACTTCAACACACCACCATTTCCCCATGAAATGGGTAGGCAAACAAGGGGATTATGGAGAGTAGAACAGAAAACAAAATAATGCTGGAGATCACAGCTGGTCAGGCAGCAACAATGGACATAAAGTAAGCTAACTTTTTGGGTCTAGATGACTCTTCATCAGAGCTGATCTTCATCAGATCTCAGCTCACATCAGTGAGTCAGCTGGGTTTTGCTGACAAAGGATAATGGTTTCGTGACCATCCCCTGAACATCAGCTGAGTTTCTGGATTAATAGTCTAGTGATAGTACCACTAGGCCATTGCCTCCCCTAACATGTCCCCAAAGGATACCTGATGACAAAATCTC
This sequence comes from Ginglymostoma cirratum, assembly GCA_024137785.1. Lineage (NCBI taxonomy): Eukaryota > Metazoa > Chordata > Chondrichthyes > Orectolobiformes > Ginglymostomatidae > Ginglymostoma > Ginglymostoma cirratum. The sequence continues at coordinate 37,941,828 of JAHRHZ010000023.1, read as the reverse complement.
AGCTGAGTGGAGGAATGCCCAGTACTGCAAGAAGGAGCTCAATATTCTTTCCTGCTCTGCCAGTGTTAAATGCTAGCGTCTACTCTTCAGTACCTCGCACTCACTCCATCTCCACTGCTGTATCCACCTCCCATCAATCCTCAGAGTTAATGATCCCTTATGAAGTAGTGATAGCGATCATAACATGCTAGAATTTAATATTCAGTTTGAGAATGGGATTCTTGGGTTGGAAAAAGCTTTGTCTAACATAAATAAGGGAATTACCATGAAATGAGGATATAGTTAGCCAAAATGGACTAATTGGATAGATTAGAAGGAAAGATAATAAGCAAGCAGTGGTGGAAGTTTAAGGAGGCAATTCATAATTCTTAGCAAAAACATATCTTAGTAAGCAAGAAAGATTCTAGAAGCGGGATAAACCAACTAAAACGAACCAAGAAAGTTAAGGAGGGTAGTGATGTTGAAAGAGAAAGCATAGTACAAGGAAAAAGTCAGTCAAAGACTGGGATCATTTCAGAATCTAGCAAAGGCAAGCTCAAAAGATAATAAAGGGATAAAGAAAATAAAGTATGCAGGCAACCTAATGAGGAATATAAAAACTGGTAATAAGAGTTTCTTTAAATATGAGAAAATGAAGAAGGAGTTCAAAATAAAGATAGACCCCTTAGAAAATCAATCTGGGGAGATTGTTATGGGGAACAAGGAAATCGCAGAGGAATTAAACAGGTGTTTTGCATGAGTTTTATGGTGAAAGATATAATGAACATCCTATTAATGCTAAAGAATATAGGGGAGGAATTAAGGACCAACACCATTATAAGAGAGTATTAGGCAAACTAATAGGGCTAAAGGCAGATTGGTCCTTTGCCCCTGCTGGCTTGCATTCAAGGATCCTAAACAAAACAGCTACAGAGATAGTGGATGCATTGGTTATAAATTTCCAAATATCCTTGGATTTGAGAAAAGTACCAGAGGATTGGAAAACTAACAATGTGACAGTCCTATTTATAAAGGGAGGGAGGGAAAAGTTGGTTAAGTATAAGGCAATTATCCTAAAATCTATTGTTGGAAAAGTGTTGGAATGAATTATTTAGGCAGTAGTAGCGCATTTGGAAAATCGTAATCTAATCAAGCACAGTTGACGTGGCTCCGTGAAAGGGAAATTGTTTCTGACTTATTAGAATTATTCAAAAAAGTCTCAAATAGATGTGTGGTATTGGACTTCCAGAAGGCCTTCAACAAACTACCTCACAAAAGCTTAAGTTGTACGATAATGGTGTTGACCGTAGTATTTTGGCATGGATAGAGATTTGGCTAATGGGCAGGAAACAGTGAATGAGGATAAGGAATTCCTTTTCAGGTTGGTGACCTGTTACCAGTGGGGTCTCATAGGGGCCAGCGCTGGGTCTATAAATGCTTCATTATATATTAATAACTTGGAAGCAAGCAAATGTACCATAGCTAAATTTGCAGACAACATAAAAATAGGTGGAAAGGCAAGTTGATGGGTATACAAACAGTTTAAAAGAGACATTGATAGGTTAAGTAAGTTGGCAAAATAAACGTGGCACAGAATGTGAGTAGATGGCAGAATAGTCCTTTCAGTGGAGGAACAGGGCATGAGAGCTCCACATTATTTTTGTGGAGCCCAGAATAAAATAACCTTCCTGCTCATTAATTGCCCCTTAATGGGCCACTTGTTCTTGCTGAAAAGGCTTCCCAATTTTTAAGTACATAGCAATTGCATGGTTTCTAGGCTTCTACTGGACTGAGATGTGCAATTGGGCTGTCTAATTAAATAGTGGTGGAGCAGGCGCAAAGTAGTAAGTATTACACATTGATTTTAATTCCTCTGCTATCCTTTTCCACTGGGTAAAGGGAGTTTAATTTACCTGGATGCCATTTTTAATTCTTAATGTGGGCATTGATTTTGCTGGATAGGAATTCCATAGTGTCTCCGCTCTGTGTGAAGAGGTTTCTTCCACCTTCTATTCTGGCTCTTTCAGATTTTATTGCATGTCTATATGTTCCCTCATTCTTCACCCCTTTATTGGAAAAAGTCTGCTTCTCTCATTTCTGTTCAGTACTGACAAACTTTAACTTCTTCCATCGTGTCACAACATAATTGGAAATATACCAATGAATAAAAAATCCAAATTTTCAGACTTTGTATTTCATTGAATTGGACTGAATCTTAATAAATTAGGAATGATGAAGTTTGAGTATTGGAAAAATAAGAATATAATTGCCTGTCTATGTATTAATTTTGATGCAGTTGTACTGTTCTATGAAGACAGTGGTGATTACTTGTCTGATGTCAGTTCTAAGTCAATTGAGAAGCAAAGGCTGAAAATGCACTTAGTGTGTCTACTGCCTGTCGTGGCATGAAACTGATTTTATGAATGACTTGCTAAAGATTTATCAGACAATATATGGGCATTTTGTCATGGCAAGTGAAGTAGTGCTTCCACACAATATCCTGACATTTCTAAATAGACTTTACAAATAGCCCCTCTGGGAGAAATAAAACAATGCAACTTATTATGATTTTTGCTAAACTATCAGGCTCAATATGCAGAAACATTCAGAAAATTTTCCTTAACTCACTGTAAACTTGGGATCATACCAGGGATTGAATTCTTATGTTTATGTTGCTCATGAAGATTAACGAACCTACCCAAGTTCTGTTGTAAATGGATTTTTCAAGTTATTTTCTTATACATAGCTTTCCATGCACTGTTAAAGCAATTTTTACATATTCTGTCCCAGGTCTGGAATAAACACTTAATCAAGAAGCATAAATTCCATGTCACAAATTGCTTAAGTGTCATGCAATTATGTCCATACTTACAGTTTGAGGATTAGTGGCTAGATTCAGTCCCGAGATCTCCTCCAGCTCCCAGTAAATCAAAATGACTTTGGGAAGATAGTGTTGCTTAATCAGGAGCATTAATAAATTTACTAATAACCTTAGATAATTAGGAACAGTCTCCTGCAACAGCTATTCCTCCAATAATTTTGGTTGGAGTCATTTTCCCTTGTACATCTCTCAGTAGTGAGCAACCACTCAATAAAACTACAATGCTTATGCAATTTTCTGTTGAATGTTGTTAGCCATTGGCTTTATGGTAGTACTGCTATATCTTACTAATTCAGGTAATGTTCTGGCGCCCTGAGTTTAAATCCCACCATGACTCTGTTGGCTTATTTCATTACAAATGGAGTTTGGGAATTTCTGATCAGTATGGTTTAACACATCTGAGACCTAATTTTAAGCTCCACGCTGGCCGTATTAGTATCATATGCATGTAGCTTTCAAAACAAAACAGATGAACTAGTCATACAAATTGATCATGTGGCCATAACTGAAACATGGCTGCAGGATGACCTAGATTGGGACCTGAATATTAAAGAGTTGTTAACATTTTAGGAAGGGCATGAAGTAAAGAAAAGGTGGAGGAGATGCTCTTTTAATAAAATATGTCAGAACAATAGACAAGATTACCTTAATTCAGGAAACCAGGATATAGAAGCCATCTGGATAGAGATAAGGAATGATCAAGGCAAAAGGTCACATGTGGGAGTTGTGTACAGGCCCCCTAACAGTAACCACTTGGTAGGATAGGGTACCAAGGAATTAATATTGTAAGCCTGTCAAAAGGGTACAGCAGTTATCATGGGGGATTTTAACCTATAGACTGGAAAAATCAGATGGGGAGAAAAAGATGTCTAAAGGAGGAATTTGTTGAATGTTTTTGGGATTATTTCTTAGACAGCACGTTATGGCACCAATTGCAGAGAAGGCTATACCAGACCTGGTTTTGACCAATGAGACTGGATAGATTACTAATTTCATAGTGCAAGTGCCCATACGTAGATGCAACCATAGTATGATTGAATTTTACGTACAGTTTAAGGGAGAGAAGTGTATTATTTTGCATTTAAACAGGGGCTAGTGTGAGAGCATGAAAGCAGAGGTAACAGACATTAACTGGGAATTTACATTAAGGGATAGGCCAATAAAGATGTAGTTGCATACATTTAAGGGGATATTCCAGAAAGCACAGAACAGATACATTCCAACAAATTAGAAAAATTCTAAAGGACAAACCTGTTACTCATGGTTAGCTAAAAAAGTCAAAGGTAATATCAAACTCAAAAGACATATAATTCTACTAAAACAGGTGGCAGTCCAGAAGATTGGACAGAATATAAAAAAAAAGCAAAGAACTATAAAAAGATTAATAAGTGGGGAAAAATTAGAGCAGGAGAGAAAGATAGCAAAAATATAAAAACAGGAAATATTTCTTCAGATATTTTAAAAAGAAAATGAGTTAACAAAATGGTCCAATAGAAAATCAGTCTGGGGAATCAGTAACGGAGAATTAAGAGATGGCAGATGAGTTGAACAGAGTTTGCATCAATCTTCACTAGACAGGATACAAGTAGTATCCTGGAAATAACTAAGTCAGGAATTGAAAGGCTGGAAGCAACTGAAGAAAATTACAATTACCAAGGAAGTAGTATCAAATAAATTGTTGGAACTGCGAGTTGACATGTCCCCAGTTGATGGATTTTACCTTAGGTTCTAAAAAGAAGTAGCCAGTGAAATAGTTGATGCATTGGTTTTAATTTTCCAAAGCGTGTTAGAGTCAGGGAAAGTTTCTTTTGGATTGGGAAATAGCTAATGGAGGTTGGCAAAAAGCAGGAAACTACAGGCCAGTGAGCTTAACACCTGTTACAGGAAAAATGTTAAGGCTTATAGCAGGGCAGTTGGATAAGTTCAAGGTAATCACGCAGAGTCAACATGGTTTTGTCAAAGCAAAATCATGTTTAACAAATTCATTGGAGTTATTTGAAGAAGTAATTTGTACTGTTGATCAAGGGGAACCAGTGAATGTATTGTATTTAGATTTCAAGAAAGCAGATAACGTGCCTACAAAGGGATATAGGTAGGTTCAGTGAGTGGACGCAGATGGAGTACAACGTGGGAAAGTGTGAAATAGCCCATTTTGGCTGAAAGAGCAAGAAAAAAGCATATTATCTAAATTGTGAGAGGTTGCAAGTCTACAAGATGCAGAGATCTGGGTGTCCTAGTGCATGAATTGCAGAAGGTTAGTTTGTAGGTACAGCAGTATTCAGAAAGCTAATAGAACATTATGGTTTATTGCAAGGGGAATTCAATGGAACTGTAGGGAGGGTATGCTTCAGTTTTACAGGGTATTGGTAAGACTAATTTCTAGAATACTGTGTAAAGTACTGGTCACTGTACTTAAGAAAGGGTTAATGCATTGGAAGCCATTGAAAGATGGTTTACTGGACTAATACCTGAAATGAGCTGATTGCCTTATAAGGAAAGGCTAGACAGGCTAGGCCTCTATCCTCTCCAGTTTAGGAGAGTCAGGGGTGACTTAATTGAAATATGTAAGATCCTGAGGGGACTTGACCAGGTGGATGTTGAGAGGATGTTTTCCTTTGTGGGAGAATCTAGAATTAGGGGTCGAAGTTTAGAAATAAGGAATCACCCATTTAAAACAGAGATGAGAACACTTTTTTTTTCCGTAAGTGTTATGGGTTTCTGGAATTCCCTTCCTCAAGAGGCAGTGAATGCAGGCTCTTGAAATGTTTTGAGGCAGAAATCAATCCTTGGTTACCATGGGAATGCAAGATTATCAGGGATAGACAGAAATATGGACTTGAGGTTAAAATCAGATCGGCCATGATCTTATTGAATGGTGGAGCAGGCTCGAAGAACTGAATGGCTTACTGTTGTTCTTGTTTAAATGCTCGCGTGTAAATCAGCACTGTGTCAATGAAGTGAATTGACAGTTCTGTATTTTTGTGTGCCAACTGCACAAATGGTCCTATCTGTTGTTTGTCTATTCTGATCTTTATGAGTGAAAATATTACAAGTAACATTACAAACTGAAATCAAAACATCCCAATAAGTGAGGATGATTAGTTGTGGCTCCCGCAGAGACTGGCAGAACCTGAGTCAAGGTATACTATTGTGATTCAAAGTTAATTTATCATGGTTCAGCATTGCTTGAGATTTGGCAGCTGCTTGCTTGCCATTCAGCCATTTTAATGCTCAGCTCCTGCTGTTACTGAATGTAGCAGATCGACAGTACACACTTAGTATCAGTGTAACAGCTGACAGTACAATCCTGGTATCAGTGTCTGTAACAGGCCAGTTGCACATTTTAGGTATCAATGTCTATAAAAGGCCTACAAAACCAGGTATCAATGTACGTAACAGGCCTACAGTACAGTCTAGCTATCAATACCTGTAAAGACTGACAGGGCAGTCCCTGTATCAGTGTCTGTAACAGGAGTATAATACAGTCTGAGTCTGAGTGTGTGACCAGGCTGGCAATACAGTCCCAATATCAATGTCTGTAACAAGGTGACAGTACAGTTCCAGCATCAGAGAATGCGATGAATGAATCATAACATCTTCATTAATAACTTAAATACTTCAATATAAGATCATTTTCTTTGAACTAATGTGTGACCGCAAAACACAATACATTTCAACTTACAGGTTTATTGGAAAGCTGCTGTGGTTGGTTCCCTTGCTGAACTGGTTTGTTAGTTCACAGATATTTCATTACCCTGCTGGATAGCATCATCAGTGCAGCCTCCGCTGAAACGCTGTTGTATTTTCCAGCCTGGTGTTTAAACTCTGGGGTTCGTTGGAATTGGTTACCTCATTTCTGGTTTTTCTTTGCAGTGTTGTATACATCGGTTCTAATTCTACATGTTTATTGATGGACATGACCAGTACTCACTCGTCTCCATTCATATGGATAAGGAGAACCATCAGTTCGATTGGGTCAACATCAGGATCCTAGACACGCCAAATAGAGACAAGCACGGCAATTTCTAGAGGCTGGGTTCTCCACCAAGAAAGCTATCCATTACTTTGCTGATCAAGAGTAGACAAATGGAGCAATTTGGAAACAGTAAGGACTCCAGATGCTGGAAGCTAGAGTCAATCAGAGTGGAACGAAAAGCACAGCAGCATCCAAGGATGCTGTTTGACCTGCTGTGCTTTTCCAGCTCCATATTTATTGACAAATGAAGTGAAATTGGCTGGATTCAATTTGTTGGATTGGACTGATGCTGCTTTTGTGGACAGTAAATAACTGGGGAATTTTCAATGGGCTGAATCTTACTTTTTTGGCTAAATCTGAGTTACACTGAGTTTCTTTGGAGAGATTTCTGCTGCAAGGCCTTGTGAATTTTCTCACTGAATCTTACTAATCTTGCCTCTACTCCTCCCATATGGTGTCCCTTCGTTCTGGTTCAGGCTCCATCTTGCCAGGAGCCATTCAGAGAATAACTTCCCATTCAGCCAATACATCAAAATTCACTTCCATCATTTGTGCCTGTGCCCCCTATGAAATCAGTCAGTCTGGAGATGCCTCGCATTGCTCCAGACATGCCAGGCAGTGGAAAATTGATGCAGTGCTTTGAGGGCAGGGACCTAGAGGTCCTACTGGATGGGTCATGCAGAGGTGGGACATCCTGTTCCGTCAGGACTAGCAGATGGAGGATATAACACCAAACCATGTCAGCCAGGTCTGAGGTTGCCACTCAAGTTAAAGCAATCTCAGTCTTCTGGAGGAATGCTCGGCATTGTAGAAAGGAGGTCAGTGGTCATCCTCACTCTGCCAGCGTAAGTGTCAGATGCCTCACACTTCATCTCTGTTACTGTACCCAACACCCATCAAGGCTCGTGTTCTACCATTCTCACAAGTGAATGATGTAATGCCTACATCATCTTCCCTCACTCAACCTTGCTTTCCTTCCAAGCCCCTGACACCACTAACACTGCATGTCTTCTGCTCTGCCTAATTACTCTCTCAGGTACCTCCCAACCTGCTTCAAAAATAACAACTGTTAACTGGGATTTCTCTCCACAGATGATGCCAGACCTACTGAGCTTTTCCAACAAATTCTACTTTTGCCTTCTATTTACAGCATCCACAGTCCTTTCAGTTTTTACAAAAAGAACCAACTATCTAAATTTAGAACACGGTTATAAAGATCTTAAAACATACTGCAAAACACGGTTTCAACCTGTTTTCCAATGCTATCGACTTATAGCAATTCAAATTCAAAGAAATGACCCCTCCCTATCTAATTTTTAAATTCTACCAAACTGATTCTCCCCAGTTTCTATCCTGTGAACTGTGGCATCTTCTTACATGAATACATACAAAATTGAGAGCTTAGATTTTCTCAGCTTCTAATGACCTGCAGGTCTCTAAACAAACACTCCTGGTCTTGAAGTTGTACAAACTGAACTTTTCTACTGAGGTATCATACTCTCTCTACTGCTCTGCAAAACTCATTTTTAGGAGAAGAAAATACTTGCTTCCAACCCCAATCAGACCTTTTCTGGACCATCCTAAAAACATTCAATTTTTGGGTTTTGTACAAACAAGTCAATCTTTGATTGTTCTGAGCTGAGAACAAGCTAAAGAACTTAATGGTTACTCTATCTTCCATAAACCACCACAGTAAAAACATCATACTCCGTTAGCACCCTTGGTTCACATTTGCTTGCTCTCTGATATATATTGGATTAATATACTGTTTTGGAAGGATTGTGTGACCTAGTTTTTTTTACAAAAATCTTCATAAAATAATCAGCACCCATATTCCAATGTTTTGAAACCCAATTGCTAAGAATCATATTAAAATTAATAGAAATCATATATCTTCTTTCACATTCAACTGTCAAATTCAGATTTCAGGAATCATCCACCTTAATAGCCGTGATATTTCAAATCTATTCATCATGGAAAAGCCAAAGAGTGATGCTTTTTTAAAACATTTTTTGGGCTTACCTTATTTTTTCTCCAATTTTAGAAGCTAATAACTTGCTATTTCTTGAACTCCAGAAAGCCTGGTTAAATTATCTCATTTTAAAACATAAATATATTTGGGATGGGTCTGGTTTTCCATGAGGGAAAAAAATCCTTTTTAAATTGAGATAACAAGGTGTAGAGCTGGATGAACACAGCAGGCGAAGCAGCATCAGAGGAGCAGG
>JAHRHZ010000023.1:37921306-37931961 GCA_024137785.1 Ginglymostoma cirratum | reverse complement strand
CCTTTATCCATCTTCTCTCCGCCTCCCCCTCTCTCCCTATTTATTTCCAAATCCCCTTCCCCTTCCCCATTTCTGAAGAAGGATCTAGACCCGAAATGTTAGCTTTCCTGCTCCTCTGATGCTGTTTGGCCTGCTGTGTTCATCCAGCTCTACACCTTGTTAGCTCAGATTCTCTAGCATCGGCAGTTCCTACTATCTCTGAATCCCTTTTTAAATTGACTTTGTTACAACTAACCGAGAGAGGAGTTAAGCAAACAAAAGCAGCTAGTGCATCCCCCGCTTATTCAGGACCATAACAATTTAGGACTATCTTGTCTAAAGTGTAGTGAGTTGGGGACTCTTTCTGTAACTCTGTATTAGACCTATTTCATTCCAGGCATGACTCGTTCTAAAATACAGCACTGCCAGGATGTTGTCAGGGCTCAGATCCTTTGCTGCATACATGTAGTGCTTGTAACCACTTCTTGGGATTATGGAGAGTGAATCAATTTCTCTGTAATGCTATACAGTTCAGGAGTAGACTGAAGGTGTTTTCAAATACTTCAGCCTTATCTTTTGCACTGGTTCCTCTTCCCATGATTCAGAATGGGAATATTTGTGAAACTTCCTCCTTTATTTAGTTTAGTTGTCCACCACCAGTCATGACTACTTCTTCTTCCCCATCTGTTCCTCTTACTCCTGTTTCCTCCTGTTCATCATCCTCCTCCTTCTATTGCTCATCTTCCAGCTTTTGCACGACTATTAAACTTCATTGTAAGGAAGGCATCGACTTCCCTTAGTGTTGGTGGTGCTGGTGTTATGTTGGCTGCCAGTACAGATTTATGTTAGTGAAGGTTTGTGGCTTTTGCTTTGATTTAAACAATAACAATTCATTTGTGAGCAAAAGTATTCTGGAAAGATTTTTTTCATGAAGCATGTGTATCATTAATGTATGGCTTTCCGAGCTGCTGCTTATTGCAAAATGATTTGTGTTGTTGTTACATCTTGGCTATGAAAATGGCGTATTCATGATTCACTCACCATCAGTGATGCTACCACTGGTGTCCCTGTGACTGTAGGGCTGAACCTTGCTGAGAATGCTTCAGGGCCTTGAGTGGAAAGTGAGATAGATTACACATTAGTCAGGAAAACAGAGATGAAAGTGAAACAGTTTAATAACTTTTTATCCAACTGATATGCAGCCTCTCCAACAGCTGCTGTAGTCATAGAGCGAATCCAGGAGCTCAAGTGGCCTGGCTATAGATGGATTAAATCTCAACTTAATATATCTGCTTCCCTGGGAAATGCATCTGTGTTTTGCAGAACTCTGAGCAGCCTAACTTTCCTGCTTCCACCAATAAAGAGATAGGGATTAGGAAAGTATTAATTATCCCTTTATATAAAATACTTTGATCTCTGGGTGCTAAGGTTTAGTTTGACCCTGAGCGATTGAGATTATGTTACATTACTACACCATCATGTCCTTCCCTCCTCCTGCAGTTCTGTAACAGTTCTGTGTGTTGATTGTTGGACAGGTTTGATTTGCCAAGGCTACCTGTACAGAAATAATCACTTTCCTCTGCCGCATATGTTTAAAGAGGGGTTCTGATCATAAGAGCCTCACAAGCAAGAACCCTTAAAAGATTGGTTCGGAGTCTAGACACTGTTTTAAAATAGAAGAACATAGCCCCATGGCCCTCTCTTTTTTTTAAAGAAAGGCACCTTTTTAAATTTCCCGAGGATAATCTTGACTGTAATTATGCCTGGCTTGTGCAATGTTACATATCGAAGCTGCAAACAATCTGGTGTAAAACTTGCTGCAGAAGGGACCAATCCATTAATTTGTAGTTGCTGCACAAACTTTGGTGTAGCAAACCTATTCTACAAAGACCATTTGTTTGAATAACCTAAACCAAACTAGGGTTGTGAAAGTGGCAGTGTGATTGGTCTCAGACTTCCTGCGTTATAGGTAAGGCAATAAGACACTCCCAATAATTAACCATTAAGTGACCTGCATGAAATAGTGTTAATCATAGAATGCAAGTACAGAATAAAGTGATAGTCCAACAGAAGAAACTGTGGCTCTTGCTGTCTTAGCTCAAACATGAAGAATTGTTGTGTTGGCAAAGTATTGGTGAATACCTGTATCCTTATCCCAGCATGAGCTAGCCAGTGTCCATATCCACAAGATTGTATCTTTGTGAGTCCGTCAGTCTCGGTATCTCTGGGATGGTATCATGGTATCATAGCAACCAGCTGGGATTATATGCTAGCAATAGCCTGAGCCATTCAGAGGGGGAAAGAGAAAATGGAAAGAGGAATTAAAAGATGCTGCAGGCATCTTAAGCATTTGGCAGAGTTGCTCATGCAAAAAGAAGTAAACTGGGGATTCTTATGACTTCATAGCAAGAGCCAGTAGTACTAGATTCCGTCTTGACTGGTTTCTGTGTATCCATAATCTGACCTGGGATATTAAAGCCGTGAATACTGCTGCGTGCGATTTATTAGTCACATTTACAAATCTTCCATTATGCTCCTTCTTGTCTTTTCATTTCGTTTAGAGCTCCCTACTTGCTCATCAATCTTATTTATTTTTCCCTGAGGGATACCTCTTTTTGATGCTGCCTATATTTTTACATTTTATCATTCACACAGGATATCTGCTTTTGAATCCTCACCCTAGCCCAAGGGGAGAAGACAAATCCCAAGTTCTCCCACAATGATGTAGGTAAAACCGCACACACTGACGTTGTAAATTAAACAAGTAAAAGCCAGTAACATTAACAGCCTCTATACATAGCAACAGTAGCCAATGGTCTCTGTATAAGATGGATGAAGATACATTTTACTTTTATCAAAAATGATAAATTATGAAATCTAAGTTATCATTTCTGAAACAGATTTGTACTTGTCCTTCTGGTTGTCATTCATGAAGCCCTTAAAATTTCATAAATCAGTGCTGTATACCACAGCCACATTTCACCTTGTATTACAGGTGTTACTACTCATCTGCCTTTCTACTCTCTCCATTAATGAGATTTTAACCAATGAGGCTCAGTGCTACATCCACACATCCTCCAGCAAAAGGCAACAGCAGAATTCCTACTGGAGACCAAGGATAGCTCAGCTTCCATACAGTAAGTGAAAACTTGGCACAAATTGAAAAGGCTTGATGTGTTGTGAGCTGTGAAGAAGATAGAGCTAGGTCACAAGAGGATGTATACAGAAGAGAGGTGGACATGTGGCAGATTAAATTTTGTACAGAAGTGTGAAGTAATGCATTTCAAAAGGAATACCAAAGGGAAACAATGGAAAATGAAGAGTACAGTTCTAAAGTAAATACTGCTACAGAATGATTTGGGGTATTTGTACGCAATACTGAGTGACTTATCTGAGAGCTGTGGCCAGCAAGTGACTCAGTCTGAGACCTGTGGCCTCAAGCATTTTGTTGGAGATCCAGATTTATAGCCACAGTTTCTGTGGAGAAGATCAGCTGAGCAAGAGAACATGTTTCCAAAATTCAGCAGGGAAATAAAGAACAGTATGGTCCCTGTGCTATCACATTGAGAGAGTTGGCCTGTGGCGGAACAGGACAGGGCACTATTCAAACAGCCCAGTGTTTAGATGGTTAGCAAAAACATTTGAATTTGTGAAAATTATAATCAGATTATGAGCACAGTAAGCCCTCTCTATGTCTGTTATAAAAAGTATGTTATGTCGGGGGGGAATGTTGTAGAAAGGACTGTATATATGGTTTCTTTATTAGTCATGGAAGTGAAAACAATATGAGTTTAAGCAGAGGCTGTGTGTTGTGTGGGAGACGTTCATAGTTAAGGAATCTTGCATGCTTTTTGTGAAGGCTCAAAGTAATAGCAGGCACTGAAGTATGAGTTTCCAGTTCAGAACATAACTTGTGCTGAGCCAGCTGATTTCAGTCAGGGTGATTGTAAGTATCACACAACTGTTGCAAGCTGGGTGGGGGTATCACCCAATGTTCATTCTGATTACTGACCCTTGCTGGAAGATATCTATAGTTAGGCAACGTGTAAAGCAAAGATTAATTGAGATGCCTTTCTGATAGAATAATCTGCCACTCCTCAACTATCAGTCCCAAAGAATTGGCAACTATAAACATTGTTCCAACAATTGCAACTTGCAAGACCAGGGAAATCATTTGTTGCCTGAAATGAGATTATTAAAAAGTCTTAGTTGGCAGATGTTTCCCTCCTTGTAAAACATTCCTCTTCCTCATATTTTAATAGTTTATCCACATTAATATCACATGCAATAAAATAGCAGACAGAAAGATATATAAAATATTTGTTTGTTAACCTAGCCCAAAGTTATTTCCATGAATTCAGCAGAGATTGTGGATGGATTGCCATACATTGGTTGTGATGTGCTTATAACCTGGTGAGCATTGTCAACTCAAATATAATGAACCTTATCAAATATTCAGTAGCCTTATTTTTCTGCTAATCATTATTATAATGCAAATTGGAAAGTATAGGAAAATACACAAAACTATGAATATTAAATCATCTGTTTTAGAACATTTTAAGAGGAAATCTCACTAACATGGTTTTGATGCTTCTGTATATCTTCTACCCTGCTGGAACTTAAATTTAATCCAACTCTGTGAGGTTTCCACATTCAATGCCTTGTGTTTTATCTGAAAAAAAACCTAAACTCCGGAACAACTTGTATTTAGTTGTGGCTATGTTTTATTCTGCAGTCATACACCTACCAGGAAGTGCCTTCGGTTTATTTCATCCCTGATCTTTAGCAAATAAACACGGAAGACATTTAACCTCTCTTTTTGAAATGCATTCAAATCAAGAGGCAGAGGGAAAATGCCAGTACTAGTAGCACACCTGCGTCAACCAGGCTTTTTATGGATGCACACTGATGGAAAATTATCAGCCTGTATTGTGAAAGAGAGGCAAGGGCTTGAGTGTTAGTATGCAGCGATTATATGCTTGATGACCGATAGTATGTCCGGCCTGACCCTCACAACAATCATTCATCAATCAGCATTCAATGAAAAAGTTATTTGGTGATGATTACAAAAGAAGGCCAGGAGGACCGGAGCAAGAGCACTGAAGTCTAAAAGCTGGCTGTAATGAGTGGTAACCTGCAGTCAGCTAATCAAAGCAACACTGCCAGTAAATTGTGGCACCAGAGACTGGGGTAGAATTTTTACAGAGCTACCTCTGAAATTGAGGATCAAGAGCCAGCAGCTGTTTGGCAGGGGGCCTGTGAATTTATTTATTCCCTGGAGTTACTGGAAACTGCATGGTGTTAAACTTTACAAATGCAAATACTAAACTGATGCAATAATCAGGGTGGGAGGTTGTTTAGGTGTGGGCTGGAGTTATATGTTTATGAGCAGACACTGCCTTTCACTACACCACAAGGGTACAATTCAAAGCTTTTCAAAACCTGATATTTTGTAGTTTGTTTTTACTTGCCTACAATTAACCTTCTAAAATTCCAAATATCTGAAAATTTTGCTCACAGAAAAATTACTTTTTGTTTCTTGGTAATTGCTAAAATGTTAATTAATAAAATTGAAATAAGGACCAGGTTTAATACACAGAAAAGTATTCTAATTAGAATTAATATTTTCTAATCTATGACAAAAGCAAGTTTTCTATGTGTAATTGACATAACAGGTATCTAGGACTTTGTACAGTGTTTACTTAGAATGATGGGTTGACTGAGTTTCAAGCTGCAATTTTATTTAGAGATTTGGGTAGTTTATGTATAGAATAACATATACCCGGAAGTGACTCAGTCTAATCAAGAGATTTGGGAACTTACTGTATCGAATAACAGGTAGTCAGGAATGAGTTGAGATCAAAGTAAGAGAGTCAGTGAGCTGGTGGGGTTGCAGTCCATATATATAGAAGAACAGATACAGGAGAGTGAGTTACAGGCTGGAACTTAATTAAGAACAGTAAAGAAAGACTTGTATTTGCATTGAACCTTTTGTGACCTCATGAAACAAAGTGCTTTACAATAAATTGTGCACTTTTTTGAAGAGTACTCACTGTTAATGTAGGAAGCAGGATGACCAATTTGTGTGTCAGAAGCTCCCACAAACAACATTGTGACCATGACCAGATATGCTTTTGTGATGTTGATTGACGGATGAATTTGGGTCAGGATGCAAGGGATAACTCACTCGATCTAAATCAAAATGGTACATTTCACATCCACCAGAGAAAGTAGAGGATGCTGTAGTATTACATCCTATTTGAAAGATAGTATGTCAATAAGTGACAATGCAGCACTCCCTCAGCACAGCTCTAAAGCTTCAGCCTAAATCTTTGTACTCACGTCTCCAGAGTGGGCATGAAGCCACAACATTCTGACTCAGAGACTATCAGCTGAGCCACAGATGACAACTAACTGGGCAATTCAAATAATTTAAAACTAAAGTACCAGATACATGAGAATGACTTACAGGTTGAAACTTCAGTGTAAATTAAGCAGTCGTGAGCTCCCAGGGTCAGCTTTATTTGAAGGGAACTTAGGAATAGAAGTAGGCCAATAAAAGCAAAGCGTTGTGGAAACACTCCACAGGTCTGTCAGCATGTGTGGGGAGGGAAACAGTGTTAACTTTTCTAGCGTGGTTTCTTTACTTGTATTTGAGAGATGTTAGAAATGTTAATAGAGTTTGTGCAAGTATGAAAGGGTGGGTGGGAGTAAGCACGAAAGCAAAGTTCTGTGATAGGGTGGAAGGCAGGATAACTAAATGATAAAAGCTTAATGGTGCAAGTGCAAAGGGAGTGGCAATGGGGAAAGTAACAGAACAAAATATGTGGCAGGAAATCTTTCATCCGAACTCCAAGTAAAGCAGTTAAGAAAGAAACATTCAAGGAACGCATGGGGGAACTGCAACAACTGTTTATTCCTGTCTGTTGCAAAAGCAAAATGGGCAAGAGGGCCAATCTATGGCTTACAAAGGAAATAAGAGATAGTATCCAATCTAAGGAAAAAGCATACAGATTGGCCAAGAAAGATAATAAATCTGAGGATTGGGAGCAGTTTAGCATTTAGCAAAGAAGGACCAAGGGATTGATTAAGAAGAGGAAAATAGACTATGAAAGTAAGCTTGCAAGGAACATAAAGACTGATGCTAAGAGTTTCTATAGGTATGTGAAGAGACAAAGATTGGTAAAGACAAATGTAAGTCCCCTACAGACAGAAATGGGGGCATATGCAATAGGGGACAAAGAAATGGCAGGGGAAGTGTATTGAGGTGGATAGAAAACTGGTTGTCAGAGGGGAAAACAAAGAGTAGGAATTAATAAGTCCTTTTCAAATTGGAAGGCAGTAACTAGTGGGGTGCCACAGGGATTGGTGCTGGGACTCCAGCAATTCACAATATATATTAATGATTTAGATGAGAGAACAAAATGTAACATCTCAAAGTTTACAGATGATATCAAGTTGGGTGGGAGGGTGAACTGTGACGAGGATACAGAGATCCTTCGGCACGATCTGTCCAGGTTGGGTGAGTGGGCAAATCAATGGCAGATACAGTATAATTTAGATAAATGTGAGGATATTCACTTTGGAAGCAAAAACAAGAACGCAGATTACTACCTGAATGGCTGTAAATTGGGAGAGGGGAGTGTGCAGCGGGACCTGGGTGTCCTTGTGCACCAGTCGCTGAAGGTAAACGTGAAGGTACAGTAGGCAGTAAAGAAGGCAAATGGTATGTTGGCCTTCATTGCGAAAGGTTTTGAGTACAGGAGCAGGGATGTGTTGTTGCAGTTGTACAGGGCCTTGGTGAGGCCACACCTAGAATATTGTGCAGTTTTGATCTCCTTTTCTGTGGAAGGATGTTCTTGCTCTTGAGGGAGTGCAGTGAACATTTACCAGGCTTATTCCGGGGATGGTGGGACTGACATACGAGGAGCGATTAACTGGGTTAGGATTGTTTATGCTGGAGTTCAGATGAATGAGGAGGGATCTCATAGAGACTTATAAAATTCTAACAGGACAGAACTGGGTAGATGCAGGGAGGATGTTCTCGATGGTGGATATGTCCAGAACCAGGGGCCACAGTATAAGGATTCAGGATAGACCATTTAGGACGGCGATGAGGAGACATTTCTTCACCAAAAGAATGGTGAGTCTGTGGAATTCATTTCTACAGGAAGTAGTTGATGCCAAAACACTGAATGTAATTAAGATGCAACTAGAAATAGCACTTGGGGTGAATGAGATCAAAGGTTATCAGGAGAAGGCAGGATTAGGCTATAGTGTTGGACGATCAACCATGATCATGAAGAATGGTGGAACAGGCTTGAAGTGCCAAATGGCCTCCTCCTGCTCCTATCTTCTCTGTTTCTCTGAAACAAACTGTCTAGTCAAAAGATGATGAGCTGTTCTTCAATTTTGAATTAAGCCTCATTAGCACACTGCACTAGATCAAGGACCATAGTTGGAGCAATGACGTAAATTGAATGACAAGTGGCAGAATGCTTGGCATTATACTTCTTGATTGAGAGGAGGGTTCTACAAAGTAGTCATGCTTATGTTATGAGAAGCAAATGTAGTATAATAAGTAGAAAGAAATACAGGTAAATCGCTGTTTCACTTGGGAGGAAGGTTTGGAACCATGGAAGAGATGTATTAAAAGGGCAGTCTTGCATCATCTTCACTTGCTTGGAAAAGTTCTATGAAAGAGCTAGGTGTTAGAGGAGACTGAGGAGTAAATTAGGCAAATATGAAGGGAACAGTCTCTTCAGTGTGTTCATTGACGCATCACACTGTGAATCCAGAATAATACGCTGTCTTCATGGTGCCAGGGTCAAGGATGTCTGAAAGTGTTTGAAGCATATTGTCAAAGGGGAGAGTGAGAAGCTGGAAGTTGTATAATTTGGTCAAAATGACATAGTTAGGGAAAGTGTTAAGGATTTGCAGAGTGAATATAGGAGGTTAGGTAGAAGATTAAAAAGCAGAACCCCAAAAGTAGTAATCTCTGGTTTACTCCCAGTGCCATGTTCTAATGAGATGAGGAATTAAAGAAAGTGGCAGATAAGTTAGTGGCTGAAGAGATGATGCAATGTGCAGGGATTCAGATCTTTGGATTATTGGGATCTCTCCTAGGGCAGAAAAGATCTGCTGATGAGGGATGGGTTTCACCTGAACTGGAAAGGGACTGATATCCTGGTGGGGAAATTTGCTAGTGCTATTCGGGAGCCTTTAAGCTAGTAGGGAGTGGGATGGGGGGATTCTAAGTATCGATGAAAATAGAAAAACAGGTGAGGGTGATTCTAAATCAAAAAAGAGCATGTTAATTAGAAAAGGCAGACAAGAGCAAGTCAGAATAAGGTAACTCTAAAGAATAAAACTGCAATTATTTCAGTGCAAAGGTTCTTACAGGTAAGGCTGATAAACTCAGGGCAAGGATTAGAGGGTATGAACTATAAGGTGAAGCTGGACAAACGGGTTGTTTTCTCTGGAGTGGCGGAGGCTGAGGGAAGACTTGAAAAAAGTCTCTAAAATTATGAGATGGATGGATAGGTTTGATGGTCAGAATCTTTTTCCCAGAGGTGAAATGTCTAAAACTAGGGGGCATGTATTTAAAGTGAGAGGGGGAAAGTTCAAAGGAGATGTGAGGGGCAAGTTTTTTACACAGAATAGTAGAGTGTGGAACGCACTGCCAGGGGTGGTGTTGGAGGCAGATACAATAGGGGCGTTTAAGAGACTTTTAGATAAGCACATGAGTATGCAAGGAATGGAGGGATATGGACCAACGACGGGCAGAAGGGATTAGTTTAATTTGGCATCAGGTTCAGCACAACATCATAGGCTGAAGGGCCCATTCCTGTGCTGTAGAGTTCTATGTTCAATGTATGGGAACATGGGATGGGGACATCATAGTTATTACAGAAACTTGGCTGAGGGAAGAACAGGACTGGCAACACAATGTTCCAGATTTTAGATGCTTTAGGAAGGATAGAAAAGGAGGCAAGAGAGGAGGAGTGTGGAGTCTTTGATTAAGGAAAACATTACCACTGTACCTAGAGAGGATATTTCTTGGGGATGGTCCAGTGAAGCTACATGGGTAGGATTTAGAAAGAAAAAAGGGGATGATCACCTTGAAGGGATTGTATTATAGGCCTCCCAATAGTCAGAGGGAAATTGAAGAGCAAATATAGAGAGATTTCAGATATATATATATACATATATAGGAATAATAGGGATGTTATAGGGGATTTTAATTTTCCAAACATGGGACTACCATAGTGTTAAAGGCTTGGATGGTGAGGAATTTATTAAATGCATTCAAGAAAATGTTCTTTATCAATATGTAAATGTTCCTACTGAGGAAGAAGCTAGTAAGAACTGCCAATATAACAAGGTGTGGGGCTGGATGAACACAGCAGGCCAAGCAGCATCAGAGGAGCAGGGAAGCTGACGTTTCGGGCCTAGACCCTTCATCAGAAATGGGGGAGGGGAAGAGGGTTCTGAAATAAATAGGGAGAGAGGGGGAGGCGGATAGAAGATGGATAGAGGAGAGGATAGGTGGAGAGGAGGCAGACAAGTCGAAGAGGCGGGGATGGAGCCGGTAAAGGTGAGTGTAGGTGGGGCGTGGTGGGTAGGGAGGAGAGGAGATAGGTCAGTCCAGGGAGGACGGACAGGACAAGGGGGCG
>JAHRHZ010000023.1:37891690-37920906 GCA_024137785.1 Ginglymostoma cirratum | reverse complement strand
CCCCCCCACCTACACTCACCTTTACCGGCTCCATCCCCGCCTCTTCGACTTGTCTGCCTCCTCTCCACCTATCCTCTCCTCTATCCATCTTCTATCCGCCTCCCCCTCTCTCCCTATTTATTTCAGAACCCTCTTCCCCTCCCCCATTTCTGATGAAGGGTCTAGGCCCGAAACGTCAAGCTTTCCTGCTCCTATGATGCTGCTTGGCCTGCTGTGTTCATCCAGCCCCACACCTTGTTATCTCGGATTCTCCAGCATCTGCAGTACCTTTTATCTCTCAAGAACTGCCGATGGTGGAGTCAGAGATAACACAGTGCGGAGCTGGAGGAACACAGCAGGCCAGGCAGCATCAGAGGAGCAGGAAAGCTGACATTTTGGGTCAGAACCCTTCTTCAGAAATCACTTTAGGGTTAGTGATCATAATTCTATTTGTTTTAAGATAATTACGGAAAAGGATAGGTCTTGTATAAAAATTAAAGTTTTTAATTGCAGTAAGGCAAATTTTAATGGTATGTGACATGCAGTTTCAAAAATATTGGTTGGAGTAAACTACAAGTAAAAGGATGGCTGACAACTGAGAGGCTTTCAAAAGTATGTTAACAAGATTTCAGAGGCATTTTGTTCTTAGAGTGAAGGATAAGGTTGATAACTGTAAGGAACACGAGATGAATAAAGATAATGAGGTTCTGGTGCAGAATAAGAACGAGTCATATATTAAGTATAAACAACTGGGATCAAATGAACCTCTTGAAGAGTATAAAGAGTGTAGCGGAATTCTTAAGAGGGAAATCACAAGGAAGAAAAGAGGATATGAGATGGCCTTGCCAGATAAGGTTAAGGATAACCCAAAGAGATTCTGTAAGTACGTTAAGAGCAAAATAGCGACTAGGGAGAGAATAGAGCCTCTTAAAGATCAATAGGGTCATCTATGTGTTGAACCTCAGGAGATGGGAGAGATACTAAATTAACATTTTGTGCCTGTTTTTACTGTGGGGAAAGAAATGGAGGCTGGAGAACTCAGAAATAAATATTGATGTTTTGAAAACAGTCCACATTACAAAAGAGGAAGTGCTGGAGGTCTTAGAAAACACAACAGTGGATAAATCTCCAGGACCTGATCAAGTGTATCTCTGAATGTTGTGGGAAGTTAAGGAGGAAATAACCGAACCCCTCGCAGAGGTGTTTGTATCATCAATAATCATGGTGAGAAGCCAGAGGACTGGAAGGTGGCTAATGTTGTGCCTTTATTTAAGAAAGGTTGTAAGGAGAAGCCAGGGAACTATAGACCTGTGAATCTGATACTGATGATGGGTAAGTTGTTGAAAGTCCTGAAAGATAGGATT
Source organism: Ginglymostoma cirratum (assembly GCA_024137785.1). NCBI lineage: Eukaryota > Metazoa > Chordata > Chondrichthyes > Orectolobiformes > Ginglymostomatidae > Ginglymostoma > Ginglymostoma cirratum. The sequence continues at coordinate 37,919,563 of JAHRHZ010000023.1, read as the reverse complement.
TACACGCATTTGGAGATGCAAGGAATAACTAAGGGTAGTCAGCATGGAATTGTGTGAGGAAAATCGTGTTTCTCAAGCTTGATTGGAATTTTTGTGGAAGTAACCAAAAAGATTGAGGGCAGAAGGGTAGATGTTGTTTTTTTGAACTTTAGCAAAGTATTTGGCAGGGTTCTGCATGGTAAACTAATTTGTACAGTTAGATCACATGGGATTCAGAGAGATCTCGCCAATTGGATATAAAATTGGTTTGACACTAGGAGACAGAGGGTGGTGGTGGGGAGTTATTTGTCAGATTGTAGGCCTGTGACCAGCGGTATTCCACAGGAATAGGTACTGAGCCCACTTTTGTTTGCCATTTATATAAATGATTTGGAAGAGAAATTAGGAGGCATGATTATTAATTTTGTGGATGACACCAACATTGGTGGTATAATGGACAGTGAGAAAGGTTATCTAGGATTACAAAGAAATCTTGATCAACTGGGTCAATGGGCAGAGGAGTGGCAGATGGAGTTTAATTTGCACCAATGCAAAGTATTGCAATTTGATAAAACAAACAAGGGCAGGACTTGCACAGTTAATGGTACGGCTCTAGGTGGTGGTGTAGAACAGAGACACCAAGAGTTCAGGCACATAATTCTTTGAACTTTGCATCACATGTAGGCAGGATGGTTAAGAAGGTGTTTAGCATGCTTGCTTTCATTGCTAAGACCTTTAAGTATCGGATTTGGGATGTCATGTTGAGATTGTACAGGATGTTGGTGAGGCCCCCTATAACTGGTCGCCCTGTTATAAGAAGGATATTATTAAATTGGAGAGGGTTCAGAAAAGAGCTTCTAGGATGTCACTGGGAATGGAGAGTTTTTTTTCCCCTGGAGCGTAGGAGGTTGAGGTGTGATCATATAGAGCTTTATAAAATCATTAGGGGTTTAGATAAGGTGAATAGCAAGAGTCTTTTCCCTAGGGTAAGTAAATTCAAAACTAGGGGACGCATTTTTAAGATGAGTGGAGAAAGATTTAAAAAGGACATGAGGAGCAACCTTCTTATACAGCATGGTTTGTATGTGGATTGAACTGCCAGAGAAAATGCTGGTTGCAGGTACAGTTACAACATTTAAAAGATATTTGAATAAGTACAAGAATAGGAATAATTTGGGGGATATTTGCCAAACACAGGCAAGTGGGACTAATTTGGTTTGGGAATATGATTGGTGTGTTCCAGATGGACCGAAGGGTCTGTTTCCATGGTCTGACTCTATGATTCTCACCTCTTTTTCTGGTTTGGACAGGGCCAGCCACGTTTGCAACCCAAACCTTGATTGATAACTTTTGATTTTGTAATCAAATGAAAGGGAATGCTAGCACAGCAGCAACCCAGCTGTGACACTTCCCACAGAATTTTCCACAGTATTTTCCCTATTCTCGTATGCAGTATTTCACTCTCAATTCTGTTCAGCCTATAGGAGTGGGCATTAAATTTTCACTGGTATTTCAGTGCCATAATAAAACTTGTGCTGTCCTTTTTTCCCATTATTTCTCTGTCTATTATGTAATTGCCTGAATCAGATTTGTGAGACAGCTGTGCTGTGCTGTTTTTGTCCAAATGATGTCTGCTGTATTAAGAAACATTAACAAAAAATGAGCAGCTTTGTGGGAAGAGGACTGAAAACTGGGCATGTCACCAACGCTCCATCGCCTCCACAAATTCTATGATAAATACATTCTCCCTTCTAAGTGCACAGGATCATGTGAAGTAAAGTTCCACACTTGACACTGATACTTTGTATCAAACCTAGGTGGCATTCTTTAACTGTGAACCCAGCTGATATATGTCAGTGTACTATTTAACTAATGTGGATCTTCCAGCCAAATCCAACCCTGACTCCACACTAGAGGAGGTGATTAGGAGCAGGAAGCTGAATTGATATTTTCCTTCCTTTGGGCAGCAAAGTCAGTTGGAGTGCCACTACCAATGTTTCTCACTGAGATCTGTTCAGTTCAACATATGACTTTATTTGGCATTGACCTGGTCTTTAAAACTCGGTGTCAGCTGAGTCATATGGGACTTGTCTTTGTGGAATAGCATTAACCAGAGACATGAAAACGTTCAATACAAATAGTACCAATGTAAAATACTGGGGTTGAGTTCAGTAATATTCATTCTCTGGCACAGAGGTTGTAAAACATTTTTTTGCTAATTATTAGAAGGCTTAGTAGGGAGTTTGGCAGCATGTGCTGATAGCACAAAGGAGTGTTAGCCTGGATGCCTTAAAGGTGGCCACACTTTAAGAAAACACATCTGCACCCAATTTCTAGAAGGTAAAGGACAGGACGAGGCCAGAGAAAAAGCTCCTACAATTTTAGGTATAATGCTAGAGGCCTTAGTAATGGAGATAAAAAGGAGGAAAGATGCAACGTTTCTGCAGGAAACCAACACACGTAAGGGAGGTCAGTTCCCAGAATCCTGGATACTTGGTAAAAATGTTCAAGATCATTGAACGTACATTCAGAGGACATATCCTCCACACCAATCTTCCATGCTGCTCATTGCACCACAACCCCATTAGCAATCAGGGTTTAATGCTAACATTTAGGTACTGCACTTTACAGTTATGCATACACCAGTGCTGTCTATCTTATACCCACCTCTCTCAAATTCCTCCAGCTATGGCAGACACATTTACCCAAACGCATTGCAGTATGACCCATCTCTTTTACAAGTAAAAGTCACAGGAACTGGGAGGTATCTGATAACTATGCCTGGCCAGCATCACATTGAAAGGCTAAACCAGACCTCTGATGAAGAAACACAGTCATTTGATCCGATCTTCTCAGGTACCAGTTCAGACACTTGCACTGTATGAGCGTCAGGCAAGTTTGAGGTCAGAACCAAAAAGCTGAATCTAATTAAGAGTGGGCTGCAGGGACTGGGGTGCATAATCACTTCTCGCCATTGTTATCAATCACACACTAACAGGTATAATTGTCTACCTAGGAAATTCTGTGTCATTTGTAATGGGCTCTGTGGTTCCTTGCATATCCTTGAGCCGCAACACTGACCACATATGTGACAAGTATTTCCAGGAGTTGGATTTGGTCCTTGGCCTTGAAATTGCTGGCATTCCTTCCTCAGATTCCTTTTCTACGCTTCCTCCTGTTGAGGGATATTTTTGAAGAGCACTGACAATTTGTACCGGAGATTCTTCCAAGTCACTTTCTTCTGAACAAGGGTCTCTCGAGCATTAACATCTATGTTGCATTTTTTTTTGAAACATGCCCTGTGTCCCCCTTTCATTCTTGTTTGAATTGGGCAAAGATTTGCTTTGGCAATTAGAACTCAGGTATCCTAATTATGTGGCTGGCCAGCAGAGTTGATTTTTGGATGATCATGGCCTTGATGCTACTGCTATTGGCTTGTTCAAGGATGCTGATATTAGCCTAATGCCTGTCCTCCCAGCTGATGCAGAGAATTTGTCTCAAGCAGCATTGACGTTACTTTTCAGTGGCTTTGAAGTGGTGTCAATGTGTAACTCAAGTTTCGGAGCCATATTTCAAGAGGTTTATAAAATCACGAGGGGCGTAGATAAAGTGAATAGCAAAGGTCCCTTTCCTATGGTGGAGGAGTTCAAAACTAGGGGGCATTTTTTGTTAAGGTGAGAGGAGAAAAATTAAAAAAGGACGAGGGGGCAAAGTTTGTACACAGAGTGGTTGATGTGTTGAATGAACTGCCAGAGGGAGTGGTGGGTACAGGTACAGTCATAACATTTAAAATACATTTGGAGAAAATGAAAGGTTTGAAGGGATATGGGCCAAATGCATGCAGGTGGGACTAGTTTAGTTTAGGAACATGATCGGCGTGGACTGGCTTGACTGAAGGACCTGTTTCCATGCTTTATGACTGTATGATGAGAAAACAGTGAGGGTTCTAACAATGATTTGGTCAGAAGCCACTCTGGCTTTCTGGAAGACTTTTTTCAGAGACTTCGAGAAGGCACCCAGTGAAGATTTGGGCAATAGTCTTTCCTGTCATGGAGAGTAGGAAGATTTCTCCATAGTTCCCACAGTCAACTTTGCCACTGTCTTCAAAAAAGGAGACAATGGCAGCATCCCTGAGATCAGTAGGCTTTTCTTCTTCGGCCCAAATTTTCAGCAACAGTTGATGGAGATGATAGGGAAGCTCTGCTCCTACAAGGTTGGAAATCTCCACTGGAATCCTATTCACTACTGCAGCTTTTCTATTCTTCTTTTGTGCAATGTTAGCTTCAACTTCTGCCACACCAGGCAGGATTCCAAGATCATCTTTGGGGAGTTGAGAAATTTCCTCAAACATATCCTCATTGATTATTGAATCACGGTTTCGGAGATCTTTAACATGTTTACTTCATTGGAGACTGATGTTTTCTTTGTCTGTCAAAAGAGTTCCATCCTTACTCCTCATTGATTTAAGGCCAAAGGTGTTTGCTCCGTATATTGCCTTGGTGGCATTGAAGAAGCCCCAGGTGTCAAGCTGGTCAGCAAGGAGTTGTAACTCCTTAACTTTCTCAGTCCACCATTTATTCTTGATTTCCCTATTTCTTCTTTGTAACTCGAGAACTTGTGTTTGATAAGTTCTCCTTCCAACCTCCCTGATGATGTAGTTTTACCAGACATGGAGAGCTTTCCTTTTCTTGTTGATGAGATCTTGGATGACATAGTCATTTTCTTCGAGCTAGTTATGGTGTTTCCTGATCTTGTAGCTGATTGTTTCTTCACAGCATGAGATGATGGTTGTCGGCATCCCTTTACATATTTCCTCCACTCTATTAAATGAAGTCTTTGGAAATTTTGGTGAAGTCACTAGTCTGTTTGACTTTTGAAGCTGCGCAATGTTGAACTTTTATCTAATTTGGCTCTGCATCTTCAGCTGCCTCTGGTGGCATTTGATGGACATTGAGGAGCAGATGAGCTGGTGTACAGTCCAGCGGTTTTCTGCAATGGTCATCACTTTGGTAACGAGGACAACCTTTTAGTCTCTGGATGAACTGATGGCATAGTTGATCATGTGTCAGTGCTTTGATTGTAGTTACCTCAGAAGTCTTCAGCTTCAGCGTGCATAGCGCACAGTACAATAGAGGCCTTTAGTGGCCAATGGGTGCCACACAAACTGGGATGCATAATCATCTTTGTTAATGTCATTTTGATTTAATTTTGTTAAGTTTCTACTGTAATTTTCTGGGTTTTTTTGTTACTATGTGGTATTAAGAGCCATCTAACCTGGTTAGTACTTGCTTTAAGAGTGAAAATAAGGATTGGTGGAAGAACTCTACTCCAAGACACCTGTGGTTAGTACCACAACATACAACATAAGGAACAAAAAGTAGTCCTTATCAAAGAACTGAATACAACCAGAAGGCAAATCTAGGAAGAGTTCATTGACGATGAAAAATCATCAAAAAAAAATCAAATCACATCACAGTTTTCATGCTTACAGGATCCTGGCTCACTAGCAGAATCTGTCCTGAGATCAACCAGTCATGCTGATAGGAAACCAGAGATTAAGACCGTCCCTAGAAAATGTATCGGTTTGAATCCAGAGCTGGCCCAAGAATCCTTCCAACTGCCTATGAGATCAATAAGGTATTCAAGAAAGTGGTCCTTAGAATCTCTTTATGTTCATTTCTGGGGTTGACTCTCCCTTGCTTAAAAGTTGCAGGTAGAATCTAATTTGTTCATAATGTGGTAAAATTCAATTTGATTTGATTTGTCTTGTACATATCGGTAACCATTAGGGCCATCAAGAATATTTTAGAGTGTTTGACTTATCTTAAAATGAGCAGACTTCTATTCATGAGTATATCTGTAGTTTTAAAATTCAAGAACTGTTACACAATGATAAGACTCTGTATGCATCTTGTCTTTTTCCCCATTCTCACTACTTAAACAGTCATGGAGTCACACAGCATGGAAACACCCTTCATTTTAAGTCATCCACGCTGACTAGATATCCTAAACTGATCTAGGCCATTTGCCAGCATTTGGCACATATCCCTCTCAACCCTTCCTATTCATGGACCCATCCAGGTCCCTTTTAAGTGTTGTAATTGTACCAGCCACCACCACCTCCTCTGGCAGCTAGCTCCATGTACGCACCACCCTCTGTGTGAAAAAGTTATGCCTTAGGCCTCTTTTAAATCTTTCTACTTTCACCTTAACCCTATGCCCTCTAGTTTTGGACTCCCCTACTCTGGGAAAAACACATTGGTTATTCACCCCTGTCCATGCCCCCCACAATTTTATAAACTTGCTACTAATGTCATTTTTAAAATACCAACTATTAGTGTAAGGATATTAGGATATAAGGACATGAGAAGAAAGAAACCAAGAAATTTAGTCTCTATTAACCTTTAGCGAATTGTTACTTATTTTTCAACCACAGCATAATTTAGGGACCTCTTCTAATGCAATCACCTGGTCTGCCTGATGGATACTTTGTAATACTAGTGGTTAGTATGTTGCAGAGTGTGATAGCACAAAATTGCATCTTTGAGATGAGTTGGAACGGTATCTTGGCCTTGTTGGACGAGCAGTATAATTGCACTGTTTAAAAAAAAACAAAAATAGCCATGTAAATTTAACCTACCAGGCTAATAATCTAAAACTCAGATCTGCTTTTAGCAATAGCAAATTTATGTTCAGCTAACTCTACAAACAGTAATGAGATAAATGTCCATGCTGCTCTGTAATCCTCAGTCAAAGACATGTACATCTTATCATACGGCGGTATCCCATGTCAGTCTCACACCTGTACCATGTTGCAGCAGTCCTCACACTGAACACACTGCACCTGCAGCAAGTAGTCGGCCATGTCTTAAAGTCTGAGGGGTGTAGTCTTCAATGAAGTCCATGGAGCGTGCCTGACAGTCAGGATGGCCCAACGCAATTAGTTAAGGGCAATCTTCCAGTCCAGTTCAGGCTTCAGCCACAGACAGGTGTCCGGTTGGGGACCTGGCCTCTGGACTCCAGGGCAGCGTCATAGTCACTCCTCTGTTTCCATAGGGGCCAGTCTGGAGAGGGAGGACTGTCACAGTCATGGATATATGTCATCACCAGTCAGAAGTCTGAGCAGGTCTCAGCCAGTGCTGGCTGGTCAGACCATCCAAGAAGATAGGTCACTATTGTCCGTTTGGGTCCATTCACGAAAAAACCCGAGGGGAACGGAGGTAATTTGCTGCCACAACATGACGAGAAGAGAGTAGTGAAGAACAAGATGTAGTGTTATAGTGCTACAGCAAGCAGGTACAAGTTATGTTACTGAGACAGATATCGCTGTTTAGATTCTGAGGAGATCTTAAGCTGTTCTACCCTTTCCTCAGGCCAAGTCAGTGTGACATCAGCAGATTAGCTGATGCTTAATGTAGCCTCCAACTTTAACATTTTCAGAACCTTTAAGTTATTTAACAATGTAAGACCATAAATTCAATCAATTCAATTTTTATTTCTATTTTGTTTCTCAAATCCGAAGTGTATTTTCCTTGCATTTAGTTTGACTGTGTTCATTCATTTTCCATTGTTTGTCCATTCATTTGGTTTGTCTATATTCTTCTGCATTTTTCATCTTCCACTGGCAGCATTTACTATTCTTCTTACATAATGTCATCTGTCTCTTAGCTTTTCTAACTATGGTCTCTCTTCCTATTTCGTTGGTCTCTTTTCTGCATTCCAAAACTTTGGTGCCTAAATTCAATGCTGCACCATTCTGTAACCTTAGACTTCCAGGTTTGCAATAGCTTTCAGGTTCCAATTTGAAAACCTCAATCTTGTCTTTAAGTTCTTTCAAGTTTCCATCTCCATAGCCTTCCCCAGCCCTACAATTTGCTCCCATGCCTTAACTCTGGCCAGTTGTGTGCCTTTCATTTCATTATTCTACATTTAGTCATTTGCAATCCTGTTCTGGAGCTCCCTTCCTATGTATACATGCTTTTCACCTTTGAGCCCTTCCTTAAAACTTACCTCCTCAAACTTCCAATATATCCTTTGGCACAGCATTTATATTTTCCTAACATTATTTTGCTTATACAAGTATCTTGGTACAATATTTCCTTACTAAATATGACTTAGAAATGCATATTGTTGCTTATTTGGCCTCTTGATGTTCCTTAATTGGTTTTATCATATCCCAGGATTGGGGATCTCTTTGTCCATTGGGTGTTGTTGAGTTTGTTGTGAATGAGAGCTGAATTTGAGCCTGCAAGTGGGGAAACAGGAATATTCCTGGAAGAAGAGGGCCATACTATTTGGTATTATCTCAGGATGCAAGAGAAACTTACCTGGGAAGGATTGAAATCTGCAATTAAACTGTTTGCACCTATATCAAATTATCAAAACGCTGGCGCAGAAAACGTCAGTTCCAGACCAAGCTTTGAAACTGGTCTGATTGTGAAGACACAGCAGTATAAATGAGATTTGAGTCTCGGGTCTGGCATCTGTTTGACTGGCATTCCTGTTGCTTGGCAACACAAATACTAACAAACCGACTTCAGCTGTGCTTGACTTTCCTGCTCCTGGTGCTTGTCTATCATTATCAGCCATTGGAACTCTAGTCAAGGGACATTTAAAAGCAAAATTTAACTTTGAATGTGTCAAATATGATTGCTTCTGATGGAAATTGGAACCACTTAACAAATTCTTTAGCCAATATCAATGCCAAACATTCCCAAGTCAAATACAGCATGGGTTAGATGTAAAGTTCCCTCTACACCATTCAATCAAACACACCGAGGGCATATCCAGCATAGGTTGTTGAGGAGTAATTTTCCCTCTAATCTGTCCCTCCCTCAACATGGTACTCTCAAACATTCCTTGGACAGATGCAGCATAGGTTAAACAGAAAAAGTTTCCTCCGCACTGTCATCAAATAGCCCCAGGACAGATACAGCACGTGTTACATTTTAAGTATAGTTCCATCTATTCTGTCTCATCAAACAATCCAAGGTTAGTTACAGCATGAGTAGATATAGATTAAAACTTGGTATACCATTGTCCTATAAAACACTCACAGGGGAGCTACTGCATGGGATAAATACTGAGTAAAACCCCCTCTAAATTATCTTATCCACCTTCACAGCTGAAGTACAGCACTGAAATAAACAGACTGAATCTCCCTCTAAATGTCCTCACAAGGATTCTAAGGGCACATACACTGTGGATAGATACAGATTGAAATTATCTCTACACTGTTGTATCAAACACTTCAAGGGCAGATATACCATGGCTTAGATAGAACCTAAATCTTTCTGGACTGTCCCATTAAACTGACCAGTACTGCATGTGTTTCATACAGAATAAAGTTCTCCATATTGATACTGTTTGTTTAAACACTCCCAGGTGTTCTATTCCAGGAAGCCATTTGGATTGTCAGAATGGGAGTAAATCTTTACATGCTTTTATAGGCATTTATTTACAGAGTTATGTATTAAATGTATGACCCTCCAAGTCCTACATACGGTTTTAGTTTTTGCCTATTTATAGGGCAGAAGTGTGCCCATCCCTTGTACACAACTAAACACAATATGCCACTATCAGATGCCTGCCTGTCTTTTCATAAATTAAAATTTATATCAATGAACTAAATTTCAAAATAATTTAAATCAAACACCTCCATCTTCATATGAAAAATTTACGTTGGTAGATGGTCCATGCTGCTCTGCTGGGATCCTATAAAAATTCCTCGACCTATTACTTCAGGTGCAAAATGATCCGAAGTTGATAACTGCACACACCATTTTAGTTTTAGAAGTGTCCTTTCTCTCCAGTGTCTGTTGCAAGCCAGCTAATTCAATACATAATCATTTATTACTCACACCTTTTCTAATATGTACTTTTTAAAGCATGAACTATTATCTGCATAATATTCAATGGCAATATTATTTTTAGTACGTGTGTTGTACGTAATCTCACTTCACATTTTTGATGAATTAAATATGCACAGTCCCTATTCAAGGTGATGCCACTAACAAGTCATGTGACATAAGTGCCAGGCAGTGACAGTCTCAAATAAGAGAAGACTTAATCTCTCCATGATGTTTAACAACATTACCATCGCTGAATCCCCCACCATCCACATCCTGGTGGTTATCATTGACCTGAAACTGGATTGAACCTGTCATAAATATACTTTAGCTACAAGAACAGGTCAGAGATTAGGAACTCTGCAGTGAGCAACTCAAATCCTCTCTCCTTAGTTCCTGCCCATTACCTACAAGACAGAAATCAAGGGTCCTGACCCGAAACATCAACTTTCCTGCTCCTCTGATGCTGCCTGGCCTGCTGTGCTCCTCCAGCTGCACACTGTGTTATCTCAGACTCCAGCATCGGCAGTTCTTACTATCTCTGTGATGGAATATTGTTCCGTTGCCTGGATGTGTGCAGTTCTGACAACACTCAAGAAGCTGAACATCATTCAGCATAAAGCAGCCACTTGACTGGCATCCGGTTGTCCATCCACCACTTTCAACATTCGCTCCCCTAACTGTGGACATACTATTGCAGCAGTGTGTACCATGTACAACATGCATTTCAACAACTCACCAAAGTTCTTTTAACAGCACTTTCCAAACCCATAACTTTAACCACCTTTGGGAACAAGGGCAGCTGATGCATGGGAATATCATCACTTGTAAGTTCCCTTCAAAGCCACACACCATTCTGAATTGGAAAACATATCACTGTCCCTTCTCTGTTTTTCGGTCAAAAACTTGGAACTCTCTGCCTAACATTACTGTCCTAATATATTCCGTAGGATGCATCCATGGAACATCTTATCTAGCACTTAATTGCTCAGGTGGTGTGAAAGAAGTGAGTTTCTCTGAAGGGTCACCTCACCCCATTATTCCCCTTCTTGCCACCTTTTTCCACCTTCCAGGAAGGAGAAATTTCCACCAGTGGAACCAGATGCACTAGAATAATCCTCAGAAAGATTGGGATGTGAAGCATGACCAAAGATTTTATATTGTTCTTACTGCATGTTAGGTCCCCTAAGGATGGAATCTAATATACATTTCTCCATATGAAGTTTCTTTTTGCTAATATTTAACTTACCTTTAAAACATTCTTGACTTTAGGGTGTTTTATTCTAACATCTAATTCCAAAATATTAAAAGTAGTCTCTGGGTTATGCTGACCAGTTGAACTGACTAATTAAACTTACTAAAAGCTGTAGATATATCATAATTTATCAGTGATGACTTTGTATAATTAATCAGAATGGGAATAACATTCTTTCAATTGGATTGTTAATTTAACGTTATTCCTAATCTACTCTCCATTGCCTATGAACAAATGTATTTGAAGGCCCCACCAGCCTCGTTCCTAATTTTTAATTATATTCTAATCATATAAAACAATTCTCAACTTCTTCAATACTACCCATAAGAAGGGTGCCTTTATGATATTAATGGAATATTATGAAATCTGCTTTTTCTTGAGCTGTTTTTAGCAAAATGTGACCTCAGTTAAAAACATAAAATCCTGGAAGCATCATTCAGACCATTGACATATTTGCTTGCAGTTCATAGCTTCTCTTCTGCAACTGCTGCATCATTGGTTGGTTCCAGAAACATGTCTCTCTGAAGAATGTCACCCTGCAGGAATGAAGCTTTTATGCTGATTTATCTCCATTCCTAGGAATGTGTGGCCAAAAGATCTAAAAAAGATTTTCAAGGTTACTTTTCGAAATGAGGAGAATCTACTCTAACATCTGCAGTGCCCAGTTGCTTTCCAAAACCTTAACACTTAGCCTCATCTTATCCTTATAAGTCCTATCTGCAAGGACACTTTCAGTACAGATCAATCCTTGTGAAAAGCTGGACACTCACTATCAGGTGCTTCAGAATAAATTCCAAACTGTGTCTAACTATTGAATTTCCATTTTTTGCCTCTCATTAATTTATCTTCAAGTTGTTGGCCTCCACCCAAACTTCACTATCATGAGGACTTTTACTTTTCTTTCTGTGTCAGATCTGTTATATGGCTATCATTGCATTGTTTAATCTATGCAAGTATTGGTCATTACTTGCACTTTTATGTTTGTTGAGATGACTACTGTGAGATCATCCACTTGCGCCAGTGAAAGTGGATCTTTCTTCAGAGGTAAACTTTACTGATTCAAAAACATGTCTGACCAATATTTTAATGCTCAACTGGCTTTTCATGTATAATCCACAGCTGGTACATAGTTATATTTATCAGATGCCTCTAAAACATATGCTTAAGTACCCACCTTGAACATTTGACCTTTGAATGTGATGCGTAATGTCATGTGTACTGTCGTCATTCATTTTACCACTGCCAGTCTTTGATTACCATCTTCTGTTCCTCAAAGACCTTCATCATAAAATGCCTGAGTATTTAAAGTTCAAGATGCTTTTATACTTCTATTAGCTGCTTAGAGTCTGAGATTTTGTGAGTAATTCTGATTAATCTTAATGAATGATCCTTAACAGAATGATTGCCATGTTTTATAAGTACTGTCTGATTATTATGACCTATTACCTTAACATGGCCTATCCATTTCCTATGACCCTGAATTTTACAGTGCAACAAATTTCCTAAATTCTGAAGAATGGTCCTGACCCAAAATGTCAACTTTCCTGTTCCTCTGATGCTGCCTGACCTGCTGTGTTCCTCCAGCTCCACACTGTTGTTTCTAAATTAACTTGCTCAGCATTTGTAGCACCCTCACTTCTAAGTTGTTAGGTTCTGGGTTCAAGTCCCACTCTTAGACTTCAGAACAAAAATCAAGACTGAAGACTCTGTAGTATTGAGGGCGTCCTGCACTATCAGAGGCGCCATATTTTGGAGGAGATATTAAAGCAAGACAGCATCTACCATCTCAGTTAAATGTAAAAAAAATGCCATGACACTACTTTGGAAAAGAGCAGGGGCATTATCCCCAGTGTTTTGGCCAATCTTTATGCAGAAAAAATTGAACTAATTTTAATATTTTCTGAGCAAAGGGATGATCACGTAACACAGAAGGCAAATTCTCAGATAGAATTGCTCTTCTCATGTGATCCTCACTATTGACAAGTTGCAAAAATAACTTACACATATACAACATTTTTTAAGTATAGAAAATATCTGTGTAACTTCATAAAGGCACAATTATGTAAAATTATGATGAGTCAAAGGAGATATTTGGAGAAGTGAACAAAAAAATTGGCAAAAGTGCATTTTAAGGGAGAGTCTTTAAAGAGATTGGCATTTGGGGTTGCAGGAAAGAATTTGAGAACTTTGAGCTAATGCATGAAGGTGCCTGCACACATGTGACAGCCAAAGTTTGCTCTACAAAGAAAGACATAGACACAGTTGACCACTTACAAAGTTTGTGAACAATTGCTGTTGACGCGTATTCTTTCATGCCTCACTGTACATGCAGTGACTTACTGTTGATGTTTGTTAGAAGGCATTTTTGGAAAAGTAAACAAAGTGGGAACAGAGTCATGTTTTTATTCATTCTTGAGATGTGAGCAACGCTGGCAGACTATTATATACTGCCCATCTGTAATTGCCCTTAGGAGGTTGGTGGTGAGCAGCTTTTTTGAACTGCTGTGGTCCATGGGGCAAAGGTACGCACAATTCAACTAGGGAGAGTTTTTCAGATTTTATTCCTGTCACACTGGAAGCATAGTGATTAATTCTACGTCAAAATGATGGGTGAGTTGGAGGGGATCTTTCAGAGAGTGGTGTTCCCCTGTATTTCCTGTTTTTGTCCTTATAAGTGGTAGAGGTCATAGATTTGGAAGGTACTATTGAAGAAACCTTGATTTGTTGCCGGGGTCCACCTTGTAATTTCTACTTACTCTGCCGTGCACTGGCAGTGAATTGGTTGCCAATCAAGTGGGCTGCTTTGTCTTGGATTTGTTAAACATGTTGAGTGCTGATGGAGCTACATGCATCCAGGAAACTAGAGATTGTTCCATCTCACTCCTGATGTGAGTCTTGTGTTTGATGGATTGCGTTGGGGAATTGATGGACGGCATCAGTGTTACTCACTGTAAAAATCCCAACCTCTGACCAACTTTCTTTTGCCACAGTTTTTATGTAGCTACTCAGCTATATTAGCCCAAGCCTGAATATTGTCTGTTCTTGCTTCATGTGGGCATGGACTGCTTAAGCATCTGAGGACTTGCAAATAATATTGAACACTGAGCAATCATCAGTGAACATCCCAGCTTCTGGTTTTATGTTCGAGGGAAGGTCATTGATTTGGGAGATGAAGATGATTTGTCCTGAGATACTATCCTGAGGAACACCTCAGCAATGTCCTGTGAATGAGATGATTGACTTGTAACAACAACAGCTATGTTCCTTTGTGTGAGGTGTAATTTGACAACCTTCTGAAGGCCTTGTTTAATTTCATCTGGCCTCATGCTTGTTACTTGTGATAACAATCATTTGTCTAAGTTAAGATACACAGAACTTGAAAAGAGAATGTTCTTCTGCTTCAGTAATTATTATCGTTTTGTTGAAGATCTTCTTGAGCATCGCCTCTACAGTTAAATGTTCATGGACTATAGTTGTCTTCTTTCCGAAATAGAACAGTTTTAAGTACAAACAATAGCATGTTAAGAGCCACAGCTCTGAATGTCCTTTTCACTAACCTCAACATATTCTTAGCGCATTATTCATTTTGCATCATGAGTGACACGATATATGCAAATAAGATGGCTTCACCTTAGAATGAAAGTTAACTGTCAGCAGTTGCACTGATACTGGCCCATAATGTCTTCACTATAATGTCATCCTTCTCTCATATATGAAAAATGAACAGAAAGTGTTTTTTCCATAAAAATAATTAGGTTAGAAATGGTTTTAGCAGATAAATGTTTCTTTATTTATGATTCTGTGCTTGTTACTTTAACAAGTATTTAACTGTCTGTGTGGAGTTTGTATGCTGGCCCTGTGTCTGTATGAGTTTCTGCCAGGCGGTCTGGTTTCCTGCCACGGTCCAAAGATGTGCAGGTTAGGTAGGTTGGCCATGCTTAATTGTCCCACAGTGTCCAGGTGTAGGCTAGGTGGATTAACTACGGTAATTAATGGGTTGTAGGGATAGGATGTGGGGGTGGGAGTGGAGGGATCAGGAGTGGGCCTGGATGGGATGCTCTTCAGAGAGTTTGTTCACATTCGATGGGCTGATTGGCCTCTATCTACACTTTAGGGATTCTGTGATCCTATTAAAATAAAAGGGTTAATATTTCTGTTAAAATAATGACCTGGGAATGCCATGAAAATATGTTTAATTTTTCAACTGCTATATTTAGCAACAACTGCATAAATTGATGCTGCCTTCAATGGTCATGGTAGGGTAATGGCAGTGTCCATGTAATGAATTTTTAGTACAGTAGGCTCCAGTTTCTGTTCCCTGGAGCTTATTAGACCCACTGTTGGGCTCAACAACTCTTCAACATTGAGGTAATGATCAGTCAGGATTCTGTGGCTGATCACTTAAGAACCCCTGCTGGAAAATGTGTGATTGTGAATCAGCATTACTTATGGTGCTGTCTAATGTCATGTTGCCTACCATAGAGTCATAGAGATGTACAGCACGGAACAGACCCTTTGGTCCAATTTGTCCATGCAGCCCAGATATCCTAAATTAATCTAGTCCACGATATTCACTGTTCAGTTTTAGGCCATAAGTGTGTCTGTTATTTCAGTGGAAATCCAATATAAAGTGGATTAGTATATTGTGAATTTGTTCATAGAGAGGGGGTCTCACAGCTTCCAAAAATATCCCATCTGATTCAGTGAATGTGCACCTATTTCAGTACTTACACATTTCAGTTAAGGTCAATACAACAAATGATTTAACTTGGTCAGTGGCTTCAGTTTTAAAATTGGAGAGCTGCACTTAGCTCCCTGCTTTCACCCTGGTTCTTCTGGCCGTAGTTCTGCCTCGTTATAATGCCAGTCAAGCTACTTGTATAAATGCTGTATAATGACAATGATGAGTTCTGGCCCTTTAAGTTTCATCTTAAGGGCCCCATTATCAACAGAGAAGGAAGATTCTGAGAAGATATGCTTATGTCCAAATAACTAAAGTCTTTTTGCAATAGTAATTGTCGTAAATAGCAATATTCAGCTGACGTGTAAATTGATGGATTCTGTAGCAGCATTATGTGTCCACTTGACAAAAGCCCAGGCTGATTTAGATATTATTTGATTGTCTGATAAATTCAGCTGTATTAGGTCCAGTTTCATGGATCCCAGTACCCACATTACATTGGCCTGTATATTCAAGCAAGAGTTAGAGCTTTCACAAAAGGTGGGGATAACATTGTAAAGTGTATTATTTCAATATCTGCAAACATTTAGTATTTGCAATTTAAGTCCAAGCCTCTTTAAATGTGTAGCTGCAATCATCATCACAAAAGAGAAAGCATTTTTTTCAAAAATGAATGGTTATGATTTGTTTCAGAGATAATTGTTTTACAATTTAATTATTATTTGGCACATACTTCATATGTCATCTTTGAACACAACCCATTTACACTAAGGCACAAATAGTTACAGACCCATCACTTGAACTCTTCAGAATCCATCTTTAGATTATTTCCATTTTAAAGTTTTCAGTATCGGAACTACTATTTTAGCAGGTCAGGCCTGGCTTAGCTAGTGCTACCCATAGGAATATTGGTGGAATATAGATATTAATCTGGGATATCAATAGACCTGAAGCAGAAACAGAGACACCGAGATCTTTCAGTCACCGTTAATTGCCCAGTAAGGTGGAAGTATGCTTATTGGTGTCTGCCTCATTCACATCACTGTCTCCACTCCAAACTACTTTTAGCTGTTGAGGAAAACTTGATCCTGTCACTGAAGATGATGCAAAGGCGAGCTAGTTTCTATAGCAGTCTCGAGTTCCAGTAGGTAAACCCTAGGAGGAATGCTGGGAGGCGCCCATGACTAGGTTATTTATGAGGGCTACAGTGTTACAGAGTGTGAGGAATGGGACCACGAATGAATGAGTGCTATGGGAATAGTTTGGATGCAGCAACAAGGTTTTGATGGACTTGTTGAACACATGTACAAGATACTGAAAGGAACAGAGTGGGAACGATATCTTTCCTCACCCGACAAAGTTCTGATATTGGTGTTGGCAAGCTGCGTTGTACTGTTTAATCAGTAAGAAGACATCCTTCTCTCTCTCTCCCTGAACTTCAATCCTCAAAACAGCACACTGTTTTGCTGGATGATGTTTTACTTTGCTGCCTTTTGTAATTGTTTTGCATTGAAAAAGTGTCATATCTACTCACTTTCTTAAAATTTATTGTTGTCCTTTCAGTGGCAAAAAAGTGAAATATGCTAGAGGCAAGGAATTTTTGAGAGAGGTTGCATTTTTATTAAGGCTTGCCTTTATACCGTTACAGTCACTGTTAAAATTGTTACTGCTTTGAACTGTGAGAGCAGAATTTGGCTGCTTGAGGGTTGTCGAATCATATTTTTGCAAACAGTTCAGCAAACATGCTGGTCAAACTGTCTTAAGTGTGTTCTTGTGTACTATGTAACTGGTGTGCATAAATGGAAAAGATTTATTGAGGGTAATATGGCATGTTAGATCATTAGTACATCATTGCTTAAAGATTTGCAGCCATGATTTCCCAGATTTGGATTGTGCCATTCGAGAAATGACAAACAAGGACAGGTGCATATCTATGGAAAATGAAACTCCACTGCTGATTATGTCTACTTCCTTGCAAAGCTTGCCTGTGCTCTCAGTGGAGAATATGACAACCGTGGTTTGGTGAGGTGGGGGCAGGGCAAGAAACAACCTTCAGAATTGAAGGACGCAAGTAAAGTTTACATAAGAAAAAACTGTTTAACTAACCAAAATAGCTTGTTCACTCAGGAATACACTTGTAATGTGGGAGGGGGAAGGGAATTTAATTCTAGAGATGTTCACTAATTGAGGGATGTCTGCCAACACAGCAAGTCTTATCATTTCCTTCTTATGTTGCTAGAGGGAGCTCTTTACCTTTGTAATAACTCAATCTTGCCTAGTTCCAAGCAAACTGCTCATTACAGCCAATCAGAGTGAAACTTGTCACACGCAATAAAATGTTTCAGTACCAGATTCATGAAGGGGGATAGAAAACAGTTTGTAAAGAGGAGTCTGTTTGATAGCTGCATGTCATTGGGATAAACAGAGCTGCAGAAAAGGTTTTCCTTCTTTACATCACATCTATTCCTGAAGACATTGACTTGAGATTGATCAGGCCTATGAACATGAGCTGACCTCTAGTAGTAGTCATCTGTGTGCCCAGAACATGAGTAAAATTATTTGGTGAGGTGTGTAACAGTTGAGTACCTGCCATCTTCTTTCAATGCCTACAGACAAATAAATTCCAGCAGAAATCATTGCATAATAGGACTGACACCCCTACAAAGTTTCCATTCTGACCACAAACCACAAGGTCCACAGCGGACAGGAACTGTGTAAAGTTGTTTCTTGACCAGCTATTTATCCAGTTCTTTTTAAAATGATGTTAATGCACATGATATTGAAGGACTGACTTAGGAATGCAAGTTATTGGTGATGAGCCATACTTGCTAGCCATACATATAGGAATAGCTTCAGAGGTAGTAGGCACTGCAGATGCTGGAGAATCTGAAGAAGGGTCTAGGCCCAAAGCATCAGCTTTCCTGCTCCTCTGATGCTGCTTGGCCTGTTGTGTTCATCCAGCTCTACACCTTGTTATATAGGAATAGCTGTTGTGTTTAGCACCTCCTAAGAACTGACAACAGGAGTATATTGCTACCAGTATGGGATGGATACATCAACTGTGGTTTTGATTGCAGTGATGTGAAAGCTAAGCAGACTGAATATTAGGGATATTTTATTATAAGGAAAAAACGGTCCTAAGATGTTAAGAAAATGACATACTTTTTAATGAATCATTGGTAAAGTTGGTAAGTAATGAAAACATAGCCACATGGTGCCATGGTGAATAGTTGGTCTGTGTTAACTGACCTCAGCAGGTATCATGGAAAATATCCTTTTTTTGGCCTTAATATCCTGAAAATAAACTTTGTGTGGGGTGTATGACAGTTGATCTATCATAACAAATGACATGAGGGTAAAAAGAACTCCTAATCCAACTTTTCTCAGATGACTTGAAGCATGCCACTCCATACTGGAAGCATGGTCCTTTTTTATAAACATACCAGAGTAATATTAGGCCAGAAATACATTTATCTGAGGGATAAGAATAATTTGTTGTAATAAACGTCTGTTGAATTGTCTAGAAAAGGCACCAATATCTTGCTGGAGATATTTGGGAAGCTAATTGAAGACCAAATGAAAAGCAACTTTGGACAAAAGAGATTTCTTGAGTAGTGCCTGTGAGATGTACAGATCTTTAGGTGGATAGTAACTTCCAAGAAAATGGAATCACTTTTTTATTTTGATTAGAATGTAGTTTCTTTCAAGTTACATTAATTTCTAAGATTGCTTTTTGAGAAAATAAAAAGGTTGTGGTGCACTTTGAGCTAGAACACAAAACCAATGCAATGCAATAAAAAAAGCTGAAGGCTAGAATGTTCTATTCATGGAACATAGAACATAGAACAGTACAGCACAGTACAGGCCCTTCGGCCCACGATGTTGTGCCGAACTTTTACTCTAATCCTAAGGTCTATCTAACTTCCACCCCTACCTTATACTGTCATCCATATACCTATCTAATAGCTGCTTAAATGCCCCTAATCATGTCAATTGATGCAAAAGTAACAGTTTCTCTAAATAGCAGCTACAAAGTATGTGTTCTTAAGGAAGGAGAAATTTTTAATTTGACACAAAGTAAGGCATACATGGCTTAAGGTCATTCAGTCCAACCTTTTTAAGGTAGAATCATGATTACCAGAAACCTCATTATGAACTGGGCATCCAGTTACACCCTTACAACCATTCAATCAGAATGAAGTTCTATTTTAAAGACCAAGTGATAGGTAATCCCAAGGAAAAAAGGGGGACATGAGATAGCTTTGGCAAATAGAGTTAAGGAGAATCCAAAGAGTTTCTACAAATACGTTCAGGACAAATGAGTAATTAGGGAGAGAAAAGAGCCCTTTCAAGATCAGCAAGGCCACCAATGGAACCGCAGGAGATGGGTGAGATACTAAATAAGTATTTTGCATCAGTGTTTACTGTGGAGAAGGATATAGAAGCCAGAGAACATGGGCAAATAAATAGTGACATCTTGAAACGTGTCCATATTACAGAGGAGATGGTCCTGGATGTCTTAAAACACATAAAGTTTGATAAATCCAGAGGACTGGATCAGGTGTACCCTAGAACTTTGTGGGAAGTTAGGGATGTGTTTGCTGGGCCGCTTGCTGAGATATTAGTATCATTGATAGCTACGGGTGAGGTGCCAGAAGACTGTGTGTTGGCTAATGTGGTGCCATTATTTAAGAAAGGTGGTAAGGAAAAGCCAGGGAACTATAGACTGGTAAGCATGACATCAGTCATGGGCAGGTTGTTGGACGGGATTCTGAGGGACGGGATTTACATGTGATTGGAAAGGTAAGGACTGATTAGGGATAGTCAACATGCTTTGTGCATGGAAAATCATGTCTCACTAACTTGATTAAGTTTTTTGAAGAAGTGACAAAGAGAATTGATGAAGGCAGAGCAGTGGACATTATATGTACGGACTTCAGTAAGGCATTCATCAAGGCGTTCTGCATGGTAGACTGGTTAAAAAGGTTAGATCGCAAGGAATACAGGAGACTAGCTCTTTAGATACAAAATTGGCTAGAAGGTTGGAGATAGAGGCTGGTCGTGGAGGGTTGCTTTGCAGACTGGAGGCCTGTGACCAGCAGTGTGCTGCATAGGTTGGTGTTGGGTCCACTGCTTTTTGTCATTTACAAAATGATTTGGATGTGAATATAGGAGGTAGGGTTAGTAAATTTGCAGCTAACATCAAAATAGGTGCTGTAATGCACAGCAAAGGATGGGACCTTGATCAAATGGGCAGATGGAGTTTAATTTAAATCGATTTGAGGTGCTATGTTTTGGTAGCACAAATCAGGGCAGGAGTTACACAGTTAATGGTAAGGTCCTGAGCAGCATTGCTGAACAAAGAGACCTTACAGTGCAGATTCATAGTTCCTTGAACGTGGAATCACAGGTAGGGTAGTGAAGAAGACGTTTGGTTACTTGCTTTCATTTGTCAGTGCATTGAGTAATAGGAGTTGGGAGGTCATGTTGCAGCTGTGTAGGACATTAGTTAGGCCTCTTTTAGAATACTGCGTTCAGTTCTGGTCTCCCTGCTATAGGAAGGATGTTGTGAAACTTGAAAGGGTGCAGAAAAGATTTACAAGGATGTTGCCAGGGTTGGATGGCTTGAGCTATAGGGAGAGGCTAAATAGGTTGGGGCTATTTTCCCTGGAGTGTCACAGGCTGAGAGATGACCTTATAGAGGTTTATAAAATCATAGAGGCATGGATAGGATGAGTAGTCAAGGTATTTTCTCCAGCGTAGGGGAGTCCAAAACTAGAGGACATAGGTTTAAAGTGAGAGGGGAAAACTCTAAAAGGGACCTAAGGGGCAACTGTTTCAAGCAGGAGGGTGGTATGTGTATGGAATGAACTGCCAGAGGAAGTGGTGGAGGCTGGTACAATGATAACATTTAAAAGGCATCTGGATGGGTATATGAATAGGAAGGGCTGAGAGGGATATAGGCTAAATCCTGGCAAGTGGGACTAGATTAATTTAGGATATCTTGTCAGCATGGACGAGTTAGACCGAACAGTCTGTTTCTGTGCTGTACATCTCTATGACTCTAAAAGAGCTCTCAAAATCTTTCTTGCCATTGGGAAGGAGAGGATTTGTCCAATTATCACATTTGGTCATCCCATGAATGATTAGAAAGACCCAGAAAAGATCTGGATTGTTCTCAAAGACCAACAAAAGTAAGAATTAACTTCAGCACTAACAGACTCCAGCTCAACTCATACAGAGAATCTGTTGACTAGTTTGTTGAAAGATGCAACAAAGGTCATGAGTGTGATTTTTCTGAAGAGAAATTATGAGAAGCTCATTGAGTTAGTCATTACCTGTACACAAAATAAAGCCTTTAGAAATATCCTTTACGCAATAAAATGCACCATACCCATATCATTGATGTATGAGTTGAGGACAGACGTGGTATGAAGCCATAGTGGTAAGCCAACAACAATGAGATGCCTTAGGACCAGCCATAAAAGTGCATAGCACTAATAAAATCAGTAACAGATGCGGCATGTTGCACCTACCCAAAAGCTGTCCAGCTTTTCATGGTTTCTGTAAAGCATGTGGCACCTGGAAACTTTGGGCATACACAAGCACAAAACCCAGTTCCAAAGGCCAAATCAGAATCTAGAACAAAACATGGATACCCAACAAGACTGTACAACACTACAATACTGGAGGCAAGAAAGCGTTGAAAATGTGTCCAATGCATACACATCAGTGAGGTGTAGAGTCAATCAAGCAAAAGGCACATTTCTGAAAATGACCAAGTTTTCCTTCTTGTTAACCTCATCCACCATGTCAATGGTATAAAGCAACCCAAATGTTTAACAACTATTAAAACGATATGTCCTGAAAATGCAGGACAACACACATTAAAAGCTATAATTAGCAAGGAAACTAGTGCCAGCATATTACCTCTGCACATCTTGAAAGACATGTAAATCAGTAAGCATTGTTCCATGTTACAGATTGAAAGGCTGTTTCACATGGATCACCAATGCATTCGCAGAATTACATTCAGCGCCAATGCACAAACTCCTCTTGGCTTCCAAAAAATTCTTTTACCTGTTAGATACTAACAGCCCAATACTAGTCAGAGTACCAATATGCACCGATATTGATGAGATTCATACCAACCATGGCAGAACAGACCACAGTTCTGAGGATGGTTCACCAAACCCGCAACATTAACTTTGATTTTTTTCTTCATGGATGCTGCCAGACCTGCTGAGCTTTTCCAGCAACTTCTGTTTTTGTACCTTATTTACCTGACCTGCTGCCTTCAAGGATCTGCATAGAAGATGTACATGTGTAGAAGATAGCAGTAGGCCATTCAACCCCTCAAGCTGCTGCGCCATTCATTTTACCACTGTTCAGCCCATTTGATGGGCCCATCTATATCGTCTTGTAATCTAAGTCTTTCCTCCTTTCTATTCAACACACTCTCAATTTACAGTTCATTCCTCCTACATTCATGTCTAGATCATTAATGTACATAACACCAAAACATGTTGTATACTACTGGACACAGGTTTTCAGTCACAAAGACACCCTTCAACCATCACCCTCTGCTTCTAGCCACTATGCCAAGTTTGGACCCAATTTGCCAAATTGCTCTGGATCCCATGTATGTTGGTTTCTTAGCCAGCCTGCCACATGAAACCTTGTCAGATGCCTTACTGAAAACGATGAAGACTACATCAACCGCACTACTCTCATCTACACACCTAGTCACCTCCTGGAAAATTTCAGTCAAATTTTTAAATCATGATTTCCTCCTTACAAAACTATGCTGACTGTCCTTGATTAATCCTTGCCTGTCCAAGTGGAGATTAATTCTGTCCCTCGGAATTTTTTCCAATAGTTTCCCTGCCACAGACCTCCTGTAGGTTCCTAATGTATTCCCACCATCCTTCCTGCATAAAGGACCACATTAACTATCCTCCAGCCTTCTGGCATCTGTTCTGTGGCCAGGGATGTTTTGATCATATTGGACCTGGGTATTTATTCACTTTCAAGCCTCCTGAAACCACTAAACCTCCTCCCTCTCAAAGCTAATTCGCGCAAGTATATAACAGTCCCACTTCTTGATTTCTATACTTACGTAATCTATCACTATTGTGAATACAGATGCAAAATATTCATTGTAAACTTCAGCTATGTATTCTAGCTCTATACACAGATTTTGCCACTTTGGTCCCTAATGGATTCCCTGATTATTCTCTTGTCCTTAATTTACTTATAAAATGCCCTTGGATTTTCCTTAATGTTACCAGCCATGTTCCAATATTCCATCAGCCCATAAATGGGGTAGAGATGTCAAATCCATGGGATACGCCAGTTTAGGCTGTTGGATTTGAAGAGCTTGATGATGTTGCACCCAGGATGGGGTCAGACTGACAACAGTGAGTGTTCGATTCAGCCAATTGGCAGTGCTATTTCTGGGGGCTGGTCAGACCACTAATTGTTAAGTGGTGGTGTCGGTATGGGGCGGTGTCAGCAGCGTCAGGTTCGGGGTGAGTGGTAGGCCCAGGAGGATCAGGTTGATGACGGGGTAAATCGAGTTGGGTTAGTGTGTCATTCAGATTTGGAGTGATTGTCAGCAGTCTAGGGTATAATTGGCCGATGTAATTGATGGGGGGTGAATGGCGAGTCAGATGATGAGTTGAATACTTATCTTGGATTTAGATTAGGTTTTATATTGCCTAATGTTTCCTGGGTAACTGTTAAGCTTGCGTGAGTTGAAACTCTCAGAATTCTCTGACTTTGGACTCATTCAGAGGGTTCCAGGGTAATTACCCTTCAGAGATTCAGTGGAGCCAGTTGCATCCATGTGCTGTCCCAACAACTCTCTAGCCATTGAAATATATGGGCAGTAATTTTCCATTTTTTAGAACAAATGCTGACTCACTTAAGTAACTGACAACCTGCCAAGAATTTGTACATTGTGGGGGCATTTTAACCTGGAGGTGTATTTGGATTTTGGTGTGGGATTTGAAGAAACCAATAAAAATACAAGCATATAGGTAAGCCAGCACGAACATGCCAGCTTTCCTTTATAAACATTTAGCAATCACTCAATTGAAATAACATTTCAACACAGTTTTAAGTTTAATGTTGCATCCACAGGTTTCTTGGGTTTCCTGAAACTTGACTGAAAGCAAGTCAAGAACACACTAGCCATTGGTGGGTCTGAGCTACACTTATGAAAGAACTACACTAAGTATTCAATACTCACAGCTACTTCGTTATGTATTAGTGGTAAAGCAGGTTTGCTGAGAGTTGGCTTTATAGATCAGAGATTTTCTGAATTGTATTTGAATTCTTATTTGACTGGTGATGAGATTGCCTTAAAATTGACCTCAGATGGAGGAGAATGCAACCAGGACCGGTGGAACAACCTACAGTTGAGGGACCTGTAGTGGAGCAGCAGAGAGAGAGGAGTAGCTAAGGGATACAATTCACTGGAGGTATTAACTGCCAAGCAAGTTTCACAGAAGGTGGCTGAGTTTCTTTGAGATGTTTGAGTAGCAGGGCTTCAGTAGCCTAACCTAATTGTGTCGGGTCATGGAAGATATCTGCAGCCTCCTCGAAGAGGATTACTGGATATGGTGACTGTTAAAAGTGACCTTTGAGCTTTTTTTGGTTCCAGGTGTTTCTGGGCTCTGCTGGAAATACATTCAGGATCCCATTCATTCCCCCTGAGTGTATAAGGACACTTAAGTCATGGTTTGTTTGCCAGCAACACCAATTATGTGAACTTTGTCTCTAGACATGAAACAGAATGAGTGGGCACTAGGTTTTGTGTTGCTAACTATCTACCCATTGATTCAGACTATCAATGATTGCATACAGGCCATCTGGGACCCCAGATCAACCAGGGATATTCATCGACAACCAGGACGTCCACTGGTGGAATGTGCAGCTGATGTGCAATCACAGAAATTGTTTCAGCAGGTGTGTGCTGGATTGCCAAAAAGATGCCAAGATGCTTTCCTTTTGTAGCAGCCTGCCTCATGTATAAGTACCAAGAAGCATAGCGAATGGACGGCTGCTTGGAAAGAAGAAATACTCGCAACAAACTTGGCTAATGTCACATATCAAAAGATTGATCAATGAAGCTCAGCAGTGCAACAATGCTGTCAAATTTCCATTGGTATGTAATTGAACCAGACATTAAGATATTGAAAATGCACTACAAGTGCCTGATCAATGCAGATGCATCTTTCAGCAGCCAGGGTGCATTCTGTGTATGTTTAAGGGTGAAAAAGAAGATTCTTGATCAATAGGGGAATCAAGGATTGTGGGAAAGGGCAGGAAAGTGGATATGAGGGGTGTCAGATCAGCTATGATCCTATTGAATAGTGGAGCAGGCTTGAGGGGCCAAGTGGCCTACACCTGTTCCTATTTCTTATGGTCTTTTGGACCCACAGCTATCTGATGATCCTTGCAGCTTTTCAAGTATTATGCGACCAGCTAACACAAGAATCCAAGCCTCAACTGAGCGCAATGCATTGATCTTGCTCAATCAGAACATTTCTTCACTCTTACCAATTTGATGTATTGCTTACTTCTTTCCTGTTTGCAACTCTAAACCAATCAAAGAGTCAATTTTATTTTAGCTTTTTATGTCTTTTTTACACAGTATAAACAGACACAAATAGAAAATTGTCTCCTTCAAGGAATGTTTGTGGTTTTTTTTTTTAATTTATCCTTCTTGCCATGTACTGTTTCTTACAAACACACAAACCTTAAACACTGCAAAAACAGGAAGCATGCATTCATGTGGGTTACATTTAGAATTCCCCAGTCCCAGCCGTAGAGTTGGGACCTGGACAGCAATCCAATTCTGTGTGTTGGTGAAGTCACATCAATGCTGCATTGCTCTGAACAGAGAAAAGCCGTTTGCCTTGCTGCACACATTGAGTAATTAACACTTTCGGATATCCCCCTGACTTGATCATCTTGTCTGTTACTTCAACAACACACTTCTGGATGAATTTTTTTGCTACGGCTTAAGAATTGGAGGCACCGGCAATTAGGAGAAACCACAGCTTGGACCACCGTACTTTACACTGGAATGTAAAACAATGCTCCCTTGGGCCTCACACCATGTAACCATTGTGCATTAAAAATATAGTCAAGTATTAACCATCGAGGAGTTGCAAAAACCACTACAAAAATGTGACAAACTTCAAATACACTCCACCTTATTTACTATATATTTGATTAAGCAAAATAAATGAACATGCACAGAATAGGGAAGCTCTATATTCGTGAAATTGTGAAGGGTTAAATTGTTTGTCATGATTAATTTTTATCTATATTTTTCCATTTTAACTTGCATTGAAGAATTTTAGACAACAGGGCCAGATTTGCATGCATCCCTCAGTATCAGAACAGAAGCAAGTGGCATTTTAAAAGGTGGGTGCAACCTGATTCTGGGATTTCCACCCCAATTCCCAGAATGAAGGATATTTAAGGGTGCAGGATTAGGGTGCAGCCAGTGAGCTCACATTCAGTGATCACAACTCCATTGAAGAAGTAGGCACTTTAGACAACTGCATATTTCCATGGATCTGGGTCTGTTTTGGTGGGGGAAGTGGTTCATAGCATTTCAGAAGGGCGGTAAGGGGGTGCTCAGTGGTTAGCACTGCTGCCTCACAGAGGCGGAGACCCGGGTTCAATTCCACCCTCAGGCAACTGTCTGTGGGGAGTTTGCACGTTCTCTCCGTGTCTGCATGGGTTTCCTCCGGGTGCTCCGGTTTCCTCCCACAGTCCAAAGATGTGCAGGCTAGGTAGATTGGCGATGCTAAATTGCCCATAGTGGTCAGGGATGTGTAGATTAGGTGGGTTATAGGGGGATGGGTCAGTGTGGGATGTTCTGAGGGTTGTTGTAGACTTGTAGGGCTGAAGGCCACAGGGATTCTATGTAAATATATCTATCTTTCCTATAGGAGGGAGACCTGAATTGAATGCAACATTCTAAACCTGGCCTAACCAATGTCCTGTATAGCTGCAGAGATAGCAGGAACTGCCGATGCTGGAGAATCTGAGATAACAAGGTGTAGAGCTGGATGAACACAGCAGGCCAA
>JAHRHZ010000023.1:37839349-37891290 GCA_024137785.1 Ginglymostoma cirratum | reverse complement strand
TTGGCCTGCTGTGTTCATCCAGCTCTACACCTTGTTATCCTGTGTAGATGCAACATGATATCCCAATTCTTGCCAGCCATATCCTGGACCACTGGATTACTAGCTCAGTGATATTACTATTGTCTAACTCTGTCAAACAGCCTGCACAGGCATAATGGGCCAAATAGTCTCCTGCAATGATATCAATCTGATTTTTTTTACTGGGAAGTGATGACTGGGTATATGATATTCAGAAAGGACAGGAATCAGGGAAAAGGTGGTGGAATAGCTATTTTAATTAAAGAAGAAAATAGTACCATAATGAGGATGGCCTTGATTCTATAGTTTAAGATGTAAAATCAATTTGGATGGAACTAAGAAATAGCAGGGGCCAAAGATGTTGGGAGTTGTTTATCAAGTCACAAAACTGCAATGATAATATAAATCACAGTATAAACCAGGAAATTATAGGTGCAAGTAATAAAGATCATAGAAAAATCATTGGGGACCACAATCTACATATGGACTGGGTAAATTCAGGTTTTGGTGAAAGAATTCTTGGAATGCAAGAGGGTTTTCTACAGCACCACATTGAAGAACTAACCTGGGAATGGACTATCATAGATATTGTATTTTGCAATGAAAATTGATGTATTAACAATGTCTTGTAAAGAAACCTTTAGGAAAAAGTGACCATAGTATAGTGGCACTTTATGAGGTTTGAAAGTGTTTAATTAGAAACTTGAGTCTTAAATCTAAACAAGGAGACCATGAAGCAAGTAGGCAAATTGGCTTTAGTGGATTGGAAAGCTGTGTTAAAGTTTTCACTCTAGATGGACAATGCCTAACAATTAAAGAACTAATACATAGTTTACAGCACAAATACAATAAACATTTTATTAACCTGCACCTATGGAACCAGCATTGTATCAGTTGATCAAATAGTCCAAGTGATCAAGAGGTCCACATAAACAATGTAAGAACTCACACTAAGTAATGAGAGCATCATGGTGGTTAGCACTGCTGCTTCACAGTGCCAGGGACTTGGGTTCGACTCCAACTTTGGGTGACTTGTGTCTTGGTGGAGTTTGCATGGTCTCCCCGTGTCTGCATCGGTGTTCTGGTCTTTTCTCACACAGTGGATTAGTCATACTGAATTGCTCTGTCAGGTGCAGGGATGGTGGATTTGGTGGGATACTGTTCAGAGAATAAATGCAAACTCAATGGCCTCTATCTGCAGTTTAGGAATGCTATGATTTTGTGATTCTAATAGAAATGTGATGCAGGTGATATACACATCACTGTTATACTTTATTTACGGCACAAATCACTTGTATAATAAGGCAACTTTGCCTTCAATAAAACTTACCAGCAGAGAGCCTTTTCATTCACATCCTCAACTGACTATTCGGACATCGTGAAGATTGCAACAATGCAGTAAACCTAGGGTATTTCAGGTATATAATTTTTGCCAGTTTATTGAGAGAGCCAGTTCATTAAATTGCTGGATAAAATAAAGTTTGCTATATATTCCTTTCACGCTCAAAAGCCCAGAAAGGCATGTGATCCAACTGTGGCCAATGAAATAAATCAAGGGTTGTTTTAGATCAAAAGACAAGGCCTATAAAGTAGCCAAAAATATAAGCTTGATGATTGGGAGAATTTAGAACTCTGTATAGGAGGAGGACCAATAATAAGATAGGAAAAATAACCTATGAGAGAATACTAGTGAGAAGCTTAAATACAGATGTTATAATTTCTATGA
This sequence comes from Ginglymostoma cirratum, assembly GCA_024137785.1. NCBI lineage: Eukaryota > Metazoa > Chordata > Chondrichthyes > Orectolobiformes > Ginglymostomatidae > Ginglymostoma > Ginglymostoma cirratum. The sequence goes on along the minus strand of JAHRHZ010000023.1, from coordinate 37,889,546 downwards.
AGAGTTTATCAGAATGTGAAAAGGAAAAGATTAGCAAATGCACATTGAAAGCCCCATTGAAAGCAGAATCAGAGAAGAATGTATAATGGAGTCTAAGCAAATGACAGACAAACTAAATGAATATTTATCTGTTTTTTCTGCCTTCATGGAGGAATTTGCTAAATGTTAAAAATAGTGGCGAATCCAAGGCTTAGTATAAACAAGAAATCACAATATACCAATATTTCTAAAACAAATGAGAGAAACATAATGGGATTTAAGTGAATAAATCTCCTGGACTTGATGATCTACATCTCAGTGTGTAGAAACATAAGATTTGTTGGTGGTCAGCTTTCAAAATCAGATTGGAAGTTGCCAAAAGTCACCCCACTATTTAAAACAGGAGGGAGAGAAAATGAGGAATTGCGGAACTGTTAGCCTAACATCAGCTTTAGGGAAATATGCTGGAATCTATGACAAAGAATGTGATAACAGGAAAATAGTGGTAGGATTTGACAGGGCCAAATGACAGACAAATCATGGATGAAGGGGAACCAGGGGATGTGCTCTGTTTAAATTTTCAGAACACTTCTGCACGGGAGATTAGTAAACAAAATCAGAGCACAATGTATTGGGGGAAATATACTGGCATGTATTTAGAAAAAAAGGTTAATGGACAGAAAACAGTGAGTTAGAATAACTGGATCATCTTCAGGTTGGCAGGCTGTGATTGTTTGGGTACCACAAAGATCAGTGCTTGGGTCCAGGCTATTCATGATATAGATCAATTAATTAGATGTGGGGATTAAATGTGATATTTTCAAGTTTGCGTATAACACAGAACTAGGTGGGAGTTATGACAAGGACGCATAGAAACTTCATCAGGATTGGAGAGGCTAAGTGAGAGGGCAGAAGTTTGGCAGATGCAATATTGTGTGGAGAAATGGGAGAGTGTCTATTTTGGTAGAAATATGGAGTATTTCTTAAGTGGTGTGAGGCTGGAAAGTGATGTAATTCAATGGACTTGGGTCCTTGTTTATGAGTCAAACAAAGCTAGCATGCAGGTACAACAAATAGTTAAGAAATCCAATGGTATATTGGCTTTTGCGACAAGAAAAGTTAAGCATATAAGTAAAGATATCTTACTACAATTATGTAGAGCCTTGGTGAGATGACACTTGAAGTATTATGTGCACTTTAGGTTTCTTAACTAAGGAAAGATATACTTGCCTTAATAGAAGTGCAGCAAATGCTCACCAAACAAATTCCTGGGATGGAGGGATTGTTCAATGAGGAAAGATTGAATATATTTAGCCAGTATTCTCTGGAGCTTTGACAGCAAAGCAGGAGATAGGGGGAAAGCAGAAGCACTTGTACAGGTGGGGCAAAGGGCAATGACAGGTAGGAATCCTAAAGTGAATGGGGAACAGCATCAGAGGTCACATGGTAGGCTATAGGAGAAGGGGTTAGTGGCAGTGATCATCATGGTGGCCTTCACAGGGGGAGTATGGAAGAACAAAGTGGATGTTGTAAATGTGTTATTTCAAGGTTTGGGGGAAGGAGTACATGTGGAGATAAAGTTCAGTGTGGTGGGTCACCAAATAGGGAGCTTGATGGAACTGAATTGTCAGGTAGCATGCAGTAAAAGTGAGGTTTGGGGATGTGCCTGGTGACCACGCAGGGCCCAGTGCTGATGGTGTCCACCATGGGCTGTGTTTCCTGCCATCACTTTCTTTTCTCTAGATGCGAAGTACTGCTAGAAAATGGCTGGGTCTGTGCCCAGAGTGGGCAGAGTCAGTGTTACTTTGATGAGAGAAACTGTAAGATCCATGTTTGCTGGATGCTAGGACACTGAAGGCACAAATATGTAAAGCAGCCATTTGCAAACCTCAATTACATTTAATTTCCAATAATTTAACTGTCCATTTGCATTGGGTGCTTGAAAATTGAACCTTACCATTTCAACAATATTGAAGTTAGCAATAATGACATTTAAAAATGGACAATTTCCTTTTGGCCAAAGTCAAGTCATTATTCATGCAACTTCCAAAGGTGCTGTGGGAGCAGCACACCATCTCTTCTTATGTCATGTAAGTTTAACAATGTTAGACACTGAATGCAGTGAGAAGTTGAAATGTCAATGCAGGTCTGGGTATAAATGGGGTGTTGGGAGCTGTAGGCATTCCCTTTATGATGAAATGTAGTGGTTATTGATCTGGGATGGCATCGTCTTGAAACTGGATGGATGACCTTTATTATCAGGGTGCAATGTATCTCACAGTATGGAGAGGTGTTCTCAGCCCTCACCTGAGGGAATGCTACTGATAAATCGTCTGAGATCTAATGTTCCGAATGGAAATTATTTCTGGCAGGAGCCCTGCGCCCTGCTGCCATTGAAATGTTAGCCACTGTGACAACCTGTGTAAGATGGTGAAGGCGAATGCAGAATTTAGTTGGAGCTGAGATAACAAGGTGTGGAACTGGATGAACACAGCAGGCCAAGCAGCATCATAGGAGCAGGAAAGCTTGATGTTTCGGGCCTAGACCCTTCTTCAGAAATTCCTCAGATTTCTGTGTTCATCCAGCTCCACATCTTGTTATCTCAGATTCTCCAGCATCTGCAGTTCCTACTATCTCTTTAATTGGAGCTGTATTTGCTCTGGGAGTATTTGGTGAGGTACTGTAGAGGTTGTTTAACTCCATATCTAGGCTGTGTGGTACATTCCTTTGGAGTGTTGTTTGAACTGTACTCATCTAGGCTCATGGGGAGTATTTTCTCAGACTCCTGATTTGTGTCTTGTAGATGTTGGAAAGTCTTTGTCGAATCAGAAGGTGAATTACTTGCTGCAGAATTACTTACGTGGAATAGAATTTATTACAAAACAGAATCGCTTCCTTTCTGTTGTAAATATTTATGTTAAATTTAAGGACAGGTTTTGAATCTAACTGAATATATGTTGTATAATCGTTTCTCATTTTATGTGGTCTAAATGGTTTATGGTTTATAACCACTGGTGAAACCAAGAGCTTAGTCTGCATTAAAAGCCAAAGGCGAGGGAAATAATGACATGATATCAATGAGAAAGTCTGTAAGGGCTGTGCATTAGTGGCCAACAGTGCTGGCTACCCCTACAGAATCGAAGTAAGCTGTGTAGTGCCATTGGAAACTACAGTAAGGATACCAAATACTGCCCCTCCAACAAATATAGTAGTGCATCATGTCTGTGCCAGCAATTGGAAATAATTATCCATTGAATCCTACAGCCCTGCACTTTCTCAATAACATTGTACATTTTTTAAAATTATTTTTCATGTGGATGCTAGTAGTTGAAAGTAGGGAAAGCTTAACCTCATTGTAAAAGCCTAACTTTTCTTTGTATTTAACATTTAACTCAGATTTATTGTTTCATTTCTAAATTTCTCAATGTTAAGCAGTGTTTAACAAGGCTTCTATTACAAGAAGAGTTATGTTAGATAATTGAGGAAGGCAGCTGAAACCATTTTTGTTCTGTAATTGAGGTCAGCTAGCTCTTTTGTTTCAGAAGCAACTAAGGCTAGGTATCTCAGTGCGACTTGGCACAGCATGTGACCTTGCAAAGAGTGCTAGGAGATTTGTGATTCAGGCAGTTGTGGAAGCAGGTGCTCCTTTAGATGTGCTTTTTCTAGGAATTGGTTCTTCCTCCACTACAGGGGATAAAGCTTGGTGAGTATTTTGTAAGAGGTTAAGGTCTCTTATGTTTCTGTATTTTAATGTAGTATTGATACTAGTGGTTAAATTAGTAAAATATATATAAAAGAAAAATAAATAATTGGTTTAAAATCAAGTAGCAAATTAAAACACATTAAGGTGATGGGCCTTTATGTGATTCAGGGCAAACACATCAGTAGTAAGTAGTTATGGATAAAGGAGCTTCACCTCCGAGTTTATGAGCTGATGGCTGAGCTGCAGGCTCAATGGCACACCAGGATGGAATAGTTACCCAGATGCCTTGTACTAGGATTCAGTCACACACCTTAGGATAGGCTGTGGTAAGATATGGCTAGTGATCAGGGACTGGTGCATGTCACTGCCAGTAAGGCAGCTGAGAGGACCAAGAGCGCAGGAATGTAGGATCCTCAGCTCTTCCAATTGTCCAACGTATTTGAAGTTCTTTTAGTTTGTTTGAATGAGAGTCAAGGTGCCAGAGTGGATGAGTTAAATGACTGTGGCACAATGCAGGAAGCCATTCATGTCAGCAAATGACACTGTTCTCTGCTGCAAAGCGTGAGAATCCACAGCTATATTGCCTGTCCATTCTAGGTCTTCCAAATTGCCTGTCTGGGCTGGTGTCCTAGAAAGCTGCCTAAATTTGGGACGTTGAGAATGCTTTAACCTAATTAGTGAGAGTGAGGGATCAAATTTGAGAGAAATGGTAAATCAATAGTAGAGTCAAAGCAAGACAAAACAGTATTAATGAAGAAAATGATAAACACATCACGACTGGAAGGGGTGAAAAATACATATCTAAGAGTAAGTCAACAAGTAAAGTTCAACTTTAAAAATAATAATAAAAGGGAAAAACTACAGGTTCTGTAACTGAATGCACATTGCATTTGAAACAAAGTTTTTGAACTGACGGTGCAATCATATCCTTTTTATAGTATGTCAAACAGAACCGCACACAATATAGCTGTGGTCTAACTAATGTTACATATAGCTCCATCATAACTTCTTTGGTCTTTTTTTCAATGCCTTGACTAATAAAGGTGAGTACCCTACGCCTTTATAATCTCTTCATTTATCTGTCCTGCTGCCTCCAAGAATCTATCGATATGAACACCAAAGTCCCTCTGATCGTATCATTCGACGTGTATTCCCTTGCCTTGGTAGTCCTCCCAAAGTGCATCACTGCTCACTTTTCAGGATTAAATTATACTGTTCACATTTGACCAGCCCGTCTGTATTGTCCTGTGGTCTAATTTCCTTGCAATTTAGCACACTGCCAATTTTTCATCATCTAGAAACTTACTGATCAAACCTCATATTTTCAATTTCACTACTCTCATCTACACAGCTGGTCACCACCTGGAAAAATTCTGTCAAATTTGTTAATCATGATCTCTTATTCACAAAGCCATACTGACTTGCCTTGATTCTTGCCTCTCCAAATGGAGGTGAATTCTGTCCCTCAAAAAATTTTCTAATAGTTTCCCTACAATAGATGTTAGACTCACTTTTATGAAGGACAGGAAACTAGGAAAAGGGTGGATGAGTGTCTCTTACAATTAATTATTGCATGAACACAATAGAGGTGGATTACCTAAGTTTAGGAAACCTGGTAGTAGAAGCAACTAGGTTCAGGATGAGAAATGATAAAGGCAAATAGTCACTTGTGGATGTGCTTTAAGGGCCCATAGTACTAACCATAGAAGGATGGTGTATAAAGGAAAAAATGAGGCAGTTTTTCAGAAAGGTACAACAATAATCATAGAACGTTGTAATGTACGTATAGAATAGAAAAATTGGATAGATACAAGTAGCAAAAAGAGGCATTCATGGAATGTTTTCAGGAGAGTCTCTTAGAATAACACATTCTGGAGCCAGTCAGAAAGCAGGTTATACAAAATCCATTGTAGTGCAATGAGATAATTAATGGTCACAGTGATCATAACATGATTGAATTCACATTCAGTTTGAGGGAGAGAGGAATGGCTCTGAGACCAGTACTTTAAGGTTAAATAAGGGAAATTATGGGGACATAAAAACAGTGCTGGCTAATATGATTTGGCACAATGGTTTAATTCATTGGTCAATAGAGATGCAATGGCAGACATTTAGTAGAATATTTCAGAATACGCAGAATTGATACGTTCCAACAAGAAAGAAAAATTCCCAGGAGTGCCCACTATTTAGGGTTAACTAAAACCAAATAGTATTGAACTTAAGCAAAAAGCATATCAGTGCACAAAGATGGGTGACAGGTGAGAAGATTAGGCATCATTAAAAAAAAACAAAAAAATACAAAATGAATAAGGATGGACAAACTAAAGTACAAGAGAAAGCTAGCTAGACATTTAAAAACATATAGTAAGGCTTTATACAGATATTTAAAAATAAAAAGTTGACAAAGTGAATGTTGTCCCTGAAGAAAGTGACCCTGGGGAATTAATGGAAATAAGGAGATGGCAGATGAATTGAACAGGTACTTTGCATTGGCCTTCATCAATTGATCTGTGGATAAAATTGCCTTATGATGAAAGGTTGAATAGGCTTGGGTTGTATTAGTTGGTCAGGTTTGGCAAAGTAAGAGGCAATCTGATTGAAACAGATAAGATCAAGGGGAGTTTTGACTGGTCAGATGTGGAGAAAATGTTTCCTTTTTAGGGAGAATCTAGACAAAGGCACACTTTAAAAAATGGTGTCACCCATTTAATTCAGAGATGAGGTGAATTTATTTCCCTTAGAGGGTTGACAGTCTTTGAAACTCCTCCTCAAGTCATGTGGAAGTAGAATCTTTGAACATTTTTGAGGCAGAGGTGGGTAGATTATTGGCAAATAATGAAGTGAAAGGTTATTGGCAGTAGGTGAAAATGTGGAGTTGAGCTTACAATCAGATCAGCCATGATGTTATTAACAGAGGAGTGAATTTGAAGGGTCAGTAGCTTACTCCTACTAATCTATATGCTTGTGCACATGTATTTATCCATTTCCCTTTTGAAAGTTATTATTGAATATTCTTCTGGGCAGTGTGTTCCATCTCATGGGCACCATTTTGTATGACATTCCCAAAGTCTCAACAAGACTGAGGAGTAGTGGTCCACTCTGTGTTTGTCTCTATACTATGGTATCTGAACTCAGAATTTTGGCTAATTATTGATCTAAAATATGTTTTATTATATTAGTTGTTAATCTCTTAATTATTCTTGTGATCACACTATTCCATTAACTGCACAAAAACAATCTAATTCTATGTAATGTTAATGATAGATGTAATTAACAAAGCATGTCTGATTCTCGACATTGCCATTAGTGTGATTGGTTTCTTCAAGCTGCTATAAAAGATATCATCCTGATAATGAGATTACTTTTAAAGGTGCTAAGGAAGTGAGACTTTTTTAAAAAGTAATCCTGACCTACTGAATTCTTCTATAAAATCAATCCTGATAGTTAGCCTTCCTTTTTCAAAGAGGTCTTGATGTGAAGAACTTCTTCAAAGATGGCCCTGAGTGCGTAAGTACTTTAAGGAAGTCTGATGCAAAACACCCTTTAATAAAGACCCTGATGGTGAGGTTCCATTAGGAAGTAGGATTCTACATAAACTAATTCATAGATTTCAATCCATTATGCCTGTGCGCAGTAATGCCTATCAGGCATGGAGGAGTTGCAAACTTGTTTATCTGTCTGTCTGCAGTGTGCACAGCAGTCCTATTGCTGGCGTCATTAATACTAGACATGGGTAATGTTGTCAGAAGAATGAAAGAAAAGTCAGAAAAATGAGTCATTATGTCATTTGAAAAGAGCTGTTTATAGTGTATCTCTCTGTCTCACTGTCTGTCTCGCGTCACATTGATCCCAATTATTAGTATGGGAAAATATTGCTAGTGTCCTGTGGAAAAATCTCCACATCCTGTTTATGTTCAACATCAGCTTTTTCTCATTTCTGGTGTCCCAGTGTGTCTGTCCTCAATATGCCACGTGTAATTTGTGGTGATTCCCTGAACTTTGCATAATTATTTTTGGGGTGTGGAGGCTCTGTCTGAATGGTGGCATGGAGTTGGTTTGTTCATAGACTTTGGGATCATGCAGGGTCATTTGATTACAAAAGGATGCACACTCTAGTTTTCCTACTGTCCCTTTGGTTGGTTGACTGTCAGTACCAAATAGTTGAAGGCAGTTTTACTTGTTGCTGTTTCTACCACCTCTCACCAAACACACCAGGAGCAGTTACAGATTAGACACAGAGTAAAATTCCTCTATACCATCAGGGCAAATACAGCACAGTTAGGTAGGAGTAAAATTCCTCTACTGTTTTATCAAATGAACCCATGCCAGGAACAGCGTAGGTTAGGCATAAAATTCCCCTACATTGTCCCATAAAACAATTGCAGAGCAACTGTAGCCATGGTTTAGGCACCAAGTAAAGATCCCACTGCACCAGGAGTGGACAAACATTTTGGGGAGGACTAATTCTGGGGATGGAAATGGATAGGCATAGGGAAATGTTGCTGTAAACCTTCAGGAAATGAATACAAACAGAATTTTCTTTTGAAATAAACATAAAATAACATACCATCATATCGATGCATTTCATACAATTATGAAACCGCAACCTATCTTTTTCACACAGTCTTAGTTTAATGCAAACAATGCAATTTGTCACCCTTTTACAATGGCATCAGATTCTGGTGCCAATCACTTTCTATATCTCCACAGATACTAAGTACTTGCAGTTTTTATTTCAGCTTTTCAGTCACTGGAGTATTTTCCTGTTATTTTGCCAATCTAAATGTTTTACTGTGGCCTCCTATATGGCATTGCAAGAACTGCCAAGTGAAAAGCAATAAAAATAAATCGAAAGGAAACATGACAAGGCAAAAGATATCTCACAGTCACTACAGCTTGTGAGAACACAGTGAGCTATATCCTCTCTCTACCTTTCATTCCGAGAACTGGGATTTAATAACTTCATGACACATTTTAAAAGGTCCAACCAATTGCATCTGTAATCTGTTCCACACCTGTTATGCAACATGTTCCTACTTTGTCAAACCATAAAACCCAAAATAAAAACAGAAAACACTGGAAATATTTAACAAATCTGGCAGCATCTGTGTAGAAAAAAAGTTAGCATTTCAGGTTGATAACCTTTCATCAGAACTGAAGAATGATAAGTTTATTAGGTTTTGGCCCTAGCTTACAAGTAGATACTCTTCACTTTGTATTAAAGTTGTCATCCATTTTTTAAAATCTGAACCTTGACAGTAGATTTTTTTAAACTCTAACTTTTGAAAATTCATAAGTAACTGAGATGCCCATCTAAAAACATTAATCTGAGATTGGTTGTGGAGATCTTCAGTCAAGCATCTCTTGCGACTGTCTGCTGCTGACAGCATTCATGCTTGGATGTTTTAATTCCTTTTCCACCAGCAGGATTGCAATCAAGTTTTTATTGGTTCTATAAATCTGATATTATTTGGTTCTGTTGTCAATTACTTTAAATCTATGACTTCTGGATACCCACCCTCCTACCAGAAATAGGTTCTCTTCTTATTTACCTAATCGAACCCTTCATGACTTTGAGCTTCTCTATCAAGTCTACCTTTAAACTTCTTTGCTGAAAAGGGAACACCCTCAACTTTTCTGTTCTCCCTACGTTAATTGAAATTCCATATTCCTGGTAGCATTATCAATTTAGCTAAGGAATTTATTATATGACAATTTAACAGGATATTTACTGAAATGCAATTATTTTCATAGATTAAGGATGAAGGTACTCTTTGAGAGAGACCTTGCAACAGTTTAAATGAGAGGAAAGCAACATGTCAGCTTAAAGCAGCATGAGAGAGAGGTACTCGGTGAGAACTAAAGCAACAGGAGATTGAGGAGACATCCAGGGAGAATTTTTGTTTTTCTGAAGAAGGGTCTAGGCCCGAAACGTCAGCCTTCCTGCTCCTCTGATGCTGCTTGGCCTGCTGTGTTCATCCAGCTCTACACCTTGTTATCTCAGATTCTCCAGCATCTGCAGTTCCTACTATCCCAGAACTTAATGTGGCTTGTGAGGGAGACAGACCTGATGAATGCTTAAAGCAATCTGAAAGGGAAAGGTAGATAGTGAGACCCTAAAGTGACTTGAGAGGTAGAGATACTGGTTGGGGGCTTAAAGGGGCTTGAGAAGGAGAGGTTCATGGTGAAAGCTTAAAATGACATGAGAGATATCCAACAGGATTTAGAATGCTAGATCACATACTGAGAAAAATCAGTGTAATATCACAAGGGCATAGCTAAGTGATTGGTTGGTGAGGCTTTTGCCCTTACCTTTCATCATATATAATTACTTATTAATCGCAGGATAACTAGAAGGCAAGGCTCGGGACCTTCACTTTCACTTACTGTCAGGGAATGGCGAGAAACCTACACCTGCACAGGAACATCTGGAATTGGGTACCTTCAGGACCTGATTGTCTTTGAAAAACATTGAGATTTGATAGAGATATTGAAATTCATGAAGGGTATAAACAAATAACTAGGGAAAAACATTTCCCATTGTTGGAAGAATTCAGAACCGGAAGAATTAAGGTGATTGGCAAAAGGGACAATTAGGACATGACAGTAAATCTATTTTGCAAATAGATGTTAAGATCTGAAATGCACTAACTATATGTGTGTTGGAGGTGGATTAAATTGTGCCCTTTAAAATGGAATTGTATAATTATTTGAAAAGGAATAAAATTGTAGGATAATAGGGAAATAATGTGGGAATGGGACCAGTTGGGAACAAGCACAGATGTGATGGACCCAAATAGTCTCTTGCTGCCTTACAATCATTCTAGTTTCTGACAGCTGATTCTAACTGGGAATTGCTGATCACCAGACAGCCTCAGACATCAGGAGTCCCTTAGGTTCACAAATCTGTTTTCCATTTTGGATGCTGATGAGGGTGATGCTTCTTCAGAGGAGTGCAGCTTGGGTTACATGCATGGCTCAGCTACACAGGAGGGGAGGATGAAATGTGGAAAAACCACAGTGATAGGGGTTTACTGTTTAGGTGAATAGACAAATGTTTATGCAGCTACAGATGTGACTATAAGATAGTTTGTTGCCTCCCTGGTGGGTGAGGCTTACTTATATCACTGAGCAGCTGCAGGACATTTTTGTGGTTGAAGGTTAATATCTAGACATTATGGTCCACATAAATACCAAAGGCCTAGGTAGAAAGAGGGATAAAGCCCTAAAATTTGATTTCAGACTGCTAAGAAAATGATTTAAAGAACAGGACTTCAAAGGCAATAATTCAGGGTCATTCACAGTTCCGCTTGCTAGTGAGTACGGAAATAGGAAGTTTACCAAGTTAACACATACTGAAGAAATAGTGCAGGAGGAAGTCTTTTAGATTTCTGAGGTGTTGGGACTGGCCTGGGACAAGTAGGACCTGTGCAAGGTGGATGGCTTATACCATAGCAGGACTGGGGTCAACATCCTCACAGGAACATATGTTGATGTTGGGGAGGGAAGGGTTTAGACTGGTTTGGTAGGGCAATGTGAACCCGTGAGAGAATTCAGATAGAAGAGCAACCAAGCTCGTGACAGTAGGAAGAAAAGTAATAAATGAAATTGAAAATCGGTGGAAACAAAGGCCAGCATCAAATGGAGTCAAAATACAGAAAAGTGGTTGAAAAAAATACAAAATTCAATTGACTGTATATAAATGCATGCGGCATTTGCAACAAGGTGGATGAATTGCTGTCACAAATAAAAGTAATGGGTGTGATCTGACTGCTATTAGAAATATGTGGCTGTAGGGTGATTAGGAATGACTAGCTGAGGGTTGAATGTCCAAGGTTATTCAACATTTAGGAAGAACAGACATGCAAGAAAAGGAGGTAGAGTGGCCCTTTTAGTAAAGAATGAGATCAATGCATTGATGAGAGTGTAGAATCAATTTTTACAGAACTAAGAACCAGCTTGGGATTGCAAACACTAGTAGGAGTTGCTTATAGGCCACCCAAAAAAGTAGTGGCAATGTGGGCATGGTATAAATCAGGAAATTAGAAGTGCATGTAATGAGTGTAATACAGTAATCATGGAGGATTTCAGTAAGGTAACAAGCTGGGTAAAGCTAATTATCATAAATGTTGTGGATGACAAATTTCTGGAATGCATTTGAGAACTTTTTCTGGAACATTATGAGAAACCAAAAGAATGGGTTATTTTCGATGTGGTTTTTTGCAATGGAAAGAGAATAATTAGTAATCTCGCTGTAGAAGACCCTTTCAGGAAGAGTGACCATAATATTAGAGAATTTTGCTGTAAGTTTGAAAAAGTGATGTAGCTCAATCAAAAATTACTGTCTTATATCTAAGTGAAGTTAGCTGCATGTTTTGAGGGGCAAGTTGGCTGTGATAGACTGAAAAACGACATGAAAAAGGTATGATAGGCAAAGGCTGGCATTTAAAGAATTAATACATGGTTTAAAATAAATATACATTACTTCAAGGTACAAACACCCAATAGGAAAAGAGACCTAACCATGGCTAACAAGGGAAATTAAAGATTTTATTAGAGCGAGGAAAGAGACCTTTAAAGTTATCAAAAATGTAGCAAGCCCAAGGATGGGGAGCATTTTAGAATTCAGCAAAGGAAAGCCACGGATCTCCTAAAGGGAAAATAGAACATGCCTGTAAAGTAGCAAGAAACATAAAAGGGGACTGTAGAAGATCCTATGAGTATGTAAGGAGGAAAAGATTGTTAAAAAATGCAGGCCTATTACAAGCAAGGACAGGAGAATTTATAATGGGGAATATGAAAACAACAGAAAAACTGAACAGATGCATTGCATCTACCTTCACAGGGGAAGAGATAAGAATAATTCAGAAATACTAGAGTGCCGGGGGAATATTAGAATGAAGAATAGAAAGAAATTGCTGTCAGTTAAAACAAAAAACTGTACTGGAGAGGTTAATTTGACTGGAAGCTGGTAAATTTGTTGGACCTGATGACCTATATCCCAGAGTCCCAGAGTGTTAAAATTTGCGGCTGTAGAGATATTGGATTCTTTGGTAATCATCTTGCAAAATTCACTAGATTCTGGAATGGGTTGTGCAGGCTGGAAGGTAGCAAATATAACTCCAAAGAAAGGAGGAAGAGGGTAAAACAGGGAACTACCACACTGGTTAGCTTGACATCAGTAGTAGGGAAAATACTTCAATCTGTAATAAAGCATTTAATAACTGGACGCTTGGAAAGTAATAGAAAGATTGGGCAAAGTCAATATGGACTATGAAAATTATTTTGAAAAATGTACAGATAAAGTGCTCTGAAAATTGAGTAGGTCTGGGGCCATCTGTGAAGTGAGAAATAGAGTTAGTGTTTCGAGTCTGGTATGACTTCTTCAGACTTGAAGAGAAGTGGAAATGTGATAGTTTTTATGCTTTGAAGGAGGAGAGGCAGGTAGAACAAAAGGGAAGATCAAGCACATTTACAGTACAAGGTGTGAAAGATCAAAGATGTCATGGGGCAAAGGCAAATTTCAAGTTCTAAGCAAGTGACTAATACATTGGTCCAGCTTGGGTGTTAATGATAGAATAAAAGGGCAATTCTGACTGAAAGCAAAAATACAAAATTAAGGTACAGAGACTGAAGGGGATAATGTCAAAGTTCATGTATGAAGTTACTGAGCTCAGTGTTGCGTTCAGAAGGCTGTAAAGTGCCGAATTGGAAAATGAGGTGTTGTTCTTTCAGCTTGTATTGGATTTCACTGGAATGTTGCAGTACGCCTAGGACAGAGTGTGAGCATGTGAGCACATTAGTGTAATGACAAACCCATTGGGAGTTTTTGGAGGCTAAAACAGAATATGCAGGAAAAAAAGCAGTGGATTTGGAGTATTTGGATTTTCAGAGGCTTTCAATAAGGTCCCGCACAAGAGTTTAGGATACAAAATGAGACCATAGACCCAGGAGACTGAAGTAATATACTGGAATGATTGAGAATTGATTAAACAGAAAAATGGAGTAGGAATAAACAGTTCTCAGGTCAGGAGGCCACAACTAATGGAGTGTGGCAAAGATCAATGATTAGACTTCAGCTATTCACAATCTATATCAATGATTTGGAATTTGGGACCAAATGTAATGTTTCCAAGTTTGCTAAATGGGAGTAAAAGTTGTAAGGAGGGTGCAAAGAGGCTTCAAAAGGATTTAAATAAGCTAATTGAATTGGAAAGGACACGGCATATGGAATGAAATGTGTAGTTGTGCAATTTGGTAGGAAAAACAAAAATACGGAATTTTCTTAAATGGTGGGAGATTGGAAATTGTTAGTTTCCAAAGGAATTTGGATTCACTTCTTCATGAATCACTGAAAGCTAACATGCCTGTGTAGCAGACAGGGAAGCATACAGCACGTTTGCAAATAGACCTTGAATGCAAGATGATTTAAGTACAGAGCTAAAGAAGTTTTATTGCAGTTGTATAGAACCTTGGTGAGACCTCACCTGGAGCACTGTGTATAAATTTTGTTTTCTTACCTAAGTAATGATATACGTGCTGTGAAGGAAGTGCTGCATAGATTCACATTGATTCCAGAGATGGTGGGATTGTTTTTTGAGTACTGATTGAGGAGACTGGGCCTATATGCTCTAGATTTAGAAAAATGAGAGGTGATTTCATTGAAATATACAAAGTTCTTACACAGCTCGACAGTGTACATGGAAGAAGGATTTTTTTGCCTGGCTGGAACCAGGAGATAGTATCGAAACAGTGAGGCCATTTAGGACTGAGATAATGAATCTTTGGAATTCTCTACCCCATATGACTGTGGAAGCTCAGTCATTGAGTGTGTTCAAGACAGAGATTGATATTTTTTGATATTGAAGACATCAAGGGTTACAGGAGTGTTGCAGGAAAATGGTATTTAAGGTAGAAGAACAGCTGTGGGCTATTTCAATGGTACAGCAGGCCCAAGGGGTTGAATGGCCTGCTTCTGCTCCTAGTTTTTATGTTTGATATATTACTGTTATGCATACGGATCTGAAGGTCCAATGTTTCAAATCCTAGACTGCTAACATTCAACATTAGAGCCCAGCAAGAATATGCACCTTTAGAGAGGGAATCAGAAAATCAATAAACAAAACTATGTAACAGTTGACTTGACTTTTCATGAAGAGCATTAAATAGCTAAGTAGAAGTTTTGAAATTACAGTGCATATTCTTGCAAAAACCAAAAAGCAAACAAAAACTGTGGTAATCTGATGAGTAATTTTGAATGAATATTACCTTGTGCTCTCTGCTTCTCCAAATGCATTCACGTCTGTGGTGAAAAGACAGGGTTAGCATTTCAAGTCCAATGACTGTTTTCTGTTTTCTCCCCACAGGTGTTGCCAGACCTGCAGAGTTTCTCCAGCAATTTTTATTTTTGTTTCAGATCTCCAGCATCTGCAGCTGTTTGTTTTATTAGAAAAAATTAAACCACCCTGCATTTTGGGATATGTAGTCTTTATTATCCAGAGGTTGTCTGTTGTTTTCATTGTTCAGTAACATGTAAAATGTTTGATGTATCATTCGTTCAACCTCTGTAATTTTATTCTTGGTGGTTAATAATTGTTTGAGTGCTCAGTTGATATTTACAGCCTGTTAATTAGGCCATAATTTCTTGCTACGATTTTCAACGTACCTTTTAAAAACAGTGAAATTTTCCACACACATGTGACTGTCAATAGATGAGATACTCTTTTTCTAAATGATCAGCTTCAGTGAGCTGACAGGGAACAGCATGACTAATATACCAACTCTTGAAAGACCTTGTAATTTCTGTTCATAGACTATAATTAGGTGTGTTTTCTAAATATGCCCATTAGATGCAGAGGAAGTAATACCACAGGGTAACGTCAGGGCAGGTTGTAATTTAAGGCATGTAATTAGATTGTGGAATGTAGGATTAACAAAACATGATGTTCTTTAACCTATAACAAGTTTGTTATGTAGTGTATTGTGATTACTAGACTGACAAATTGAAAGGCACCTCTTTGTGATGTTGGCGTTTAGACTACCTCAGTCTGCAATGCATGAATCTCTTTTCTGAAGATAATGGGAGTCGACAAATGAGAATGACTGCATAATCACATGATTTTTTCCCCCCGCCTTCCAGTTTTCTTTCCATCTTTCTAAGTGTTTCAGGCTGTAGAGCAAAGTTGCATCAGTGCTGACTGCCTCCTGGTAGTTCTCCATTCTTGATAAATTAAGGGGAGACAGCGGTGAAATAGTAATGCAGCTAGATTAGTTTTTTTTAAGAGTCCTAGGTTAGTGCTGTAAGGGTGGTGATTCAAATTCCACCATGGCAGCATTTCAATTAATAATTCTGGAATTGAAAGCTAGTCTCAATAATGATAGCCATGTAGCTATTATTGGTTGTTGTTAAATGAACCTGGTTTACTAATGTCCTTAAGGGAAGGGAACCTTCCATCCTTACACTGTCTGGCCTATATCTCGGCAATAGGATCTTTACCGGTCTCTGAAATGGCCTAGCAAGTCATTCCATTTAAAGGATTAAGGATGGGCAATAAACATTGAAATTGCCAGCCATGGCTACCTACAATGAAAGAACAAAGAAGAAATCATGCAGGCAGTGAATATGGGCAGTTTACTCACTGATGTGAAGTGTGATATCCAAGCATCAGCCTGTTTTTATCTGACACCTGGTTGAGACTGAAAGGGAGGACAACAATTTTCATTGTCTTGGTACTTCTGCAAGACTATCTGAGATGTCCACTTTTGCCAAGAACAGAGTATAGTTAAAATGGTAATTTGTGTTTGTTGACATATGCCGCAGGAAAGTCAAGCCACTCCAATGTACTCATTTGTCTTGTCCCTATTTTTGATCCTTTGCTTGCTTTCCAATATTTTTCTCTTTATCAAATGGAAAGGGAAACAAGGGTATAGCATTTGAGGAGACTGAATTTTCCTATCGCACTGTTGAGAAAAGATAAAGGGCCCAGTCAAGATACACTAAAGGAATGCAAAAGGTAACAATGGACTAAATATAATGCCGGCAATTGCCCAACAGTTTTGAGATTCTTTCAATTTCTATGGATAAGAGTAGGGGCTGCAGAAAAGAAGAGTAAATTGACCACAGCGCCATGGTGGGGCCAGTAGCAAGGAAATAGTTGTAACAGGGGACATGAAAGTGAGTCCTAAAAGCTGTGTCGCCTGCCGGGTGCTAGGGTTAAGGATATTCCTTCAGAACTAGAGAGGAACTAGGAAGGGAAGGATCTTGCTGTTGAGGTCCACCAAAAGACCATAAGGAAATAAGTGTGACCAAGAAACAGGTTCCACTAAGGGAATATGAGCAGCTAAGGCCTAAATTGAAAAGCAGAGTCACAAAGATAATAACCTCTGTACTACTATCTGAACCGTGAGCAAATTGGTAAAGCGTAAATAAGATCAGAGACTTAAATGTTGTGGCTCAAAGTCTCGTTATGAGACAAATGAGTTTTAATTCATGGGACTGCACTGATACTGGTGAAAGAGGGGTCTGTATGTTTAGGACAGCCTTCATCTGTGCTGTAGCTAACACAAGCAAATCATATAACTAAGGACTGTAGAGAAGACATTAAGCTAAGTATTTCCACATGGAGAAGAATGGTTCGCTCTTCCTCAGATTTCTTACACCAGGTGGCTTACTGGGGGAGCCTAGGAAAGAATGCTTACCCATATGAGGCCTCAATTGAACGTTTGGTTCTTGGTTTACACACAAACACAACCTTTCCAGATTTGTGAATGGCCACGTTGTGCTTCGCTAAACTCAGTGTCTCTGTCCTGATCCATGTGGTTTAACCCTCTAATGGTACTGAATTCACAGTTGTGGGCACCCCCATTTTTAGTTCCTCCCTGCCCCACCAAGGATACATTAGTGACCCCTTCCTTTTCCTCTTTCTCATCTACTTACCCCTCAGTGATATAATCTTGCACAGGGGCAAGCTTCACAACTGCACTAACCACTAATGACACCCAGCTCCACCTCTGCACTATATCTCTTGATCCTTCAATGGCAGACTGCTTGTTCCATATGCAATTTTGGTGAACCATAATTTCCTTCAGTTGGGAATACAGGTTATTGTGTATACCGCTTACCTATGCATTTGTACATGTGCAAACACATGTGAATCTGTTTGCATATTCGGGTACAGGTGCAAGGACACATACATGTTTTTCTTCTGTTCTTGCATGCTGGCAGGTTTGTTTATATTGACAATCTGTAGTCATAGGTATTGTGTAGTAGTACCACGTGAATGTTAAATGGGACAGAGGGCAGCTTTTCCCTTTCAAAAATGACATTCACATTCTAGGGGTCGATATGGGTGATCTGACTTAAGTGGATCACCTGCTTCATTCTAGTTCATTCTGATGTTTGACCTCTAGAATTTTACAATATAGAAGAGTGCCATGTGCCACACAGAACTATATTGACTCACTTGATCTCATTCCACTGCCAATTCCTCATGGACTTAATAGATTTTTATTTTCCAAAATGCATTGCTTCACTTGTTAAAACTACTATGCTTTCTGCTTTTGTTATGTTATAATTTGCCTAAGAATCAGTCTTGTGTATAATTTCCTCTGGTCTTGCCTTTTTTTAAATCAAATAAAATATATGACCTCTGGTTTCTGATTCACTGCCCAATAGAAATTGTTTGTCCCTATTTATCTTACCGTAGCCTTTTATCAGTTGACTACCTGTCACTTCTATTAATTGGATATCATTTATGTTCCATTTAGAAGAATGTACATTTAACATTGCAGCTTTGCTTTTAACCACGTCAATAAGACTATGGATCCATTCTGATTTTTTTAAGCTTGTCCTCTTACTTGTGACTCCAAACCCTGAAGTCTCTTTGTTCTCTATTCCTTTTAACTCTTATTATTTAGTCAAGATTCCTCCCAATTCATACTCATTAGAACATAAAATCTAAGAATAGTTAGAGACAATATCCCCTCAATTCAGCTCTGCCACTTAAGGTCCTGGCAGATTCGTGATCAATATACTGCGATATTCTGAAATTGCATGACTTCCCTAGAGTTCAAAATTTCTATTGATCTCTACCTTGAATGTCGTAGTGCACGTAATTAATAGAATGCATGAGAGCTAATGGAAGAAAGTTCAGGAGAAGTTCTGTTCTGTCTACAGTTCAATACTAGCTTATGCTGGTATAATGTCTAGTCCTTGTCTGTCTGCAGCCTCCAGAACCTCTTGTCACGTTAATTTATGGTTCCAGTGTTTGGTCTGAAAGCCATTCACAAGAGATTCCCAGCCAACTCTGACAAACTGAAAAGCCTTTAGCTACTAGAATGCACTTGAGAAAAACATCTACAGCAGAAATCAGAGAAACTCACCAATACCTGAGCTGAAAGACAAGCAATAGGAAGTGCTTTAAATGTTACATGTAGCCTCACATGCACCCCTGCCTCACCCCACACCCTTGTAGCTGTAAGATTAGAGTCATAGTGTCGTACAGCACAGAAACAGACTTCCCTACCCGACAGCTCAAATCCTCCAATCCTGGCAACATCCTTGTAAATCTTTTCTGAACCCTTTCAAGTTTAACGACATCTTTCCTATCACAGGGAGACCAGAATTGAATGCAGTATTCCAAAAGTGGCCTAACCAATGTCTTGTACATCTGCAACGTGACTCCTGTACTCCATGCACTGACCAATAATGGCAAGCGTACCAAACATCGCCTGCACTACCTTGTCTACCAACAACTCCACTTTCAAGGAACTACGAACGTGCACTCCAAGGTCTTTTTGTTCAGCAACACTCCCCAGGACCTTACCATTAAGTGTATAAGCCCGGCCCTGATTTGCCTTTCCAAAATGCAGCACCTCACATTTATCTACATCAAACTCCATCTGCCACTCTTCGGCCTATCTGATCTGAGGTAACCTTCTTCACTGTTGACTACACCTCTAATTTTAGTGTCATCTACAAATTTACTAGCCATTCCTCCTATATTTACATCCAAATCATTTTATATGAAGGATAAAAAGCAGTGGACCCAGCACCAATCCCTGTGGCACACCACTTGGTCACAAGCCTCCATTCTGAAAAACAACCTTTTACCTCCACCCTGTCTCCTACCTTCTAGCCAATTTTGTATCCAAATTGACCAAGCCTCGCATATAACTGACTGCTGTGATTGCTTTAAGTGAAACCAATGTTACAGAGGGATGGTTAAATGAAAGAAATCCCTGATACGCACTTTATAAGCAACAAGTAATGATTTATTTATCTAACTATAACAGTGAACAAATGAACAGACCTACTAACGAACCAAATATTCTAATGGTATGCTGTTCTTATAAATAGAAGTCCCACTTATATAAACCAAATTGATAAAAAAAATTATAACTTTATCTCTAAATTACAGTCAGGATAGGTTTTCCGGAATGTTATTTGCCTTCTCTGCTGTTCTCCAGTCAGGAACGCATTCTTCCATCGAATTCTTGTGTCAGGAATATTAGCTAAGAGTTCTGCTGTATTTTTAGTTTAGATGGTGGTTTTCTGAGAGCTTAGAGAACTCTGTGAGAGCCAGTGATGCTTTGTTTTATTGCTGGGAGCTGTTCTCTTGGCAAATGACAGTTAACTCTCACACGAATTTTCAAACACCCTCTTCTTTTATACCCTTGATGACCTATTAATTTCTTACAATAGGATGGCTCCGAAGTTGTCAAAACCATTAGATTTAAATTTAGTTGGGCTCTGGCATCTAGGGCCTTGTTTAATTAATTGGCTAAATTAAAAAACCCATTGTCTTGGTAAAAATGCTGCTTTGCCTCCTGACAGTATAGCCTTTTGATACAATGTTTCAATTTGAAGAACTCTCTGAGCATCTGCTGCTGCCTGAAGACATTTTTTAAATCTCCAAGCCTAGAACAACACATTATCTTTTAAAGGGACCACACATTCTTTCCCCGCTATCATTTCTAGTGTCCTGCCTTCCAATCCACAAGTACTATACCCAATTTCACAACACTAGGTTGCTTTTGGACTTGCTCAAGAGCCAGATAACATTTGGATCAGTCTGTTCCTTTGTGCAATTGGCATGGGATGTGATTTTATTTCACAAATAGGGCAGATGCAAAACTGTTAGTTTTACAGAAGTCAGAAGCCATAGAGTTGTACAGCACGGAAACAGACCCTTCGGTCCAACTCATCCATGCCTATAAGATATCTTGAATTAATCTAGTCCCATTTTACAGCATTTGGCCCATATCCCTCTTAAACCCTTCCTATTCATGTATCCATCCAGATGCCTTTTTAATGTTGTAATTGTATCAGTCTCCACCACTTCCTCTGGCAGCTCATTCCATACACGCAAAGTTTTTGAGCTTTCACTTCACATTTTGCTTTGCTTGGCAATGCTGATGCCGACCAGGGAAGGATCAGGAAGTCCATTTGAAGACCAGCTAATTGGGTGACAGGCCAATTAGGGTGCTAATCAGCAAGTGCCCTGAGAAGATACAGGGTGTGGTTGTCTCACTTGCTTTGGCTGCATTGTGACAGGAAAAGGCTTCGCAGGTGCTAAGCAGCATGTTGCAGTAGGAACACGGCATTTGGAAATAAACTGTAAAAGACAGCCCTTACCAGTCTGCAAGTATCCAAGAAACAGGGAATATTACTGAAGGTTGTTGAAACTTTTCATCTTGCGTACATCGGGATAGTTTACAGGAATACTAATTCGAGCAGAAAACCAACATTTTTGCGCTAGAAGCATGGTACTGATTTGTTGAAAGAACACCTAGTTGATCTAGCACATGCATGTTGTGGGATACCAAATGGCTTGTCTGATTTTCACATGCTATGTAAATGTCTGGCCCCAATGCTAATCTAGACAAACAAATCAGTACACCTGACAAAGGGACTGAAATTGTCACCCAAGCAAACATAACTATATCAAGAAAATGCAAAAATGTATCAAGAAATACAAATTTTTATCTGTTGGACATACTACTTAGCATGTTTGGATAACCTTACTCAAAAGCAAGCTGAGAAATAGTTTGCTGGACTTGTGGAAGAGGATTGGGCTGCCAAGTGATATGTACAACAGGGTGTCACGGCTCACCGTAGCTGTGTACATATGGGCTGTACAAGACACACAAAAATGATGTCCCTTTATGCCCTAAATTATTTATGACCAATTCTGTACAACATGGACTGACCAACTGATTAGGTGAATTGCTACAACCGGCTTTGAGCAGGTTTTCAACTTATGCAGTGAAGGTTTCCTACATATTTTCAAAAACCATACAGGACTTGCATATCGATACCGACGCAGAGTCATGTGCTTATTTGACATTGCTAGCCTAGTCACCACTCAAGGAAGCCATCTGCACCTCAGCATGGCATCATGTTGATCTAAGTTCACTATCATTGGTGAAATCGGTACTCATTGGATTTCTTAACTCAGCAACTCGCACAATTGAGTTGCTTTAATGACAACATGGTTGTCCAGATAGATGGCATTACCATGGAATATCTGCTAGGCCTAGTTCTTGCAAACGTTTTTGTTGGATTCCATAAGAAATGTGTCTTTGATAACAGCTAACCTCTTATCCCTTGCATGCATAGATGATACATTTGCTATTTTTGAATCTGCTACATGTAGGAATTTCCTCACACACCCTTATGGGCTCCGTTCTGTGTTCAAAGTCACATTTCAACGGAACAATCAAATGAAATCTGTTTCCTCAATGCCCTAATTGAAAAAAAATGGCCAGGGAATTCTCTACTAATCTCTACTGCAAACTTACCTTCACTGGCCAGGATATAAATGGGGATTCCTACAATTTTACATGCTATGAGATTGGCCCAATCAACAAGTTTGTAAAAAGGATGCTGCAGAGCTAATGTTGAAACAGAGCGCATCCAAGTCATCTTGTAGGATAATGGCTACCCTGATTAGAGAATTTCTCATTGGAGTTTAGAAGGATGCGATGGGAGACCTATAAAATTCTAACGGGTCTATTCAGGATAAATGCAGGAAGCATGCTCTCGATAACTGGGGAGTCCAGAACCACAGGTCTCAGTTTGAGATAAGGAAAGGTTTCTTGGCCCAGAGAGTGGTGAGCCTCTCGAATTCTCTGATTGAGACTAAAACATTAAATATTGTCAAAAACAACTTATATATAGAAAAACAGAAATTGCTGGAAATCATCTGATCAAGAATCACTGGACTCAATATTAACTCTGCTTCTTTCCCACAGATGATGCCAGACCTGCTGAATTTTTCCAGCAATTTCTGTTTCTTTATTTCAGATCCCCAGCGTCATAGTTCTTGTTTTATTTTGGGATTTATATATAGATCTTAGGTCTATAGGGATCAAAGGGTATGATGAGAAAACGGGAACGGAATCTTGAATTTAAAGATCAGCCATGATCATGTTGATTGGAAGACCAGACTCGAAGGTCAAATGGCCTACTTAAACTCGTATTTTCAGTGTTTCCATGTTACTCAAACTTTCTTCACAGAATTGAAATCTACAATATTCTTGGCTAGATGGAACTTTATTCAGTACTTAACCCATGCTGTACCTGTCCTGGAAGTGTTTAGGGCAGTGTAGAAGAGGCTTTACTTGATAGCCAACTGTACTTTGCCTGCTTTGGAAGTGTTTAATGGAGCATAATGGATATGAGCCAAATGTGCTGGCAATGTGAAAGCACTTCATGCTCATTTTCAGATTGGCAATAGTAAAGTTCATTAGGCTACTTATGATTAAGGGCATGAAACCCAAGAATGACACTATCCCATCTAATGATCTGTTTCAGATACTGCAAAATCAGGAGTAGGACCAAATCAGCTCCCCTACCCCACACCATTTGGTAACAATGCGCTGAGGCTAATGTTTGAGCCTTTTACTGTGCACTAATGGAAATCTGCTAGCTCAAAACAAGGTCGAAGTTGAACCGAGAACTTCCTCGTTTTTTGCCGTGGTGAAACATGGAAGAGCTTATGCTCAGACAATTGCACCGATTTTAAACAGATCACTGAACAATCAGAAGTGATTTTCTGAGCTGCTTTCAAGTATCATGAACCCTGTAGTGCATTTTATTTTTAATTGTTTTGGAAGTCTTTGCACTAAATGGATGCAGTGTCTCTTTAACTACTTATTCCAATGACCTTATGTTTTCTTGTGTTCCCTTGGATCATTCAGATGAGCTCTGGCTGGCAACAGAGGTCAGGAGGAGCCTTGTTGTCTCCCTGTGAGCTTCTGTTTGCCTCATATCTGTGTGCTTGTCAGATGGTGTGCAATGCATGTCTGAGTGAGCGGCACGGAAGTGCAGCAGGCCCGGCATGTTACCCGAGATGTTTGGTGCTGTCATTGTGGAGCCTTGCAGCTGTCAAAGTCTGGCAGCAGTTGGAAACAGCACCATGGTGACAGCCTCAGGAATCCAGCTCCAAGCTGACAAAGTTCGTAATCCCCAGCAATCATTCAAAAAGCTGGTGGAAAATGTCTGACTAGCGCAAGGACTGAATAAATTTCATTTGCAGGGGAGGCAAAAGCAAAGAGTGCTGATATTTATGACTACAGGTTCTACACTTTACATACTTAAATATACAGTAGGTGCATAGATGTAGTGAATGTACATATTAAATAAGGATGCCTGAAGATTGATTTGAGAGTAGAAATAATTATCCTACAGAGTGATAGATCCACAATTCTCTGTAAAAGGTCCCTTGATGTATGGATCATAATTGTAGAAAAGTTACAGCACAATAAAGGACCATTTGACCTGTTGTATTTAAGCCAGCATTCTGCAAGATCAATGTATTTAGTCTTACTGCCCTTCCTTTCCTTTGTAGCTCAACTAATTTCTTTCTTCAGGTTCTATTCAATTTCCACTTCAGACTTGTAGCCATTTGCTACTTTAAAATCTTATTCCTCAGATTTCCTTTCATTCTTTTGATCCCCTTTACATAAGATATAGGAGCTGGAGAAGAGCATTTGACCTGCCGCATCATCCAATACAAAAATGGTAGATATTCAGCCTAAAATCCACTTTACAGCTTACTCCCAGATCTCTTCGTTCCCTGAGAATCCAAAAAATGTCTCAGTCTTAAATATATTCACCACTTGAGTGTCAATAACCTTTTGCATAGAGAAGTTTCAGAGATTCTCAATCATCTAAATAAAGAAATTTCTCCTTATCCAAAAATGATTTAGTGCAAAAGATAAGGCTAAAGCACTCACGGCAATCTTCAGCCAGAAATGCTGAATGGATGATCCATCTCAGCCTCCTTCAGTGGTCCCTAGCATCACAGATACCAATCTTCAGCCGTTAAATTCACTCCATGTGATATTAAGAAATGTATGGAGGCACTGGATCCTGCAAAGGCTATGCCCCTGACAACATTCTGGCAATAGTACTGAAGACTTATGCTCCAGAACCTGTTGCTCCCCTGGCCAAGCTTTTCAAATATAGTTACAACAGTGGCATTGACCCAACAATGTGGAAAATCATGCACAAAAAGCACAAATTGAACCCAGCCAATTACTCTTCAAAATTAATAAAGTAATAGAAGGTTCTGTCGACCATGCTATCCAGCAGCACCTGCTCAGCAATAACCTGCTCAGTGATGTCCAGTTTGGGTTCCAAGAGATCCATTTAGCTCTTAACCTTATTATTGTCTTAGTTAAAAAATGGTCAAACAAGTTGAATTCCAGAAATAAGGTGAGAGTGATTGCTCTTGATATCAATATCATATTTGACACAGTGTTTTGTTAAAAGGTCTGAGAAATAACTGGAGTCAGTAGGGTTCGGGGGGGAAAAGTCTGCTGGTTAAAGTCATACCTAACACAAAGGTTTGTGTTTTGTGCTAATAGGAAGTCCATCATCTATGCTCCAAGACATCTGTGCAAGAGGCCCTCAGAGTAGAGTCTAGACCCAACCATCTTTGGCTGGTTTAACATTGGTGCTTTTCTCCATCTTAAGATCAAAAGTGGGTATATTTGTTGAAGATTGCATAGTGTTCAGCACTATTTGCATCTCTTCAGATACTGAGGCAGTCTATGTTCAGGTGCAGCAATACAATACAATATCCAGACTTGAGTTGACTTCATGCCGTCCTTTAATACCAATATAACTTTTCATAATTCATACATCAGCCACCTTTGAGAGTAATTTTGTATTTGATACCAACAGTTGCTATATACTGTGTTGAATCTACACAGAAGTTTGCAAAGAAGTTTCGGATCTAGTGTATAAGACAGACTTTCACCCTGTAGTCTATCATGGAAATGACTGCTGCGGACAGGACCAAACAAATAGTTTGTGTCTTCCTATAGTTTTCTATTGCCAACTATTTTAACAGAATAATTGATTTGTTTTTTTAATTTTAAATATTTGAATAAAGTTTCCATAATATGCTGTGTCTAACATCCTATGTACCTAACCTGTGCTGCTGTGGGAGTGTTATGGCAGAATGTAGAGGGAATCTTACTGTCAAACCAGTAATGTACTTGGCTTGAGTGTGATAGGACAATGCAAAAGGAGCTTTGCTCTAACTGGCCCATGCTGAAATAGCCTGGGAATGTTGGTATTCTATATCCAGACATTCTGGTTCTTTATCTGGGAACGCTTGCTGCTGTTATTGGATTTGCAGAGTGGAAAGTATTGCATTCTCACCACTGATTTCCTTAACTTTGATGAAAATGATCATCAAGAAAATATTTTAAATGTAGTTTCCAACTAAAATTACACTGAAAGTTTAGAAGGTCACCTGGCCCAGTAAAGCCTACACATTAAATAAGACTTATGTCCTCATATTGTCAAGTAGGTGCAATGGTTTCTGTGAGTTTGTTTGAGCTAAACATTAAAATAGATGACAGTCTATAAAAACACGTTAAGCTTTGTTACAGATTAAATATGTAAAGTATCTG
The DNA here is from genome assembly GCA_024137785.1 of Ginglymostoma cirratum. Lineage (NCBI taxonomy): Eukaryota > Metazoa > Chordata > Chondrichthyes > Orectolobiformes > Ginglymostomatidae > Ginglymostoma > Ginglymostoma cirratum. The sequence goes on along the minus strand of JAHRHZ010000023.1, from coordinate 37,862,935 downwards.
TTTAAAGAAAATATCACTAAAGTTTAAACAAATAAACAGAACAGTGAATTACTAAACGTTACATCAGTATGGTGAGCTATCATTTTTCTTAGTGTGTGGCATCTGCCGGTGACTGACAGCTGAAACATGAAAGTGTCAAAATTACTTTAAGAGAGCAGGTTTCTGTTCAAAAGCAAATCGAGTCACACTACTTCTGTCAAGCCACATCTCAAGTGAGTTTTGTGATGGCAGATCTGAGGGATGGCTTCCAAAATAAGGTTTAAGAAATTTCTTTTCCTGCTTGCCCTCCTGAAGGTGCATATTTGCCAGGTACAATTCTAGTGACAGTAACTTCCAGAAAAAAAGCCTAACTTCATGTGATATTTAGTGTGGTATTTGACTATGACATGCATTGGAACTGAATCCAATCTTGACCTAATTGATTTCCACACATGAAAATTTCCAACACTTTCACTGGAAATTGATCAGGAGGGGGCATTGGCTCATTTTTCATTTCTTAACCCTGGTGTGGAAAGGTCAGTTTGCAGTACCATAAAGTTAGCTAACTCAGCACAGTCTAGGAATTGAATTGAGGACATTGTAAACAGGACTTTAACAGCCAAGGTCATGAGAGGAACCAAAGACAATGTGTGAATTCTGAAGAAAGATTACATTTGGCTAAAATGGGAATGTAGGATACCCTTCAAGATTGAGGTTTGCAAAGGATTCTCGTCACACTATCAAAATGATATTCTATACATTATGAAGGATTGAATATAAGACAGTGAAACACCAGGGTTGTCTCATGAAACATATTGCAAAGTGATAAACAAGAGACTAACACAACAATCAATTATTTTTAAAATCTATGTTATCTTCACCTGTCCCCATCATAGAAAAAATAAGAGGTACTAGCTCAATTAATATTTGGATGGTTCTAACTCAAAAGAGTTCAGCCAAGGACTGTTTGTGACACTGAAGTAATCTGTGGCCAAATGCAGCAAGATCTGGGCAATATCAAGGTTTGGGCTGAAAAGTGGCACATAACATTCATGTCACATAAATGTCAGGCAATAACCATCTCCAGCAAGAGACAATCTAACCATCATCCCTTGAAATTCAATGGTATTGCCAGAACTGAATCCACCACTATCAACATCCTGAGGATTATCATTGACTGGAAACTGATCTGGACTAGCTATACAAATACAGTGGCTACACGAAGAGGTCAGAGGCTAGGGATCCTGCAGCGAGTAACTCTCCTCCTCACCGGAACCTACCATCTACAAGGCACAAGTCAGGATGTGATGGAATACTCCCCACTTGCCTGGAGGAGCACAGCTCCAACACTCAAGAAGTTTGACACTACTCAGGACAAAGCAGCCCACTTGATTGGTGCCACAGCAATAAGCATTCACGTTTTCCACCACCGGTGATTGATAGAAGCAGCGTTTGCCAATGATGCAATGCACTGCAGAAATCCACCAAGGCTGCACAGAGTCGTGACCACTTAGATCTAGAAGGTCAATTGCAGCAAATACGCTGCCACCTGCAATTTTCCACTCACCGTCTTGACTTGGAAATATATTACTTCACTTCACTGTTGCTGGTCAAAATCCTGGAATTCCCTCTCAAACTGCTGCAATCCATGTGCTGTAGGAAGACCCACAATGGTGTTAAAAAAGGCAACTCACCTCCGCCTTCTAAAGGGCATCTATGGATGGGCAATACATGCTTTCCCAATTAGCTAAATCAGTTGTCAGCAATATCCCTTCAAGCCTGTGGTATCCATGGACTTAAAAGGAGCAGAGAATTAGAGCCTTAGTTGGGGTAAATGTTGACATGAGTGAGAGTAATTGTTTAATTGGGAACTGTAACTTCATAGTTGGATGTGAGAATGTGGATTATCAAATCAGTGACTGCAGATACTATCTTGGTGAACAGAGGCCAAAGACAAACCTATTCAAGTTTTGAGGGTGTAGTTTTTAGTGAATTGGGACCAGGGACAGGGACAGACATAGACAAAAGTACAGTTTATTGATAGACAACAAAGTGGATTGATTTCTAATTTCCAAAATGTTATAATACTGAGTGAAGTAGGGCTCAGCTGCTGATAGAAGACTGTGCTGAACATCCCTGACTTCATCTCAGCATATGTACTGTGTTATATCAATGTCAGGAGGCTGGCCTTTATTAATTGAATAATGATTTCTCCTGATTTGAATAGATTCTCCTATACTCTGATATGTTATGTCACTTTTATGTATTTGCAGATTGGAAATATTCTGGTACACTGAACATTAATGATACAATGAAGTATTTCTTTCAGATGAATTATGTCCTCAACAGGATTTGCTGATCAAGTTACTAGATATCCAGCATGTTTTAAAACAAAAATCATCACCAGTCTCTCCACGACCCCCTCGTCCGCTCCACACTCCCCACTAGCCCCACCACCCCCGGCACCTTTCCCTGCAACTGCAGGAGGTGCTACACCTGCCCCTATACCTTCCCCCTCACCTCCATCCCAGGCCCCAAGAAAACCTTCCACAATAAACAGATGTTCACCTGCACATCCGCTAATGTGGTGTATTGTACCCACTGTTCCCAGTGTGGCCTCCTCTACATCGGGGAAACCAAATAGAGGCTTGGAGACTGCTTTGTGGAACACCTATGCTGAGTTTGTACTGAGTTTCCCAGGTTTGTAATAGGTTTTCTGTCGTTGTATTGGCCTATCTGAGCATGTACTGGGCGTTCTGAGTTTGCACAGGGTTTTTGCCAGTTTGGACTGCACTGAGCTGTCCAGGCTTGCATTGGGTTTTTGAGTTTGTATTGAGTTTTCTGGGTTCGCACCAGAGTTTCACTGCTTATGCTGTACTAGATTGACTGGGTTTTCTCAGTGATGTACTGGACTAACAGGATTTGCACTGGGCATTCTGGGTATGTGGTGAATTTCCTGGGTTTGCACTGAGTTTTCCAAATTCACATGTAGCATTCTGTGGTGTGTTTTCCCAGTTTGCAGTGATTGGGCTATCTCAGTTTGTACTTGACTGACGGGGATTGCACTAGGCCACCCAAGGTTTTTCGGGTTTGCATTAGGCCCTCGGGGTTTGCATGAGACAGTCCACATTTTCCCTGTATTGTCCAAGTTTGTATTGGGCTCTCTGGGTTTGTACTGGGCAGTTTGGTTTCACAAAAGACTGTCCATGTTCGCCATCGGTTGTCCAAGTTTGTACTGTGCTCTCTGGATTTTCACTGGATTTTCAAGGTTTTAATTGGGCTATCCAGGTTTATATTGGGTTGCTCTAGTTTATACTGTGTTATCAAAATGTGAACTCAACGGGATCAAATGTCTTCATTTGATCCTGGATATTTGGACAATTTTAAAATGTAATCAAGAGTCTAAAAGTAGAGTTTTAAGCCTATTTTAAAATATCCTCTGTCTTTTTATACATTGTTGTTATTGTTTTTTGAGGGTCTTGGGTTCTTCCTTAATCTTACTGTAAATTTTGTTGTGTGCTTTGAACATGAATTCCAGTTTTCATCTCTCCCAGTTCCCAGCTCCTTTCCTATCTTGAACCTTATTCAGTGTCTGATATAGGAAAAAGGTTACAAGCCACATTGGTCAGTCATATGTCTCCTTGCCAGTTCAAGGTGAAACAGGCACTAACATTTCAGCATGCAATGCAGAGATAACCATCATGAAACATTTAAAGGCACAAGCATGTGACCTCTTGGAGATCATGCCCTAGCCCATCCCCGTTGGAGATTGATGGTGCAGTAAAACTTACCCATTTATGTGAGGGATAGAAAGCATCAGGTCAGTCATTCCTTATTTGTTGGTATTGGGTCATAAATCAATCTACAATATGACCTGGATATATTCATTCACCAATTGCATCACTCTGATGTATTCAAAGATAGACTCAACTCTCATGTGCCTCCTCTGTATCATTGCCAAGTGATCTCTCTGTCACACTTTTTCTACTTTAGCAATCTAACACTCATTTTGTGAGAGGAGTTCTTTTACACTCAAGGGCTAAATTGGATAGCCCCTGAAATCGGGCATACAAGTCACAATGTTTCAGGATGATCCAGGCAGCAAGAAAGCTATTGAGTGGCTATGTACCTCACAGGGGGCCTTTTGAAACAACCTTCACTACTTAAAGTCAAATGTGGCTTAATTTTGCTGCAGAAATGCCAGAAAGCTGTTGAAGAAGGGTAAATACCCGTAGAAAAAGACAGGTATTGTACAACAAGCCAGAGAACACGTCCCAGGCTTTATCAGAGCTGTTTAGCAGGAGGCATTGGTGCAGGTGCTCAAAGGAAAGAGAAGTTCCTTTCCCTCAGATGACAGTGAGGCCCGGCAAATAAATGCTGAGAATATGGGGGGTGGGGGGTGGGGAACTTGTAACAGAAATTCTCATCATTGTACTCCTGAAGACTTGGGTATATGGCCTCATACGAGCGGTCAAGGTCAGTGAATGCTTCATCACATGCCATAGCTTGTCAACTGCACTACTATCCTAACAATGTTCCATTCATCACATAGAGTCATTAAGTCGTACAGCACAGAAACAGACCCTTTGGTCTAACCAGTCCATGCCGACCATAATCCAAAACTAAACTAGTGCCACCTGTCTGCACTTGGGCCATATTCGTCTAAACATTTAGTATTCATGTACTTATCAAAATGTCTTTTAAATGTTGCAACTGTACCCACATCCACCAGTTCCTCTGGAAGTTCATTCCACACACAAACTGCACCCTGAGTAAAAAAAAAATTGCCCCTCATGTCTTTTTTAAAGCTTTCTTCTATCGCTTTAAAAATACGCCCCCTAGTCTTGAAATCACGCACCCTAAGGAAAAGACACCTGCTATTCACCTTATCTATACCCCTCATGATTTTATATAAGGTCACCTCTCAAACTCCTACGCTCCAATGAAAAACATCCTGCCTATCCAGCGTCTCTTTATAACTCAATCCCTCCATTCTCGGTAACATCCTGGTAAATCTCCTCTGAACTCGCTCCAGCTTAATAATATCCGTCCTGTAACAGGGTGACCAGAACTGGACACAGTACTCCAGAAGAGGCCTCACCAACATGCTTTCACTTTAACCAACAGTCAATATAAAACCAGGACTCCAGCCTCACATTCAGCAAAGAGACCAGTCTGAAGGATGTCACAGCAATGCAGTAACCTGTACTCAAACCGATTACTAGGATTGTTATGGTGCTGACCCAAAGGAGAAGCAGCTACCTCCTTGGAGATTGAATCTACTGGCCTCTCAAGTGACGGCATTGTGGGTCCCTTCTGTTAATTTGTCTACAGTTACCTGTCAATCAGCCAGCTAAAGCCAACTGCAGCAACCCAGGCAGAGATGCCCACTCCCAGCTGTGTGTTCAAGGCCAAAGCTGCTTAACAGTGATATGCAGTCCCTCTGTAGGAGCCTCTACTGATGGTCAATAGCTTTCCACCAGCCATTCTGCAGTCATTGAGCTGGTACTGCATTGAAGCAGAAGCGCATCATGGCGACATTGATGTGGGCCCAACGGCAAGAAATGTGACTCCGTTGTTGGTTGGTCCAGTGCAGGTGGTGGCAAGATGGTGCCAAAGGAGTATCGGCCCATTGGCGAAAAATGGCGTCTGAGGATCGGTGACTTCGATGTTGGTTGGGTCCAACGTAGAAGTGGTGTAGGAGGGATGGCAGCACAGGTACCATTGATGGTGATAAGCTGGCTCAGGACTGATGGATTACATCTTTCTTTGTTTTCCCCTTATTCTTAAATTATTCAAAATAGTGCCGAATCGTGATGATTAATGAAAGCTTTTTACTATTTTGTTGTATTCTCACTGTAAAATGCAGGTGACAACAGAATAATTCATCATTCAAAGGCATCCTTCAGATAGACACTCATCATCAGCAGCAATCACTCACTTATGAGTATGATATTCCATTGAGGAAATTCCATGTCACTGGTCATATTTCTGTCAGCCCTTACATGGCTGATGAGCCTATGTAGGTACTAAGGGAATTCACAAGGATTGTTGAATTGGGTACTGTGCAGAATATTGGAATAATGGATAATGTTTAGATATAATGGTTGCTTTGTGGTGATTTTTATTTAAGAATTGTGGTAAAGAGGACATGGATAATGTCACATGGGTGTGATAAAGTGGGGAACCTTTGAACAAAGTGAATCTGGATTTCTTTCAGAGGAACTGGAGTTTGATAACAAAAGCAAAGTTGCTGGAGAAGCTCAACAGAGTTAACGTTTCGGGTTCGGCATCTGCAGTTCTTCCGGTTTTTATCTGGAGTTTGATAAGTTGCTCCACAGACAGGCTGCCTATATTGTGGATGCGCTGGCTGGCTTCTCCCCTCCCATTCCTCTGCTTCCTTCTTCCTACTCTTCCTCATCTATTTCTAATTCTCTTCCTCCTAGTCTTCCTCCTGAACTGTTCACTGAACCTGTGGAGACAAAAACTATGTCTGAAAGTGGCTAGCTTAAGAAGAACACAAAGGACCTCTCTGAATTAGGTCATCTGCTTTGATGAGTACTTCTGGAGGTCCCCTTTCAAGTGGACCAGGCAGTGGAAGTGTTGCATCAGTACAACAGTGGCGTGCTCAATGACATTTCTTGTGACAGTATGAGACCTATTATACAAGTGCTGACCTTGGTTAATTGGGTGATGGAGGGGAGTCATCAACCAGGTTTAAAGCAAGTATCCATTGGCACCCAGAAGCTGCCCTGTACTTCGATATGGTGACTGAAGAATAGCTGGAACAATAGACCAGTAAGGATGAATAAATATTGACTGCTGCAAATGTAATGTGCATTCATGAGCAAGGAATGCTGGATGTGGTTGCACAAACATAATTTTTGTGCTGACAGTGCATCTTGCCATTGAGATGCAGAGCCTGCAAAGCTAATTACATATAGCTGATGCTCCCCCACCTCCAACTATGGGAAAACACACTGCTCTTACAAAGCTATGAGCTGAATCTCTCTGTTCACATATAGGACACAGAAATCCCTTTTCCTGGAGTATGGAACCTCTGTGACCTCCCGGATGACAGAATTTGACACTAGGTGTCAAGATTATTTATTCTGACATTTTATTTGAGTTCTTTCACACTTATGCAAAGTATTGATTTGATGTGGGTTCTGATTATGGATCTCCACCATCTTATAATGCACCTTTTTTTCAGCTGAACTGAGGTCAAGTAGCAAACTTGTGTTGGTGTAAGGACATTAATATTCATGTGATGACACACCGGACTGCTGTTATAATTTTCTTCCTTGACCAGCTAATTTAGTTTTTCTAAACATTTATTTTACATGTATACAATTAGTTTATTGTTTTTTTTTATGATGAGCTTATCCAGGGAATTCTCAAAGTTAACCTTGCATTTATGCTCATCTGTTAACTTTACATATGGCTTCCTAACCAAATATTTAGGAAACTTTGGATCTTCCTGTATAACCTTTTCAAAACCCCAATACAATGTTTTCTTACTAAATAAATTTCAAGAGTACTTTTGGGTTTTTGTTCTCATGTGGAGGCAGTAGACATAAACATGGGGTTTCAGCATGTGTTGAGGATTAAAAAAATTCTTTCAACTTCCTGATGCACAATTCACTGTTTCCTACTTCACATTTTCATCATCTCTTGGTATTCATTATCATTAATCAAAATGTGTGAAATGAGTATTGATGAGATGTGGACCAGGAGGTATTGGTGTTATTTGTCAACTAAGACGTATGACATTTCACACTTAAAAAAAGAATAAGAGGATTGTGTTTAGAGAAATGCAATCAGACATAGTATGCTAGCTGACTTGCATTAGTCACGTAACCGCTGCCTCTGCTATAATTGTTTCACTTAGTTTGTAGCAGCCATTAAACACATTACCTGAAATGTGAAGTCATAAGTATGAAGCTTAGTTGTAAATCTTTTCTGCACCTTCTCCAATTTAATAATATCCTCCCTGTAGCAGGGTAACCTGAATTGTACATAGTACTTCAAAAGTGGCCACGCCAATGTCCTGTATAATCGCAGCATGACATCACAACTCCTATACTCGATGGTCTTAGCAATGAAGGCAAGAGTACCAAAAGCTTTCTTTACCACCCTTCTACATGCGACACAACTTGCAAAAAACTATGTAATTGAATCCCTAGGTCTGTCTAAATAAAAACCGAAAGAACTGCGGATGCTGTAAATCAGGAACAAAAACAAAGTTGCTGGAAAAGCTCAGTAGGTCTGGCAGCATCTGTGAAGGAAAAAACAGAGTTAACGTTTTGGGTCCGGTGACTGTCCTGAGGAAGGGTCACCGGACCCGAAACATTAACTCTGTTTTTCCCTAGGTCTGTCTGTTTGACAACACTGCCCGGGGCCCTACCACTAACTGTGTGCATCCTGCCCTTGTTCATCTTACCAAAATGCAACACCACCTGTTCATCCAAATTAAACTCTATCTACTACTGTTTGGCCCATTGGCCCAATTGATGAAGATCCCTTTGTAATCTTAGTTGCCTCCTAAATTCCCATTCAAATCATTTATATAAAGGACAAACAAAAGTGGACCCAGCATCGATCCCTGTGGAACACTGCTTGTCACAGATCTCCAGTCAGAAAAGTAATCTTCCACTGCCACCCTTTGTCTCCTACCACCAAGCCAATTTTGTATCAAATTGGCAAGCTCTCCCTGAATCCCATATGATCTGACTCTACTAACCATTCTGGAACATAGGAGGTTGAGGGGTGACCTTGTAGAGGTTTTGAAATCACGTGTGGCACATATAAGGTGAATAGCAAAGGTCGTTTCCTTAGGATAAGTGAGTTCAAAACTAGACGGGATATTTTTTAAAGGGAGAGGAGAAAGATTTAAAAGGGATTTGAGGGGCAACCTTTTTACCACAGAGAGTGGTTTGTATGTGGAATAAACTGCCAGAGGAAGTGGTAGATGCTGGTACAGTTACAAAATTGGAAAGATGTTTGGATAAATACATCAGGCTTAGAGGGATATGGGCCAAATGCAGGCAAATAGGACTGGTTTTGGTTGGAAACTTGGTCAGCATGGATGAGTTGGACCGAAGACCCTAATTCTGTGCCGTGTAACTCTGTGAGTGAATTTTCAGAGATGTAAGAGTAACAACTACGAAAAAGCAAAACATAAAATCATAGTCTGCAACTTTAAAATGATAAGTGAATCAAAATGACTGTGAAATTTCTATTCCCTGTTGGAAATATGGAAATGATGGAAGCGATGAAGCAGAAATGGAACTTCTTTTCCCTGTTTTATTGGCAATTTGTGACTGGCACAGGTCAGTTGTCACCTCAATCATAGACAGTGAATGTGAGTGACCAGGTATATTTATGAAACCACTGACATACGTTCACAACTGGAGAAGGAAAATAAGATGTCACCAGTTGCATAGAGTACAGAATAACCATTAGTCCAAGAGGTCCACTGTTCCCCAGCAAGAACAATGGATCAGCAACAACAGTTACTTTGATAACAGCATTTGCCACAGGAATCACATTCTCCAGAGATGGGACATCACCCAGGAACAGCCAGATATGAGATGAACAGCCAACAACTATTAGAGCCCACCACCCAGAACATCTTCCACTTCCTACCCCTCCCTGGCTTCTGTAAGGACCATTCCCATCGCCACTCCTTAAATCGCGCCACTCTCCCCATCAACCACTCCAATCTGCCCGGTGTCTTTCCCTGTAAGCATAAAGATGGCAACACCAGCCCACACACCACCTCCCTCACCTCCATCCGTGGCCCTAAACAGTCCTTCCATGTGAGACAGAGCTTCACCTGCATCTCCTCCAACCTAGTCTACCGCATTCAGTGATCTCGATGTGGTTTTCTCTACGTCAGTAAGACCAAACGTAGACTAGGTGACCATTTCGCTGACCAGCTTCGCCTGGCCCGTAATAGCTAGCCTAACCTCCTGGTCACCGCCCTGTCAACTCCCATTTCAACTCCCTGCCCTACTCCCCCTCCGCCATGTCCGTCCTTGGCCTCCTCCAGTGTCACAGTGACTCGCAATGAGAATTTGAAGAACAATACCCTATCTTCCACCTGGGTACCCTACAGCCTGGAGGACTCAACATTGAGTTCTTCAATTTCAAATAACTTTCTCTCCCATCCCTCTGGCTCCCTTTCCAGCCCCACCTCCTCCCTTTCATTCCACCTTCTGACCCTTCCTTCCAGCCACCAACTGGATTCATCCCTCCCATTGACCAACCAGGTCATACCTACTGATGGTAGTATTCACCTATCACCATCATCCTGCTAAACCCCCCGCCCCGCCCCCCACTTTATCTGCAGTTCCCCCTACCACCACATCCAGTCCTAAAGAAGCGTAATATCTGAAACATTAACTTCTCCTTTCCTCCAGATGCTCGAAGATAGCAAGAACTGCAGATGCCTAAATCACAGTCAATACAGTGTGGAGCCAGAGGAACACAGCAGGTCATGCAACATCAGAGGAGCAGGGAAGTCGATGTTTTGGGGCAGGATTCATTAGCACTGATGAAGGTTCCCGACCCAAAACGTCGACTTTCCTGCTCCCCTGATGCTGCCTGACTTCCTGTGTGATGCTGCCCGACCTGCTTCGTTCCTCCAGCTCCACACTGTTTTGACACTTCCTCCAGATGCTGACAGCCTCCTGTTTGTCTACCTTGGATTACAGCATCTGCAGTTTTATTTTGTCTGTAAAGAGGTAGTTATGAATCTAGTGATTAAAAATTAAGATTTTGCTCTGTTTTCCATACTTCCAAATGGAAGAGACTGTTTTATCATTGAAATAAAGACAAGACTAGCATGGCAGTAGTTCTTGCCCATTCCTTGTTATCTTGAAGGCATTTATATGTAAGTACATATATTAGGATGGTAGGTCTAATTCTCTAAATTGGCTGTGACGTTACAATAATCTAAATATTCTCATGCTGCTATGCCATAAATGGTGAGATTGAATTCAATTTCACTTCATGCCTAGGTGGAATTTGATCTTACAGGACAAACAGATTCAAGAACAGCTTCTTCCACGCTGTTATCAGATTTTTAAATGGGCCTCTCAAATGTTAATTCTGATCTGTCTCTCAGCACCTCCTCTTGCAGCCATTGCACTGTATTCTGTGCCCTGTTCTACTACTTATCTAGTATGATCTGCCTCTATAGCATGGAAACTAACACTTTATTCTATCTTGGTACATGTGGCAACAATAAATCAAACTCAAACTGAAACTCGAACACAGCTTTTATTTAATTTCGCCTCTACTAAGAATAGATACATTAGGAAGCAGAAATTTGGTGACACTTATATCACATAAATAGTTACCCGGGAAAAGTTAGAAAATTAAAAATCTAGTTTAAGTCCTATTAACCATTAAGCTGTTACTCCACAAAAACATACCCGATACACCTACACACTCCTGAGACACTTGATAACCTGGCCTCCGCTGGCCAGATCTCTCAAACCAACACAATCCCTCCCATTAGGAGCTAAAACTCCTCCTTCCACAACCACTAGCCATAACCCCTGAGATCCATACCCTGCCACAGCTGGTCATGCCCCTCACCCACTAACCCTGACGCTTCACAGATTCCACTACACACCAGCCCAAATATCTCCCCTGTCCCCATCACATGGATCCCAATGCCCCAGACCCCCAAAGCTGGCCTCAGTATGTCCTTGCCCCTGCAGCTCGTCAGCCCCGAGCTCCTTTCCACCACCAGACCCAACACACCCATACCCAATATACTGCAAGCACTTTTCTGGAACATTAGCACCTGGTGTCCTGGCACCCAAACTACCTGGCACCTTATGCGCCTGACACCTTACCTTGCAGCCTACCTACCTGGTATCCTAAGCCCGTCACCAACTGCCTAACACCAACTTACCTTATATTCTTATCTTTTCACAGCAGCTGTCAAAGTGAATATAGCTGTGCTGCTGAACATTTAAATCTCTGAATATGGAAATTAGCTGCTGTAAAGGGTGGGGTGGGGGATGTGGTTTTACTTTTCCCAACTGCATGGGAACTGTGGTGATTTCAGCTACGCTCTGCAGTTGTGAAGGAGCTGGAATCGGAATTCTGAATTCGAAATGGGGAACTTAGTACTAACATTATAAAAATGAGCAAAGTGGCAATCCAACTGTGATTGTCACTCCTCTGAATATCTGGTACAAGGTTCTTGTAATTGAAATTAATATTGACATTCCTGTCGAGCTATTTTCTAACAGGTACTAGACTGTAAGAATCTGGAGCCCCAGCAAAGAGTGCAAAGTAGGTGTTATCAAAGACAGACTTTGTCCTGTTCTCATCTAGCACATAATTTCCCATAGAAGCCAATGGATCAAGAATGTTCTTCCTTCAATAGCCAGGGTGCCAGTTATACAAATGTTACAGTTCCTTCTCCTAAGATCGGTTGGTTCATTTCAGAGCAGGGATCGAATTATATGTCTCAGTTAAATTCTGGCTTTATTAACGTACCCAGTGTGGGACACATACTCAAAAATGAATCAGTTTTCTGTATTGTCTTTGACAAGGTGTTATGTCAATCATAACAGCCATTTCTGCTGCATTATGTCTGAAGGAAGCTATTTATTCTACGGTTGCTGATGTGTTCCTGTATTACAGGCTGCAAGGGGAGGCAGCTGGATTTAAAAACAACAATTTGGAACTATCCCAATGCAGCTATTCAGGTGACAAAAAAATGCTCAAGTTAAGTGTTTTAATCTAACTGCCAAATCACTGCATATTCATTTCATATAAAATTGTGATTTTGGTGCAATGAGCAAACTGTTATAGAGAGCTGGGAAAGATGGTGTAATGTACTTACCATATGGCTGAGTACTGGGAAGAGCAGCACTTTAAACTGTTATTTTAGTCTGAGTGATAGTATAACATGAAAGTGCTATGCTCTTGAGTGTTTTTGCGAGTTGTTCCAAAAAGGAAGCTTAATATCATTCCATCTGACCTGCTCCACACGCAATAGTTTGATCAAAGGTTTGCTTTGATCCCAGGCAATTCAGGAGCATGATTATGCTCCTGATCAAATGTTTCTGTTGTTATATGTAATAAAATATTTCAGTTATATTAAAATGGGTGCTGAATTGAGTACATTGGAATGGCATTGGGACACTCTTGCTAACATCTGTGCTCCTGGATTGGAAAGCCAGTGGAAAGTCTTTGAGAACAGAGTTAGATTCATAAAATGGCTACATTGTGGAAGCATCAAGTCTACACCGAATCTGAAGAGCATTGCACCCAGACCAATCCCCCTGCCTTATCCCTGTATTTCCCATGGCTAATCCACCTAGCCTGCACATCCCTGAACACTATGGGCAATTTAGCATGGTCAATCTGCATCTTTGCGTGAGTTTCCTCCCACAGTCCAGACACAGGAAGAACCTGCAAATTCCACACAGTCGCTAGAGGGTAGAATTGCACTTAGGTCCCTGGTGCTGTCAGGCAGCACTGTTAACCACTGAGCCAGTGTGTCACCCTTATCCAGGTTGGATTTAGTGATATAAAAGCAAAGTCTTGAGAGTGCTGTAAATATGAAATAAATCAGAAAATACCAGAAACTGAGAAGAATTTGTGGAGAGGTTTGTTGTTTCTCTCTTGTTTCTTCCTTAGTCCCTTTACATTCTGATAGCTGCTACCCTGCTAGTCACACATCCTCTAGACATATCTCTTGCTTCTTTACTTGAACTCTTGCCAATCCCTTTGACCTAAATGATGAAATATTTTGTCATTTTAACTTGTCTTTCTGACCACCCTATCACACTTTACTTTTTGCTCTTATTTCCATTCTTCCCCCTTTTACGTACTCAATTCTGGTGAAAATTCAAAGCTGAAAACTTAACTCTTGCTCTCTCTCTCCCTCTTTTCCTGACCTGATGAGTGTTTACAGTATTTTTTGTTTGCATTTTGAATTTTGTAATACTGCCACATTGTCGAGCATCCAGTCAACACTAATTGCTCCAAGATATCCATGGGTGGTTAAACAAGCTTATGGTACAGATCCAACTTGTGCTGTTCCTGCTGCAACATATAGGATTGTAGGAAAACAACATATTAACATTTAGTTAATGAGCAACTGTACTGCTCAGGCATGTCTTGAACACCCTCTAGCCATATGCTTCTAAGAAATCCATTGCCTGGCCACCATTGCTCACGGGAAACCACACCTCCCCTTGCCTCCGCTGCCCAATCACCCCAACCCACAAATTGGAGTCTTCTTAGAGTTTCTCCTTTGACCCATGTGTAAAGCCAATTTTGAAATATTTAAAGGGAAATCCATAAGACCATAAGACATAGGAGCAGAAATTAGGCCATTCGGCCCATCGAGTCTGCTCTGCCATTCAATCATGGCTGATAAGTTCCTCAACCCTATTCTCCAGCTTTCTCCCCGTATCCCTTGATCCCCTTGATAATCAAGAACCTATCTATCTCAGTCTTAAATGTACTCAATGACATGGCCTCCACAGCCTTCTGTGGCAGTGAATTCCATAGAGTCATCCCTTTCTGGGCTGACGAAGTTTCTCCTTCTCTCCATGCCTTCTGGTTCAGTCCCAGGCTGAACCCAATCTCAAGTCAGTCTCATCAAATGCTTCTGGAGGATGGTATGCCTCAACTCTCTTGGCATACTGTCCTCCAGTTTTATTCCAGGTCCAATTAAGAGATGTCCTACAAGCAAGAAACAAGAGTAGGTCCTTTGTTCCTGCTCTACCATTCAATAAGATCATAAGTGATCTGATTTTAACCTCAGCTTTACATTCCTGTATATCTTTCTATCCTCTAGTAATCAAGATTCTATCCACTTTTGCCACAAAAATATTTGAAGATTCTTCATGTCCTGTCCCTTTACCTTTGGGAACATTGGCTCTCGAAAGGTCTGGTTGGAAGTTACATCCCCTACAAGGTCAACCAGTAACTCCAAGAATTTATGGGACTTTGTATACCCCAGTCCCTGCTGGTTTTTAGGAGTAATTTATTGATATTTGATTTATAACATTTCAAATTACATCCAAACAAAGGCAATGGGAACTGGCTGTCAACACTTTTTGGCTGTTGCAATGTAGAAGTTGGTAGTTGTTCATTGCTAGTTAATCTCTAGCAGTTAGGGTCCTGTTGTGGTGAGGTGGTAGTATCCCTATGCTTGGAGCAAGAGACCTGACTTCAGGTCCCACCTGCTCCAGAGGTGTGCGATAATGTCTCTGAATAGGCTGATTAGAAAAATAAGTAATCTTTAGCAGTTGGTAGTGAGTAGTTTGCATTCAATAATTGGTAGCTTGTTGTTAATAGATAACTGATGCTTTGCAGTTCATAAGTAGTACTTGGTAATAAGTAGATGGCAATAATTAGTTGCTAGGTTATAGTAGGAAAAATTTGATAATTGATACTTGCTAAACTGCTAGAGGAAAGGCTAGACAGCCTGTGGAGTTTTGAAGAGTCAGAGGTGATTTAGTTGAATGTGTACAGAACATGCCTCAGGAATTCTAGACCGGATGTCTTAGCATCAGTAGTAGGAAGAACAATGTATTTCAAACTAGAGTGAATAGAAGTACGTTTAAAAATGAGAAATATGATCTGCATGGATTTCAAAAGGAAGCATCTTGATTGACCAACTTCATGAAATTTGTTTGCGGAGGTTTGCCGCATGAAGAGATCCCTGCCCGTCTCTGGGAGAATACCAGCAATGGTGGGATGAGGTCCTTGACTGAGCATTAATTGATCGTGAGATAGGAAGATCATCCACCTATCTTGGACTTCAAGATGATGCCGACACCGTGCGATCTAACTAACATTTCTTATAACCGTTCTACTTTTCTCATCTGATTAAATGGCTCCTGTCACTGACTGAACTCAGCATGGTGGAAGTCACAAGTTTCTACTCAATGTTTCTTCTTGTGAGGAAGTGCATAACTGAAGACCATCAGTATGAGAGAGTGTCAACTAAATATCTGGGAGGGAATTCAGAAAATGTGTCTTCACCTGAAGTGCTGAGAATGTGGAACTCACTGCCGCAGAGAATCGTTGAAATGAATAATATAAATGCATTTAAGGTGGAGCTCAACAAGCAATGGAGAGAAGGCAATAAAGGGCCACAATGATGGGTTTGGATGAAAAAAAAAAGTGGGAAGGTGTTTGAAGCATAAGCACTGGAATGAACTGGTCAGTCTGAATGTCCTGTTCCTTTGTCTTATTTGTATGTAATACCGTACACTCCTGGATGCCAAAATTTCATTTCATACCCGAGGGAGTCAAAATTCCCACACTATCCTGTCACAAATGGTGGAAGCTATGCATCTGTAGACAACAGATGGTATTAGGAGCAAGCTGCATTGCTCTCAAATTCACTCTGAACCTTTCTGCTTATCCTGGCATAAAGATGGCAGTACCAGCAAGGTAGGCAGCATTCAGGCTCCTGGGCCTATCCGCTCCAGGCAGCCACTCCTGATGTCTTTTCCTTACCCCTTTCTTCGTCATCTTTCTTTTTCTTCACCACCTTCCTGTCGGCAGTGGCAGAGGGGGTGCCATCACGAGGGAAGAGGCCGGAATGGGACTCTTGGCGAGCTGACGGCCTAGCCTGGCTAGAAATACATAAATATTATGTGAGGCATGTGGTGGATCTGGAGCATAGACTCCTGTTTATCAGTGTGGCGGTTGTGGCCGCTCCTGACTGTGGTAGGACCAGAGCTGGGGTCTCCTGGTTGCTGGCGAGGTGGCAGTGGCAGCAGAGGCTCTTAATTGCAGGGGGGTGCTTTGGAATTTTGAGTCCAGCACAGGACCTGGCATCAGCAGCCTGTTAGTAGGGTGGGCCCAATGATGAAGAGATGGCACTTGAAGAGTGGCATCTCTGTTGGTGGGTTGATGAAGGTGGCAGCGCAGGTGTCTTTGTTCGGCCGGCTCAGGGGGCTCGAGACTCATGGTAGAGGTGGAGGAGCGAAGATTAACTTTCTTTCAGCTTTGTATTTTTATTCTTTTTATTCTTGAAGTATTCAAGTGGCGCCAGATTGTGGTGCAGTTGAAGCTTTCCAGGATCTTTTACCAAGTTGTTCATTGTAGAGTACAAGTGACAATAAATCATCATTCATTATACTGCTCAGCATGTTGAATAAGCCCAACACTGTGGATTTGGTGGGTGGCTTGCTGTTATTCATAACCATCAAATGCAGTCAACACATTCAGGAGAGGGGTGATGATATTGGAACAGAGTGGGAAGAAAATGAGCATTCGAGGTAGCTTTAAACAGTCTGCTACATTAAAAATAATGTCAGACACTTTCCAAATAGCCTAGCTTTCACTTGGCTGAATTATGTCAAATTCACTCAAAAAGAGTTCAAAAAAATTACACTGTGTAATAACAATTGATGAAATATCACCATTTATAGCATCCCAGTGAATTGTTCTGGATGTCTAAGTTGTTTTATTTTTTTCAAAAATCTTAGTTGCCAACCACAGCTTATTTTACGTTCAGATGATACATGCTGATGGAGAGAACAGCTTATAGACTTGGGGTGAAGTACTATCCCAGAAGATACACCATCAATAGATGGAATGGTATGTAGCTGACTCTTCAGCTTCATGTTCCTCTCAATATGATGGAACAGTGCCAAATTTCAAAGTTGCAAGCAGAAGAAAGTCTTGGCTGCAAACTCGTGCAGCGACTCAAGGTAAATCCCTCTTTTTTTCTTTAGAGGAACAGTGTGAGAAACACTGGAGTTAGAAATCCTACTTCCTGTTGCCTCTGTGAGGTAGCCGGAAAGCTCTAAAATTGGTAGCTATTTCTTTAGCAATAGGCCTTGGGCCATATTAACTTCCATGTAGGCGGGAGTGAGGTCTTGTCAAGATCCAAGCCTAGTATGCATTGGGCTGAGGACAATGATTGGAATCGATTAATGTTTGCAGATCAACTCAGAGTAATGTTCAGGTACGCTCTCTTTGACAAATGGCTAAGTTGGAAATCCATTATTTTAACTTTACGGTGTACGTTTAGGAGTGTATCATTCAGATTTCAGCTGGCTCTTCTTTGAACTTCCAGCTCAAGATGCAGAACTAAACAGCTCCTGTCAGCTGTCTGAAATTTATACCTCTTAAAAATACACTGCTTTAATATGTCACACTGTGGGCACAATCCTCCATTATGTTCTTAGTTTTTCAGTCGGCGTGGAAATGAGCAACACTTCTGCTCGGCTTGTTAGAACTTATACGGTACTGTTCTTAGCTTATTAAATATGCATATGCAAGTGGCTTTTTCAATCTTGCAGCACAGACACACAAAAGCCCTTGCTCCCACTATTTCCTAGTTTCTGGCTCTGCATTTAAGGGCACCTAACAATTCTTAAAATACATAGGGCAGCAGGAGGATCCACCCTGAAAGTCTGCAGTTCACCTTCAAAAGTTCGGTCATTGGAATGACCAATCAGAAAAAAGTTGCTGCCCCTCCCTGTCTCTACTAAAATTGAATGGTAGGATATAGTGAGAAATTGCTTCTCCAGACACAGGCTACTCTCAGGCTTTCTCCTAAATCTAATCAACAACAAACACAGTAAAGTAACATCCTTTCATTGGAGGAACAGAGTGCAGATAGGGAAGTGAGGGTTGGCATTGAGGTACTTGCTGGAGAAGTCTTTTGCCAGGAGCCAGGTTCTGGGGATCAAAGTTCGTAACTGTGAGCCAAGGTCTGGAGGCTCAAACCCGAGGTCCTGGATTAGGGAATTGAAAGATGAGGCCCAGGAGGAGGGACACAAGCTGGGCAGGAATGCACTGAGAGCCACCTTTCTCAGGGGGGGTCCTTCCTCCAGGGAAACCATTTGTTGAGGTTCTAGGGTTTTTTGCTACGTCTGGGTACTTTGTTTACTGGGGACATCAGCCAGGAGATGACAGGGTTTTGTGGAAATAATCAACTGTGGAAGGGTTTGTGGAAGGCAGAGGAGGCTGTGAAGTCGGTATGCATAGGATGGGGTGAGAAGGAGATTGTAAAATGGGAAATGGGATTAGAAGGTAGCTACAAAAGGAAAGGTGGGGGCGGGGAAAGAGTTTGCAGTGATGGGTAGGAGAGAAGGATGATGCAAGAGATGCATTGTGGGACAAGGAGACTGCATAGAGATATGAGGGATGAAGTACCTGAAAGATAGGTAATCGAAGAGAGGAGAAAGATTGTTGATTCACAGAGGCAGAATTACAATAATTCATCAACGTCCTCAATAATTATCAGTCCAATTAAAGTTAAAGCCAAAACATACCAGGAAAGCATTAATTTCCTGAATATCACAGTACATAAATTTGCACAGCAATTTAGCAAAAGCTTTTTTTTTCAAAATAAACCCCACAATAAGAGCCATTGGCCTAAACATACCTTCTATACACTGGTGAGATCACAGCCAGGGTTTTTCCATTTCATATTCACAAAACTGGATATTTTAATCAGGCAATTACTACCTTTGTAATTGCATCTCAGATCTCAATCTCAGATTTAAATTTAGCAATTGACACAGTGTTGATTACAATCACATCCACTACAATCTTCCCCATAGAGGAGCACTTGAACATATGCAGCCATGAGCTAGAAATGCTGCATTTATTTGCAAGAGATTAATTACTTCAGTGATTTCAAGTTTTCCTAGCTAGTAGTTAGCTGAGTGTTCATTTGTTCACAGGTGCAAAACTGTTCTCTTTTTGTAGCCTCCCTTTCTCTTTTCCACATTTTCAGCTTGCCAACTCTCTTCACACCATTTGCAGCCCTCTTTCTTGATCTCTCACACACCTCACTGATCGCCTCTCATTCTCAGCCTGTTGTAACATTTCTCTCTGTCACACACATTGTAACCTCTCTTTCAATCTCTTGCATCCCTCTCATCATCCTCCTCTTTCTCCCCCCACCTTTGCAGGCTCCCTCTATCTCCACCCAATTATGCACCTTGCTCCTTTTTTCCCAACCCCTTGCAGCTGCCCTTTCTCTCCTTCCTTGCTGCTTTCTCCATTTTTCTCCATCCTCCTACAGCCTTTCTCTTTTTCCTAACTAACCTGCAGACTCCTCCTCTCTGCCATACTCTTCACAGCAACCTCTTTCTCCTTCGATTGTAACCTCCCTGTCTCTTCTGCAGCTTCCTTGACTCCTATCCTATCTTGCAGCCTGTTCATTTTCATACTCTCCAACATTTCTTACAGACCCCTCTTGCTTGCATATCCCCTTGCCACCTGCAGCTTCCCCATCTCCACCCCAACCATCTTGCTATCTCTCTGACTTGCCTGAGCTCTCTTGTTATCTCCCTGTAACCCTCAAGCATCTTTGAAGCCTGAAGCACTCCCAAGGCCTCTTGCAGCTCTTTGTCTTCTCCCAACCCTCCAAGAATCCTGCTGTTCCTTTGTCTTCCCAGAGACCTCTTGTACCCACTCCTGTCTCCCCACAACACTCTTGTCTCCCATGCCCATCCAGCCCACTTGAAGCCTTCCATCTCAATCAAAACCTCCTCAGGAGGCAAAAAGTCAGCTCCAGATACCTTCCATCATGGCATTTGGAAATTGGATGCTCCTAGCCCTGTCTGCCTCCTCCTAGCCTCTGCAAAACAGTAATCAGCTCCTAGCCCTGGCTCTAAGCCCCACTCAATTCTATACATAGGCTTCTCCTGGGACCCCACCCCGAGACTTCAACATCATTCCAAACAACCCACCTCATCCAAACCTCATAGATAACTTCCTCATTGCCAGCACTTACTTACCTAGCTTCTTATTGTGACTCCAATCACCCAACATTTCTCTCCAGTAATAAATCTACCAGTAGCAAGAATTGGGAGAGAGCAAGCTGGGATGGGTCACTCCATGAGTGAATTTTCCTGGATGATTTGGGAGTTTCAGTTTCACATGCTGTCCCATGTATTTGGAGCATTGTACCCAGCCTCCCTACCTTAGCCAACTTCCATGCCCAATGTAACTGAGACTACTGATGCCAGATGTTAATGATAGCATGGGTAATATAAACAGTCCCCAAAGTGAACAAAAACAAAGTTGCTGGAAAGGCTCAGCAGGTCTGGGAGCACCTGTGAAGGAAAAAACAGAGATAATGTTTCGGGTCTGGTGACCCTTCCTCAGAACTGATGGTGGCTGGGAAATAGTCAGTTAATATGCAGAAAAAACGGGAGGGGGATGGGGTAGAGAGTAAACGATAGGATAAAGCCTAAAGAGAGAGAAGAGCAGTTGGACAGACAAAGAGTTGATAACAATCAGGCTGGGAGGGCGAATAGTTGTTAATGGGGACTGTTAGTGACTAATAATAGGTAGTGTGTAATGGCAGGCTATGTGGTAACAAGGCCTGGTGTGTGGAGTAGGGAGCTGGGACACGGGAGAGTTTAAGCCCTAAAATTATCAAACTCAATATTGAGTCTGGAGGGTTGCAAGGTCCTCAAGTGGAAAATGAGGCGTTGTTCTTCCAGTTTGTGTTGAGCTTCGCTAGAACACTGCAGCAAGCCAGTGACAGACATGTTGATCAGGGGACAGGATGGTGCATTAAAGTGGCAGGCAAAGTGAACAAAACAGAAGCTACTCACTCCAAAGTTTTCTGGAACTTGGCCAGGTATCTGGTGAAAGTCCTGTTGTGCCATTGTGAATCTAAAGACACATATTGGTTGACTGTGTTGAGCTGAATTGGAAAAAGAAATTTAATCCTGAAGAGCAAGCCTTTTAATGAACATGCATATTGAAAATGCACGCAAAAGGGCTTCTGAATGTTTGCTGCCAGGAAGCTCAATCTGCCTTAATTGTAAAAGTTCATCCCACCTTCAAGATTATGAATTTTGGCTTCCTGTGCAATTAAGTTCCTTTGCCTGCCTTGTTTCCCTCTCCAAAGAGCAACACAAGGTTCTGCCATGTCTATGGAAAACGCCATCATTGGTACTGAAGAATTTGTGTGATACAGTTTGGGTGGAACAAGTGATAACAGCACAATTGTTCCTAAAGATAAAATGAAACAAGTAATAAATTTTAAAATCGGAGATAGCAAGAACTGCAGATACTAAAGTCATAGAAAACAAAGTATGGAGCTGGAGGAACACAGCAGGCTAGGCATCATCTGAGGAGCAGGAAAGTTGACGTTTCAGGGTCCCAACTTGAGAAATCAACTTTCCAGCTCCTTTGATGCTGTCTGGCCTGATGTGTTCCTCCAGCTCCATACTGTGTTTTCCCTGACTCTAGTGTCTCTGGTTCTTGCTATCTCCGATTTTAGAATTTATTACTTGTTTCATTTTATCTACTAGACACTTGTCATTACCCCAGCAGTGTAGCTGTTCTTGCTGTTTGTGTGAGATCGAGTCAGTGCCTGGGGTATGACCCCAGCTAAGCTTATCTATACCTTCTCACTTTCCAGTCACAAGACAGAAATCAGAAACAAGAATTCTGGCTGGTAGCCTCCCCGTGTTAGCCCAGAGGAAGTAACCTTAATTATCATCTAAATCAGCAGACACCAGAAATTGACTCAAGCTCGGAATTTCCTGATATCAATAGCTTAGTTACGTGCTCCCTTTAGCTACTAAACCTTCAGGGGAGCTATAAATTACTTTGTGAAAGGGCTGCATCTTGCTACAGGGTAATGTGCATGATAATTGTTGTGTATTGAGAAGCTTCTTGAGTAAAGAGGAAGAACAGGTTAGGGAGGTGGGGACAAGCTGGGCTGGTTTTGGGATGTGGTTGGGGGAGGGGAGATTTTGAAGCTTGTGAAATCCACATTGATATCATTGGGCTGCAGGGTTCCCAGGCTAAATATGAGTTGCTGTTCCTGCAGCCTTCGGGTGGCATCATTGTGGCACTGCAGGAGGCCCAGGATGGACATGTCGTCTGAGGAATGGGAGGGGGTGTTAAAATGGTTCGGGACTGGGAGATGCAATTGTTTGTTGCGAACCGAGCGCAGGTGTTCTGCAAAGCGGTCCCCAAGCCTGCGCTTGGTTTCCCCGATGTAGAGGAGGCCACAACGGGAACAGTGGATGCAGTATACCACATTGGCAGATGTGCAGGTGAACATCTGCTTGATGTGGAAAGTCTTCTTGGGGCCTGGGATTGGGGTGAGGGAGGAGGTGTCAGGGCAGGTGTAGCACTTCCTGCGGTTGCAGGGAAAAGTGCCGGGTGTGATGGGGCTGGAGGGGAGTGTGGAGTGACAAGGGAGTCACGGAGAGAGTAGTCCCTCCAGAAAGCAGACAAGGGGGGGAGGGAAAAATGTCTTTGGTGGTGGGGTCGGATTGCAGATGGTGGAAGTCAGCCGCACTCCCATCTCCTATCTACTAACCTCATCCCGCCCCCTTGACCTGACCGTCCTCCCTGGACTGACCTATCTCTTATCTGACCTATCCCTACCTCCCCACCTACACTCACCTTTACTGGCTCCATCTCCGCCTCTTTGACTTGTCTGTCTCCTCTCCACCTGTCCTCTCCTCTATCCATCTTCTATCTGCCTCCCCCTTTCTCCCTATTTATTTCAGAACCCTCTTCCCCTCCCCCATTTCTGATGAAGGATCTAGGCCCGAAACATCAAGCTTTCCTGCTCCTATGATGCTGCTTGGCCTGCTGTGTTCATCCAGC
>JAHRHZ010000023.1:37794357-37834349 GCA_024137785.1 Ginglymostoma cirratum | reverse complement strand
TCTATCCATCCTCTATCCGCCTCCCCCTCTCTCCCTATTTATTTCAGAACCCTCTTCCCCTCCCCCATTTCTGATGAAGGGTTTAGGCCCGAAACGTCAAGTTTTCCTGCTCCTATGATGCTGCTTGACCTGCTGTGTTCATCCAGCCCCATGCTTGTTATCTCGGATTCTCCAGCATCTGCAGTACCTTTTATCTATGATAGGAACTGATGTGTGAAGACAATATATTACAATACTAGAAACATAGGATGCTATTCAGCCCATCATGTCCATATGGATGTGGCAGTTCAGTCAGTCCTGCTCCTCTGTCTGCTTCCACCACCTCTACTGGCAGTGTGTTCCAGGCACCCACCACCCTCTATGTGAAAAATTTTCCCTGCATTTCTCTCTTAACGTTCTCCCTGTTACTTTGAACCTATGCTCTCTTGTAGTTGACCTTTCCACTCTTGGGGGAAAAGCTTCTGACTATCCATCCTACCTATGCTTCTCATAATTTTGTAGACCTCTGTTTGTCTGGATTAAGGTCCATCTGCCATTTGTCTGTCCAAATCTGCAATCTATCTCTATCCCGCTGTATCCTTTAACAACTTTCCCCACTATTTGCAACTCCGCTAATTTTGATGTTATCCACAAACTTGCCAATCAGACCACCTACATGTTCCTCCAGATCATTCTTAAATGTCACAAACAGCAAAAGTCCCAGCACTGGTCCCTGAATAAAACCACTCGTTACTGAATCAATGCTGTGATTTACTCGTTTGATGAATGTTCTTATATTTATGTTCAGACATTGAGAGAAATGCTAGTTTTTGAGAACAAATGAATTGTTTGGAAGCCTTTTCAGATTTAGTGTTTACTGTTTCTAAATGCATGAGTTGGATTTTGTTTCAACAAACCCAATATAAACCAGAGTAGAATATTGCACTTGTTGGAAATATGCAGTATAAATAGAAAATGGTGAAAATACTGATGAAGCCAGGTAACATTTGCAGGGAGGGATCAGATTTAGTGTTTCAGGCTTATGACCTTTATCAGAATATCTGAATTAGTCTGAAATGATCCGGAACAGGTACTTGGCGTAATTTGTTTTAAAGTATGTGATTTATACATATTTATATAACTTAATTCATAATTTGAATTTTGAGTTAGTGGCGTGTGAGTTCGGTTTGTGTGTTTGGGGTTTGAAAATTAATTTATCATCAACTAAGCTGGAGCTTTAATGTAATACCAACTTCTAAAGAACTATTTAGTGAGTCTAATAGATTGTGTAGACCCTTACCTAAAATCGGGAATGGGAACCAATGATTATGGATCAAAAGACTTCCTGAAGCAGTGCCTTGTGAGAAAATTACTGCAATGGTTCTCGTGGAAATTTTGTTCAATTTTTAAAATAAGATATGGATTGCCCAAAGTAATTCAATCAGATGAAGATGCAAATTCTACGTTGCAAAAGTTCAAAAAGTGATTAATATGTTTATTTTTTATTCCCAAACAATTTATACGGACATTTATATGGAAAGATGGCATCAATACTTGAAAACTGTGATGAGAGTTTATAGTCAAAAATGTCCGAATGATTGGGATAAGAGAATCCCTTATTGCATTTGCCGTCAAAGATATTCCAAAAGAGTCTACAACATTTAATCCTTTTGAACTCAAGTGCAGACACAAGATGAGGGTCCACTTAAAATGATTAAAGAAAAATGATAATTCAAAACTTAGAGATTAAATTTCCAGCCTATTTCAGAAGGAAACTGATCAAGGGATGTATGGCCAAGAAGCATTTGAAGAGTACTTAACTAACAAAGAAAACTAGAGCTTATAAAAATGCCAAAGTTCAAGATTTTGTTGCTGGAGATAAGATGTTAGTGTTTCATAGAATCCCTACAGTGTGGAAACAGGCCCTTCAGCCCAACAAGCCCACACTGACCCTCAGAGTATTCCATCCAGACTCATCCCCTTATAACTCACCTAACCTACACATCCCTGAACACTACAGGCAATTTAGCATGGCCAATCCACCTAGTCTGCACATCTTTGGACTGTGGGAGGAAACCAAAGCACCCAGAGGAAACCCACGCAGACATGGGAAGAATGTGCAAACTTCACACAGACAGTCACCCGAGGCTGGACTCAAACCTGGCTCCCTAGTGCTGTGAGGCAACAGTGCTAACCACTGAGCCATCGTGTTGCCCATGTTGTTACCTGACTCTGGGGAACCACTCAAAAGCAAGTCTGGGCACACAGAGCATAGGGCAGGTGACCAAGAGCAAGGATTGGCTGAATTCAAACCAAAAGGAAACTCAATTATGTAATATATGTAGTGAATACTCCAGAGAGGAGAAGAAATTGAGTGAGACATATTAATATGTTGAAGAGTTATTATGGCAGTCATGATAAACAGGAGAGCATATTTACTGTAGGGAAAGAAGTAGGGTGTGAAACAAAAATATCAGAGAATGAATCAAATTTAAAATTCATAAATTGACTCCATTACAATCAGATTGGATCATTTAGACGTACTTAAAAGGTTAGCATAATATTTTACCTTCTAGAAAGCTATCAAAGTATCTTACACAGCCTAACACAGAATCTTAAATCAATTTGTGGAAGAGGCCAGGAAAAACAATTTTGCCTGTCCATGGAGTTAAATTAGGGAATGTGCTGCCTATAAAACAGCATCCTTATGGACTCAAGCCAGAAAAATTCACTGAAGTGAAAATTAACTTAATGATGAACAATGACATTATTGAACAGATTCATACTAGCTGAAACTCACCAATTGTGATGGTGGTGAATCCAAGTGGATCACAAAGATTCAGTCTTGATCATCACAAAGTCAACATGGTAACCAAAATGGACTCATATCCTATTCTAGCATTGGAGGACTACATTAAATTAATTAGATGTGCGTAATTTGTCACCAAAATTAACTTGCCAGAAAGAATAATGGGAAGTTCCATTGATTGATAGAGAAAAGAAATTCAGCTTTTGTAACATTTATGAAGTTTATCAATTCAAAGACATGCCATTTGAAACAAAAAGTGCACAACAAATGGTACAACAAGTAGCCAATAAAGTCATTGAAGTGCTTTGTAATTGCATGGTTTACATTGACACTTGGGTTGTTTTTAGCCAAACCTGGGAAGAACATTTACACAACTTGACTGAGCTGTTTGATCAGCTACAACATCCAATTTGTTTATAAATTTGGCTAACAGAGAATTTACCAAAGCAAAGTGACCCACCATGGGTGACATGGTGGGGCAAGGCCAATTGGCACCTAGAGACATATAAGTAAGGGCTCTTTTGGATTTTCTTAGGTTGAAGACAAAAAGTCTAAGTTTGTGATATGTTGGCATGAGTAGATTTTATCTGACTTGTTGTGAACTTCAGCATTGTTGAGACAACTCTAACAAATTTATTGAAGAAAGGCAGTGAAAGGGACTATGTAGTGCCAACATGTCCAGGCAAGCACAAAGAGTGAGAAAACTCTGACCAACAAGGTTTAGCATAGCACAATCAAGTCTGGGCATGCAGAGCATGAGAGAACCCTGATTAACAGACTAGACAGGTGACCAAGAACAAGGATTGGCTGAATTCTAACCAAAAACGGATATTATGTCAATTGTGCTTCACAAATTTAGATGTAATCTCTTGTGTAATCAGTGGATCACGTGAACACTGTACTCTATTGTACCTTGATACTATAAAATATACTCTAATTGTTGCTTTCTGTTCTTTGGCTCCCCTGCACATGCCTGAGTAAAGGAGGCCAATAAAAGATACCTCAAGTGTCCAGTGTGGGTTTTTGTTCCACTGAGCAACAACAGAAAATTTGAATATTTGCAAGAATGTCAGATGATTTTGACAATTTTAAAGCTGTGCTGACATCTGCAGCTGCACAATATTATGAGAAGACATTCAAACTGGCTGTTGATGTCAGCGACATCAGTGTTGGGGATTGAATGGCCTATCCATTATTTTTCAAAGAAACTGACTACATATCATCAAAAATATTCAATAATTGAGAAGGAGACTTTGACCCTTGTGTTGGCTGTACATCATTTTAAATCAGACATCATCAACATTAAAAGATACTGTTATTCATATGGATCACAATCTATTGATATATTTGGAAACATTTCAAGATGAGAACTTATAGTTGCTCTGGTAGAACTTAATTCTCCAACAATAACATTTGAAAATTATTATGTGTTTGGAAAAGAAAATTTACAGATGCTAATATGTCGAGAGCACATATTATGGAAACTGAGTGCTGTGAAGACCATGGATGTGTGTAAAGTGTCGTTGCACTGTCATTCAGTGTGTGTTTAATGTTAATATGTTATTCCTGTTACTGCGACATTGAGGTAGCGTTCAGATAATTTTTGATCGATAGTGAAAATGTCTCATAGATACATTTCCTTTCTTATGTGTGTCTATATTAATTTGTCTATATTAATGTAACTTATTTTAGATTTTGGATGTTGAACTAGTTTTGATCTATGGGTATGAGATGTATTAATCATTAAAATCAAACAAAACACTACAGATACTGGAAACCTGAAACAAAAACAGAAATTGCTGGAGAAACTCAGCAGGTCTCACAGTATCTGTGGAGAGAAAGCAGAGTTAACGTAACTAGTCCAGTGACCCTTTCTCAGACCTTTCTGTTCTGAAGAAGGGCCACTGGACTATAAATGTTATTTTTGCTCCTGGAGAAAGGATACCTCATAACAGTTAAGAAATAGGTTACCTCAGGGATAAGGGTTTTAGTTTGGAAATTCCATGTCAGAAGTGTTGGGTTAGAAATCTGATGGGGGTTATTTGAAGTTAAGAAAGTTTAAACTCAAGTATGTGAATAATAAGAAAATGGCCAGAACTCTTAAGATCATGAAATAAATAGTTACGTCAGATAGAGAGAGAAAGTAGGAAAGTGAATAATCTCTCTTTTATATCAGAGATAATAGGTACTGCAGATGCTGGAGAATCCGAGATAGCAAGGTGTGGAGCTGGATGAACACAGCAGGCCAAGCAGCATCATAGGAGCAGGAAAGCTTGACATTTCGGGCCTAGACCCTTCATCAGAAATGGGGGAGGGGAAGAGGGTTCTGAAATAAATAGGGAGAGAGGGGGAGGTGGATAGAAGATGGATAGAGGAGAGGATAGGTGGAGAGGAGGCAGACAAGTCAAAGAGGCGGGGATGGAGCTAGTAAAGGTGAGTGTAGGTGGGGAGGTAGGGAGGAGATAGGTCACAGGCCTATGAAGGGTCTAGGCCCGAAATGTCAAGCTTTCCTGCTCCTATGATGCTGCTTGGCCTGCTGTGTTCATCCAGCTCCACACCTTGTTATCTCTGTCTCTGTTTTGTGTTCACTGTAAAGTGGTAGCTTTGAGATAAATGGAATGTTATTTTTGCTGTGTGTCTTGAAAAATTTCAAATTGTGCTGAATTATAAATACTTTTGTTTTTCCCATTTCATATTAATTTTTTGGGTAATGAACTTCTGTTTTATTGTTAAAGCCAAATCTGCAGCATTACGTGATTATATTTCAGTGAAAGACAACAATGTTAAATGAAACAGAAACAATATATGGTCTGTCAAGCCAGATTTCAGTCCGGGATTTGCTTTGTTGAATAATAACATCAGCTATGATCATAACCGTATCAACTTAGTATTGACTACTGATCCAGAAGACATTGGATGCCATTGTACCATGAGTGACAGATATTATAACATGGGGATATATGCTGTGCCCTGAGATAAAACAATACCACAAAGCTGTTTTCAAACTGCAAATGTTTAAATTGAGACAGCTGAGGAGCTTAAACTGATTAAGTGAGATGTGATACACAAGCTATGGTGATATGAGGACATCTGAAGTATGAAGAGTCATC
Source organism: Ginglymostoma cirratum (assembly GCA_024137785.1). NCBI lineage: Eukaryota > Metazoa > Chordata > Chondrichthyes > Orectolobiformes > Ginglymostomatidae > Ginglymostoma > Ginglymostoma cirratum. The sequence continues at coordinate 37,828,451 of JAHRHZ010000023.1, read as the reverse complement.
ATGCACGTGTTGGTACCAATAGAATAGTGATTTAAGAAATCTGTCAATAGAGTGAGAGAGATCACTGGGGAAATACAAGAGATACAAAATGATGGAAATTAAAGTAAAAAGACAGTGAGAACTTGACAAAGTATAGGCATTAAACAATGCAGCAAATAAGCTTTCCAGAAACAAATAAAAACTGCAGATGCTAGAATCCAAGGTAGACAAACAGGAGGCTGGAAGAACACAGCAAGCCAGGCAGCATCTGTAGGAAAGGAGAAGTCAACATTTCAGGTATTACCCTTCTTCAGGACTGGATGTGGGAGGAGGGGGAGCTGCAGATAAAGGAGGGGGCTAGCGGAATAGTGGTAACAGATGGACACTGGTAGTAAGTATGACCTGGTTGGTCGATGGGAGGGACTAATCTGGTTGGTGGCTGGAAGGAAGGGTCAGAAGGTGGAATGGAAGGGCAGAGGTGGGGCTGGAAAGGGAGATGGGGAAGGGCTGGGAAGGTTATTTGAAATTGGAGAACTCGATGTTGAATTTGAGTGAATTTGAGGATGGGGTGGAAATTGTTGGTGAAGTTGATGAACTGCCCCAGTTCCACCTGGGCGCAGGATGCAGCACCAGTACAATCATTGATGTTGGGGAACAGTACCGGTGTATGTACCGAAGAGAGACTGTTTGACTTAACCAACAAACAGGCAGGTGTAGCTGGGATCCATGTGAGTGCTGATGGTAAACCCCTGGATTTGGAGAAAGTAGGAAGAGTTGAGGGTGAGGACTAGTTCAGTGAGGCAGAGGAGGGTATTGGTGGGGGTTACTTGCTGGGTCTTTTGGAGAGGGTAAAACTGAGGGCCTGTAGGCCGTCATTATTGGGTATGGACATGTATAGGGGTTGCATGTGCATAGTAAAAATGAAGCACCAGGGGCCAGGGAACTGGAAGTTTACAAAGTAGCGGAGGGCATGCTTTGTGTCCTGGAAGTAGGTGGGGAGTGCCTGGACCAAGGGGGAGAGAATGGAGTGGAGGTAGGTTTCCAATTTTACAGACAGTCCAAATCCGAAACAATAATGTTTTGGGACCAGTGACACTTCTTCAGAATCGGATCCAAAATGTAAACTTTGCATTGTCTCCAGAGATGCTGCCAAACCTGCTGAGTTTCTTCAGTAATTTCTGTTTTTGTTTCTGAATTCCAGTATCTACAGTTCTTTATTTTGTTTTTGTACTTTAGAATATTGTCGTAGGACAGATAAGAATTGATTCCCATCAAAGCAGCGGCACATCTTCTTTGTAATTTACTAACGTTTTCTGCCTAGGCTAGAGTTAGATTGCCTGGTAATTGAAGCTGTCAGTTCTTTTATGTCTGGATTCATGCCTGTCCCTCCTGGGATTTCAGTACCTGTTTATCCTGTTATAAGACTAACAGCTATATGTGAAAATAAAGACCCAGCTCATCTATCTAGACGGGCAAGTGGGTAAAGAGACCTTCCAAAATGAAACATTGGGTGTATTAAGGGACTGTAAGCAGGAAAAGCTTGTGAAGGGATTGCAGGCACTGTGAGCTATCGAAGCACACACACTCAATGAGTTTATTATTCCAGTTGATCAGTGGAGAGACTCATGCTGCCAAAGTGAAAAGGGGAAGGCGGCTACTCTCTAACGTTTCCTGCTCCAATTAGGTCACTAAAGTTTTGCAACATCTTGCAACATCCACCTCATTCCAGTGGTTGTGAACATTGCTTCCAGTGGCCTCTTGCGGGTAAACATAATAGGCAGTCCATCCTGATGTATCCCAGGAACATTTGTCTGGGCTTGCTGCCTTCTGTCAGTACTTCCTGCAGTTGTCCTTGTGAGTGACTGTTCTGTAAAGTCGGAGGTATGATAAAACTTAAACGAAGCAAAAACAATCCTTTGGTAAGAAATCAAAGCAGGGCTAGTTAGCTTTTTCACCAACATAGATCAGATGGTGCCAACAGCATGGAGCATGATCCCTATGCTGGCTGGAGTGGTCTAGTTCCTCCCTCTGCTCCGGGCGGAGGTGGAGGCACTGTGAAATGGAGCAGAGAACTTAAGATGATGTGTAGACAAACCAAATAAGATAAAAAGATTTCTGTCTTGACAGCATAGGATAGGAGAAGATGTTGATAGTTGAAGCAGATTATGTGAATGGTAGAATCCACGATAGTGGACAGTATACATGGATTACAGAAGAAAATGAAATTGGTGGGTAGTCATTAACAGCAGAGAATGTTCTGCAGCTGTGGCTGAGTTCAATGGGCCAATACCCTTTTATTATTACATAATTAAGGTGACCTATTGTGCAAAGTGGGGTTGGGAGTGGGGGGAGAGGGTGGTTACAGAGTACTGGCAGCATTGAGGAGTGAGAGAAAGTTAAAAAGAATGAACAATTTACTTTGAGTGGGAGCTCTCACATGACCTCACATGGAAGAACCTGATAGGATCGAATTAGTATTCTGGCCAAGTTGTCGCTGCTAGGAATTAGCCAAGCTATTGCCTGGCAACACAATTCAAAGTACAACAGAAAAACTGAATTACTGGGCTGCTCCTGGGAACACACAGTGCAAGCATGCTGTGCTATGTTGTGCTTTGCTGTGCAGAATGAGCAGTTCCTGGCAGGTGACAGCTCTTCACTATACCAAGGGGCTAGTTACTAAACCAAAAGTAGGAAATGTGAGAGGATAGAGGTTAGCACTGTAGATCTGTAGAAGACTTTGCTCATGAGTGATCTGATTTATTGCTGCCTTAAGTTGTGTAAAGGTATGTGTGCCTGTGTACATTCACATGGGCTTGTGTGTGTATGGCTTGCACTCACAACTGTATATGTCTCCATGTGGCTATCTGAGCATTGCAACTGTGTGCATGTGCGTGCACAAATGCATACAAGTCATGTGTGCTTACATATTCATATACTTTTTTGTGTTTATATGCAACTTTGAATTTGTATATTAATTTGTGTCTCTAGATGCATTTATATTCATTTGTATATCTATGATTGTGGGTCACTTTCTGTTTGGGATCCATTTTTGTGTTTGTGTGTGTCTGTATTATATGTATCTCTGTGTGTAATTTTTGTTTATGAATCTGACATATCTATATATGCGTCTGTCTGCAAGTGAATGCATGTGTGCTTATTTCAGTGTGACTGTTTACTGCTCCCTTTTTGTGTATACAAGCTGGTGTCTATCTGTCTGTGTATTTATTTCTGCATTGTCCGTGAATGTTTGAGTGCATGTGTGTGTATTTCTGTGTGTGTTCTGTACCTATGTGTATTCCTATTTCTGTGTGTAGTTTTGGTTTGTGCATTGCTTTTTGTATCCTTGTGTATTTCTGTGTGTATGTTTCTATCTCTCCGTGTCTTTGTCTCTGAGTGGGTATGTCTGTGTCTGCCTATTTATGTGTGTGTGTTTGTATGTTTGCATTTCTATCTCTAGGTGTGTCTGTCTCTATGTGTGTACATCTGTCTGTATTTATGTACATGTCAGCCTGTATGTGTGCGTGCCTGTATCTATATTTATGTCTGTATGTGACTATTTCTGTGTGTCTACTTTTATATACAATTTGTATATATATTGTGTCTGCCTTAGTCTATTTTGTTCTGCGTGTTTGTTTATTTTTGTTTGTGTGTCAGCGTCTGTACTTTTTATGGGTGTGCATTTCTATTGTATATGTTTATTTCTGTGTGTTTCTCTGTGTCGGTATGTGCCACTGCTTGTGACTGTTTCCATGTGTCCGGTGTCTGGCGTGTGTTTCTGTTGTATATTTGTATCATTTTGGCAATAACGATGCGTGTGCATACATGTACTTTCAAACATCTAATTCCATGTGGTGGCAATTATATGGGTACATATACTGTGTGCATTTCTGTGTCTATTTGTGTGCATGTGTGGGCATGTATTTGTTTCATTTGTGTACAGCTGTGTTCAGGCAAGTGCATTTCTGTGTGTATGTGCCTCTTTCTGGTTGTACATTCCTAAGTGTATGAGTTCGTACTCTGTGTGTCTGTACATGTGTGTTTCCACTTCTATGTTTGTGAATGCATTTATTAATAAATGTACTTTGCTTGAGGTAGCATTCATCAAATTGCACCTGATCTGGACTTCCAAAATGTACATGGAAAATATTGACTGAGAACAGATTTGCCTGTTGTGGACCTTAATTTTCCGTGAACATTTTGATTTCCCATTAAATAGATTATTCAGTTTCTAGAAGAAACCCCACTTGATGCATAGCACTTTTAGCCCTTTGCTGCACTTTTGATAGTCTTCCAGTATGTTGGTAGTTGTCAAAAAATCTTATCGAAGCTGGAAATTAGAAACACAGGCAATGAAAAGAAAATATTGTCAGATGTTTGACAGTGAAAGTGTTAAGTGGCATATCATGATTAGCTCTAAAAATTGACAGTATAGATTTATTTTTCATCACTCTTCCGAATGTACAAACTCCTGACCTGAGTTAGATTTTACATGTATCTTTCACTGTTCAGGACATTGCTCAAATTACCATTTTTCATGAGTGAACCTCTACAGTGACCATCAGCAGTTACTTAACGGCAAATAACATGTCATACCTGCTGTTGAATACATATCAAACTGTACCCACACACACATTTGTACATTCACATAATTGTGCACGCACTATTATACATGCAAACTTACACGCTTCCCCAAGCTCTCTCACCAATGCACACACGCATGTACAAAAACACACACACACATACCCTGATCCATGCGCCCATGTGTGCATACACTTGTGTGCACATATCTGCAGACCCATAAACACACATGCATACACGCTTACACTTATGAACCCATCCATACACAGGAGAAGGTGCCTGCCAACATTGTGTCTAAGCTATAAAACACCAGATCTGTTTCTGTGTTTAAATTCTTCATTCTCCCTGATATTCACAAAGTGCATGGCTCCCCTGGGAAAGTGGGAGTGCCAAATCAGGTCTCCTGTTTTAGAAGAATGTCTTTTTGTAGAGAAAAATGTCCTGGTTGAATACTCTGGATTAAGGATTTGTTATATTTCTGTTTATCTCTTTACAGTGCTGCCACATTTAAATCACTGTTCTTAAATATTCTTATGGTTGCAAAATTTAAGCATATCTTTGAGGGAGGCAAGGAAAGGAATTAAGGTTAAAGGATATACTGCTCAGCGTCTGCAGCTGAAAAAAATAGAGAGAGAGAAGAGATGAATCTACATTTCTGCTGGCTTAGGAGAGAATGTGTTGGAGTGGCAGACAATGTGATACGTTTTCATTTCAACACAGTAAGAATGCTGGAAGACGAAAAAGGGTAGACTGGCATATTTTCAGCCCAGTAAGAATGAGAATGTGTATTTTTGAGCTTTATCCAGAATGAAATGAAGTTAAATTGTTCATTTAAAGCAGCAATGATTGTAGAGTTATACTGTTACTAATAGAACTGCGAGAGCATGGTAGGCTGAAGTGATTTGGCTGAATTAGCCAGTGTACTTCAGTACTATTACACTTCAGACTTGTAGTTGAGACTATTGAGCATCTTAACTAGCTGAGCCTTTTTGGAGTTCTAGGCTGAAAAATTGAACTGAATGATATATATTTTTCTGAAGAAGGGTCCAGACCCGAAACCTCAGCTTTCTTGCTCCTCTGATGCTGCTTGGCCTGATGCGTTCATCCAGCTCTACACCTTGTTATCTCAGATTCTCCAGCATCGGCAGTTCCCACTATCTCTGTATGATATAGATAGCTTTTGCACTACAAGTGCTTATCTGGTCGATAAAAGGCATGCGTGTCGGTCATGCCCATTTCAGATTTAGTGTGGATGTTACATCCGTGCAAAATAAATGCATAGTGCCCATTCAGCCATAGATCATAGAACATAAGGAGGAGGGTTTGTCCACTGAGTCAGTATGGGTGGAAGTCAGAAACAGGAATGGAGCAGTCACTCTACTGGGAGTTTTCTATAGACCGCGCCCCCCCCACCCCTCCCAATAGCAGCAGAGATACTGAGGAACAGATTGGGAGACAGATTTTGGAAAGGTGCATAAGTAACAGGGTTGTTGTCATGGGCAATTTCAACTTCCCTAATATAGACTGGAACCTCCTAAGTACAAATAGTTTGGATGGAGTAGGTTTTGTCAAGTGTATCCAGGAAGGAGTTCTGACTCAACATGTAGATAGGCCAACTAGAGGGGAGGCCTTATTGGATTTGGTGCTTGACAACGAACCAGGTCAGGTGTCAGATCTCTCCGTGGGAGAGCATTTCGGTGATAGTGATTGCAACTCCCTGACCTTTACTATAGTCATGGAGAGTGACAGGAGCAGACGGTATGGGAAAGTAATTAATTGGGGGAGGGGGAATTACAGTGCTATTAGACAGGAACTACGGAGCACCAATTGGGAACAGATGTTCTCAGGGAAATGCACGATAGAAATGTGGAGGTTATTTAGCCAGCAGTTGCAACAGGTACTGGATAGGTTTGTCCCACTGAGGCAAGGAAAGGATGGTAAGGTGAAGGAACCTTGGTTGGCAAGACATGTGGAACACCTAGTCAAGAGGAAGAAGGAAGCTTACTTAAGGTTGAGGAAGCAAGCATCAGGCAGGGCTCCAGAAGTCTCCAACGTAGCCAGGAAGGAACTGAAGAATGGACTTAGGAGAGCTAGAAGGGGGTATGAGAAAACATTGGCAGGTCCAATCAAGGAAAACCCCAAGGCTTTCTATACTTATGTAAGGAACAAGAGGATGGCCAGAGAGCGGGTAGGGCCAATCAGGGATAGTGCAGGGAACTTGTGTGCGGAATCAGAGGAGGTAGGGGAGGTCCTGAATGAATACTTTGCTTCAGTATTGACCAGTGAGAGGGACCTTGACGTTTGTGAGGACAGCATGAAACAGGCAGATATGCTCGAACAGGTTGATGTTAGGAAGGAGGATGTGCTAGAAATTTTGAAAAACATGAGGATAGATAAGTCCCCTGGGCCAGACAGGATATACCCAAGGTTACTACAGGAAGCGAGGGAAGAGATTGCTGCCCCTTTGGCAATGATCTTTGCATCTTCACTGTCCACTGGAGTAGTGCCAGAAGATTGGAGGGTGGCAAATGACATTCCCTTGTTCAAGAAAGGGAATAGGGCTAATCCTGGAAATTACAGACCAGTCAGTCTTACTTCTGTGGTGGGCAAATTATTGGACAGGATTCTGAGATATAGTATTTACGATTATTTGGAAAAGCACAGTTTGATTAGAAATAGTCAGCATGGCTTTGTGAGGGGCAGGTCATGCCTCACAAGCCTTACTGAATTCTTTGAGGATGTGACAAAACATATCGATGAAGGCAGAACAGTGGATGTGGTGTATATGGATTTTAGCAAGGCATTCGATAAGGTTCCACATGGTAGGCTCATTCAGAAAGTAAGGAGGCATGGGATTCGGAGAAATTTGGCTGTCTGGATACAGAATTGGCTGACAAATAGAAGACAGAAGGTGGTAGTAGATGGAAAGTATTCAGCCTGGAGCTCGGTGACCAGTGGTGTGCCGCAGGGATCTGTTCTGGGACCTCGCTCTTTGTGATCTTTATAAATGACTTGGATGAGCATGTGGAAGCATGAGTTAGTAGGTTTGCCAATGACATGAAGGTTGGTGGAATTGTGGACAGCGTGGAGGGCTGTTGTAGGTTGCAACGAGACATTGACAGGATGCAGAGCTGGGTAAAGAAGCAGCAGATGGAATTCAATCCAGAAAATTGTGAAGTGATTCATTTTGGAAGGTCGAATTTGAATGCAGAATACAGGGTTAATGGCAGGATTCTCAGCAGTGTGGAGGAACAGAGGGATCTTGGGGTCCACGTCCATAGATCCCTCAAAGTTGCTACCCAAGTTGATAGCGTTGTAAAGAAGGCGTATGGCGTGTTGGCTTTCATTGGCAAGGGAATTGAGTTTAAGAACCGTGAGGTTATGCTGCAGCTCTATAAAACTCTGGTTGGACCACACTTGGAATATTGTGAGATAACAAGGTGTAGAGCTGGATGAACACAGCAGGCCAAGCAGCATCAGAGGAGCAGGAAAGCTGACGTTTCGGGTCTAGACCCTTCTTCACTTCAGGTCACCTCATTACAGGAAAGATGTGGAAGCTTTAGAGAGGGTGCAGAGGAGATTTTCCAGGATGCTGCCTGGACTGAAGGGCAGGTGTTATGAGGAAAAGTTGAGGGAGCTAGGGCTTTTTTCATTGGAGTGAAGAAGGATGAGAGGTGACTTTATAGAGGTTTACAAGATGATGAGAGAGATAGATAGAGTGGATAGTCAGAGACGTTTTCCCAGGGTGGAAATGACTATTATGAGGGGGCATAATTTTAAGGTTATTGGAGGAAGGTATAGAGGAGATGTCAAAGGTAGATTCTTCATACAGGGAGTGGTGGGCATGTGGAATGCATTGCCGACAGTGGTAGTAGAGTCAGATACTTTAGAGACTTTTAAGCGACTCTTGGATAGGCGCATGGAGGATTGTAAAATGTAGGGTATGCAGGGTAGATTGATCTTAGTCGGACAGTAGGTCGGCACAACATCGTGGACCGAAGAGCCTGTAATGGGCTGTACTGTTAAATGTTCTATGTTCCATGTTCTGTAAGACACAGGAGCAGAATTAGGCCATTCAGCCCGTCGAGTCTTCTCCAACATTCAATTCCCCATTCTCCTGCCTTCTCCCTGTAACACTCGAACCTCTTACCAGTAAAGCACCTATCTATCTCTGTTGAAAACACACTCAATGACTTGGCCTCCACAGCTCTCTGAGGTGATGAGTTCCACTGATTAACCACCCTCTTTGTGAAAAAACTCCTCCTCATCTCAGTTCTTTGGGTTCATCCCTTTATTCTGAGGCACTGCCCTCAGGGCCTAGTGGAAACATCTTCTCTATGTCCACTGCATCTAGGCCTCTCAATATTCTGTAAGTTTGAATCAGATCCACAACCCCATCCTTCTAAACTCTATTGAGTATAGATCCAGAGTCCTCATATGACAAGCTGTTCATCCTCTAGACTCCCTCCAATGCCAGCGCATCCTTCCCTAGGTACAGGGTCCAGAACTGCTCTCAGTATTCCAAATGGTCAGACCATGACCTGTCCTCTTGACCTTGTTGCTCTAGTTAACTCGGTACCTTAAATACACATAGCTAAACATGCATTCAGCAAAGGGTTACAAGTCACCCCCATAACATTAATGCTCTTTAAAGAGTCATCACTTAGCTTCCAGGATAGGTGCTTATTACTTCTTGCTGATTATTGCTGAGTTTATGGAAGTGCTAGGTCTTAGAATTCATAAAGTTTGGTGAAATTTGCAAGGAATGTGGTGCTGGATGTTGAGACAACATTGGTTGCTACTGTAAGAGCTCTGAGCACACTACTTTATCTCAATTACAAGAGTTGTAGTTTCAGTGCTATATGTGCTGAAGCATCAAAGGGAGATGGAGCAGAGGTAGCAAAGAGGATAAGGAGAAGAAAGGATTCTTAGTAGGAGGCCTCATCTACTTAGTATTTTGAGGGAGCCATGCTGATCAGATATCCTAAACTGATCTAGTCCCATTTGCCAGCATTTGGCCCATATCCCTCTAAACTCTTCCTGTTCATGTACCCATCCAGATGCCTTTTAAATGTTGTAATTGTACCTGCCTCCACCACCTGCTCTAGCAGCTCATTTCATACGCGCATTACCCTCTGCGAGAAAAGGTTGCCCCTTAGGTTCCTTTTATATATTTCCCCTCTCACCTTAAATGTATGCCCTCTAGTTTTGGACTCCCCTACCCTGAATACCTTGGCTATTCACCCTATCCATGCTCCTCATGATTTTATAAACTTCTATAAGGTCATCCCTTAGCCTCTAATGCTGCAGGGAAAATACTCCCTGCCTTTTTAACCTCTCCCCATAGGTCAAACCTTGTAAATCTTTTCTGCATCTTTTCAAGTTTAACAGCATCTTCGCTATAGCAGGGAGACCAGAATTAAACACAGTATTCTAAAAGTCACCTAACCAATGTAACATCCTAGCTCCTATACTCAAAACACTAACCAATAAAGGCAAGTGTACCAAACACCTTCTTTGGTACCCTGCCTCCCTATGACTCTACCTTCAAGGAACTATGCACCTGCATCTCAAGCTTTCTTTGTTCAGCAACACTCCCTAGGATCTTACCATTAAGTGTATAAGCCCTGTCCTGATTTGCCTTTCCAAAATGCAACACCTCGCACTTATCTAAATTAAACTCTATCTGCCACTCCTTTGATCATTGGCCCATCTGATTAAGGTCCCATTGTACTCCGAGATAACCTCCCTCACTGTCCACTACACCACCCATTTTGGTGTCATCTGCAAACTTACTAACCATTCATTGTTATATTCACGTCCAAATCATTTACCAGGAGTAGCTAAGATACACCAAAGAAATGGTCAAAGAACTCTGCCACCTCTGGGAAGCAGACATACAACCTTAAAGCTGCGTGCTGCCAATGACTATGAAAAAGAACATGACACTGAATTTTATTTTAAATGCATCTTTCTGGCTGGAACAGGGAACGTAGCAAACAACTCTCAGTTTGCTATCTATTATTGCGTGCAGGAGGTGGCAGAGGCTCTGTACACTCAGAAAGGGACCTCATTGTCTTCTAAACAGAGAGAAACAGGAATGTGCAGTTTATTGAAATAGAAGTCTTCATCATTGTGCAGGGTGCCGTGGACTACATAGAAGTGGCTTTGGAGGTTCTATATCTGAAAAGCAGAATGTGGTGAAAATGTTAGGCCTGTCACAGAAGTAATGTGCTGTTATAGAAACAGAAAATGCTGGAAATTCTCAGTTGTGTCTGTCGTTGTGGAGAGAGAAAAACAGTTAATGTGACCTTTCATCATCAGCTTGAAACATTAACTTTTTTTTCTCTCTCCACAGATGCTGCCAGCATTGCTCAGTATTTCTAGCATTATTCTTTTTATTCCAGATTTCCACCATTCCTAGTACTTTGCTCTTGACTGGACATACAGTTACTGTGTAGCCATGCGCAGGCAACTGGAAGGGCGCTGTCAGAGTAGCAGTACTGGCAGCATGCATGACATCACCCTGAGAGAAAACAGCAGGTTCATGCTCCTTATGGAATGCCACTTCCATGGGGCAACACCACAGTAATCCGTGCTCTGATTTGTAGTATCCTTTCTTGCAGTGACTCACCAAGTGCAATTTCCGTCTCTTTGCCTCTCTTTACAGTAAGTGAGGTTCTGGAATCTGAGCTTGTGGTTGTGACAGTTCATTGAGTCACAGTATACCTTCCAGTCTTCTGCTCCATTAGTTGGGCTGGAGGCAATTTTTAGGTTTCTTAAAGCATGGATTGAACTTAATTCCTACAGCATAGGACCCAGAAGGGCGCTGTCACCAAATGGAAAAAATATCGGGGATGTGCCTGGCTGACGACAATCACACTATGGTGAATCAGTCAACTTCAAGGAGTGCGAGGCCCATTCAGCCCCTCACTAGGTGGGCAACGAGGTACTGAGTGTGGTGGATCCTAACAGAAAGGTAAGTGCTGACAGCATCTTTTCAGGGTTACCAGACCTGTATGCACACCTTTAATGTGTGAGATTCACTGGAGCAACAGTGGTAATGTCGCCACCTGCCCCAGCCCCCCCCCAAACAACCCTGACCGACAGTACAGAAGACTCAACGCATCTGGTCAAACTGGAAACCCCTGAACCCATCTGACTTCTTCAGAAACTCTTGAACTTCTCAGGCTCAACAGCTAATCCACGGAGGGGACCAGGAATCTGTTGCTAACAAGGCAGCGCGAAGATCTTGGGATGCTGCCTAGTTTAGTGATGCCTCCCTACAGATTCTCCTCCTGGCTGCGTGGGAAAGAAGGAGACGCTGTACCCTAGAAATGGCAAAAATGACTTTTTCCCCCTGAGCAAGGAATCTTGGATGGAAATAGCATCAGAGGTCAGTTGCTATGGCATTCAGCACTGCCCATAGTGCACCGTCACAGAAGACTCAGTTACCTCCTCTGCACTGCCAGTGTGCATCCTACTTACTACTTATTCGTAGTGATTACAATTAGCAATACAGCATTGGTTACTATGTGGGGAGAGATTGACCAGATCAACCCAAGCATTGGCTTATGCCAGCACCAGTTTCCTGAAGATTCATTGATGCATCTGGATGATTGGCATTTCTATTCAAGAGCTAAATCTGGCAAATCAATTAATGGATGCTGGTGCCATGTGCTAACCTGTATGGCATCAGGTTGGCCACGGTCTCCATGCAGAAATAGCAAGGTGATAGGGGGCTGAAATACCTCAGAAAAAACACTGGGGATATACGGGTGTTAAGGATTGATAATATTATTTCGATAAATTACCGTTACATTTTGAGATGTTAGTTGATGATGGAGTAAATTATGTTGGTCAGATGGAAGATGTAGCTTTGCTTCCTCAGTTACATGCCAATGTAGGAGCAGGCAAAATCTCCTGATTTACTCAATTATAACAGTGTGCATAGAGGCTAAGTGCTAGGTGAAGATGCGTAGTAAATGGAAGCAGATGTCATGAGATTTTATTAAGCAGGTTTTCCAAGTGCATCAAAGTTGTAGGAGGAAGCATGAACAAGGGTTTCCTGAGTTCTCTTGTGCATCTATTATTTTTGTTTCCAGTGTAGAGGCCTCATCATTGTGCTCTTCTTCCTGCTCCGCATCCTCCTTATCAGATGAGGAATGAGGCTTATCTAAGTGTTCAAGACCTCTCTTGACAGTTAAAGTCTTCATTACCACTGGTGCACTGACACCTGAAGATAGTGCATATGAATCTGAAATACTGAGCCACAGTTGTCTTGTCTTGGCACAGTTTCCTAATGCTAGTCTACTTAGTGTCTTGTCTGGCTCACCTAGCTTGGGATAGCACTGACACTTGTTCTTTGCTCCATCTGTACTACTACTCCTCTTGTTCTCATACTTAAGGCAAAATTGATAGATCCATTGCATGCCTTCTGATATCCCCATTAATTGTGTGTTGACTTGGAAGAAATACTCCTAAGCACCATTGGTCTTCTTAACCTTCCTTGATCTTGTAGCGCTGTACCCTTGCTTGTTTCACCGAGAAGCAACAACTAAAATCTACTCCTCAGCCAACCCACTGGTTCATGCCCCTCAATTAGATGCCCCAACCCCACCTAACTATGGCAATAGGCTCCTTTGTTCCCATAATCCAAAGCATACAAAGGGCAACTTTGTTGTGGCAGGTTTCCACAGGTGAATCTGAGACCTTCTGTCGGTGTTGCCTATGCTACGCAGTCAGGGAGAAGACTGCAATGATCCTTGCTCAATGAATCCAGAACACTACATTGAATTTTGTTCAGCCACATTTAAATGAGAGTGAATTACAATTCATTTTCCACAGTGGCAATACCATCTTGGAGGATTTCCATCACAGGTAGAGTAAATCTGAACTTTGAATCTGTGCCCCAAACTTCCACCTTGTGGCCTACATTCATTGGCTATGTTCCATTTTTCCCTCAAAATGCAGAAAGTAAAGGCTGGGTAAAGAAAGCAAGAGATGCATGATTATAACATCCATAGGTTATATATTATAACAGATTGTGGGATGAGGATGAAGTGGGATTTGAGAAGATGCATTGGACAGGAATATATCATCATCCTTGATGGTTTCACGGGTATTATTTGCCACATACTGAGTGGTGTTTGCTGCATTTGTTCCTTGCACTGTGTCCTGAATGCAATTCAGTCGATGCAGTCATGCCTGCCGCCTGCCCCTTTGCTGCTTTTCTGACCATCCCGGCTTACAAAAAGGTGGAAAGTTTGTCGTTTGGGTGGTTTGCCATCCACCGTTAATCATTTGGCTATGTATGCATGTTTAGGGATGTGTGCTCAGTTTCCAGTAGCGCTGCCACCATGAGGGTGAGGTGAAACACAAGAGTGGGAGAATGAATTGGTATTGATAGATATGCCTAGTGAAAAGGTGAACCGGGTGTGGTGAATGGAGCAACGTGTGGGGTTGTATGTCAGTGACTCAGACTTGAATGTCGTGATCATAATCAAGAGCTTTGGAGCTGATACCAAAATTTTAAATGTGGTTGATGATAAGGAAGTAAACTAGATACTGTAAAAAGAGATCAGTGCACTTTTCAGGTGGGCAAAATTGTGGCAAATGGAATTCAATCTGTAAAAATGTAAGCTAATGCATTTGGAGAAGGCAAACAATGTGAAGTAATGCACAATAAATGCTCAAACACTGAAAAGTATATAGCAACACAATAACCTTTTGTGCATGTCTACAAATCCCTGAGGGTAGCAACACAGACAGCTACTTAATTAGGAAATTTAATTTCTCAATTGAGGCAGACAATATAAGAGCCCAGAGTTTGTGCTGGAACAGTGTTAAACATTACTTGGGTCACAGCTAGAGTACTGTAAACAGTTGTTTTCTCCATATTAGAAAGGGTCTGAATCCAATAGAAAGGATACAGAATGGAATTGTGAGGCTGTTCAAGAATGGACAATTTTATCAGTGAGAATGGGATTGAAGAGGTGGGGTTTATTTACTTTGGAACTGAGGGGAAATTTGATTGAATTGTAGACTTAATTGAGCTAGAAATTTCTGACAGACCTAATGAGTGGATAGAAAGGCCTAATTTATTTTTGCTGAGATGTCAATAATAAGGGGATATAAAAAGATTAGAAGCGAGATGGGGAGAAGTCTTCTCACCTAGAGGTTGATAATTATCTCAGTGTCACTATCTGAAAAGGTGTGAGAGGCATTTTTATTTTAAAAAATACTGATGCTCTTAAAGTATAGAATTACTCACCAAGATTGGAAATTGAGATTAGAATGAAATTTTCTATGCTCATGAGTGATGATTAAATGTTTTTCACTCTGCATCCAGGTCCCCTGTGCTAGATTGCTGGCTTTGATCCCTCTGGTTATCTACTCCTTATGTGTTCTCAGTAATTGTCTAGAGGGCCTCCTAGCTTCTTGAAGGAACTAAATCTCTTTGTTGCTGTCCACTTCTTACATCAAGGCTTCTAGTGTGTTATCTGAAAGCCTGGGACAAGCTGTCTAGCTGGTTGCATAATTTCTTCTGTGTCTTGTAGGTGTTTCACCCTTAACGCGTTTTCAGCAGGCAGCCAAAATGCACTTTGTCTTTAAAAGCTACAAACTACCCTTAAGTAGTAAAAGATAGCTTTAAATGCTAGATTAAGCTTGGATGCCCTGATGCAGTGCGCTGCCACCCACAGGGTTCACACTATGGTCATTATAATTAGCAGTTAGCATGAAGTTTGCATACTTCCGGAACATTTTGAATGGATGTGGGGCAATCATGCACCACAATAATCAAGTTTGATTTCAGAGCTATCCAGTTTAGTTTCTCAAAACTAGAATATTAGAATATGTTAAATGATGTCTGTATGTACATCTTATAACAATCTATCATCTTTGTTTGATACAATTGTATTGAAGAAGGCTTTCAACAGGAGTCTTTGTATTTCATGTTTCTATTTCATTCTATTTCTTTGTATTTCTATTTCATGTTTCATGTCTTTTAGCATACCATTTTTAGATTTAGAAATTAAAGTTTAACAGTAGAAATTGGAATAAATGCAACTGAAGCACCTTGAGGTCCAGTCCATTTTAAAAGTTGTTGCTTTCCAAGGTTAAAGCCGCAGAGTAAGGCATCAATGTGGATTTCACCAGCTTCAAAATCTCCCCTCCCCCAACCGCATCCCAAAACCAGCCCAGCTCATCTCCACCTCCCTAACCGGTTTTTCCTCTCACCTCAAGCCACACCCCCATCTCCTATCTACTAACATCATCCCGCCCCCTTGACCTGTCCGTCCTCCCTGGACTGACCTATCTCCTCCCTACCCCCCTACCTACACTCACCTTTACTGGCTCCATCCCCGCCTCTTCGACTTGTCTGCCTCCTCTCCACCTATCCTCTCCTCTATCCATCTTCTATCCGCCTCCCCCTCTCTCCCTATTTATTTCAGAACCCTCTTCCCCTCCCCCATTTCTGATGAAGGGTTTAGGCCCGAAACGTCGAGTTTTCCTGCTCCTATGATGCTGCTTGACCTGCTGTGTTCATCCAGCCCCACGCCTTGTTATCTCAGATTCTCCAGCATCTGCAGTACCTTTTATCTCTGAAGGTATTAAAATGCTGGGATTTAGTGATTGCCAGAATACGTAAAACAAATGTCAGTTTAGGAGGTTACTGTGTTTGTTTAACAGAATAAGAATAGAAGACAGAGCTATATAAATAGCAGGTTACTTAGCTGGAGAGGTGATGTTTCCAAAGCTTGCAGTAATGGCAGTCCAGAGGGAGTTACAGCTGAATTAGCCACAAAGGAATCCCAAAAGGTCCGCGAAAGGAATTTGGAGCAGACTGCATTGTCTTTGTGATAGATGGAGCTTAGTAAAGTTCTGTGGTTTCAATTTATGTGGATGTGTGTTTACTGGGAGACATTGGTTATGATTTGATTACCGGCAGTTAAAGAAGAGAAAGCCTGCAAGCCTTCGATACTTTCAATACAGCTGAGAGTGGAGTACAAGAAGCTTATAAGCAATGTCTATAAGATTGGAGCTTGGAAAGGTAGAGTGGAATTGGTGAAGCTAGCTGTTTGATAAAATCTGAAACTGTGACAGTAATTAGATGCTTGGGAACAGTCCCAGGAGTTCTGTGGAACTTAGTCATAGGAGGAAAGATTGAGCTACCAAAATGTTAGCAGTCATTGAGGCAGTCTGAGTCAGAGTGGTGTTTGAGGGAGTTCCAAAGTCAGATTTTTAAAGTGAAGAACTGGAATTCCTTGCAAAATACACCAGTGTTTAATGGGATTTGGTAGTTGACCGAATCTCCCCAGACCTCAAATGGCATGGGCATTGGTGAGGAAGTTTGGGGAATCACATGAGATCAGCCTTGAAGAACTTTCCACCGTGGAGAGCTAAGACTTCAATTTTTCAACTAAGTGTTGAACAACAAGTTGAGCTTCTCACTAGTGAGAGGCAAGACGCCTGTTTGCTTGCATTAGCACACGTTAACATCCAAGACTCAATTGAAAGCAAAATACTGCAGATGTTGGAAATCTGAAACAAACAGAAAATGCTGGAGAAACTTAAAAGGTCTGGCATCATCTGTAAGATGTGCAAACTCATCAAAGAAAAGTCATATCAGACTGAAAAAGTTTCTCTCACCACAGATGTTATCAGACCTGCTGAGTTTCTTTAAAATTCACTGTGGTTTGTTTCATTATCTCACCACCTCGATATACTGTTTCCCATTCTCCTACTTGCTGGGTAGAAACTTGATGATGACAATTCCTGATATGAAACTCGGAGCAATAACCTGATGATTCCAGTGTGCCACTTGTTCCTCCAAACCTACGTCAGTGTTCAGCATCACAAGACATACTCCATGGGCAGCGGCTGCATAAACCCACCATCTAGCAGGACCTCCATGGCCCTATTGGTCAAGCAGTATGTCACTTACCTTCTGTCGGACACGTCTAGAGTAGGTAGTCAAAGCATTCTGGGCAACTCTGAGCTTCCAGAGCTTGATGGGCCTTATAGGTGACCTCGATGCCAGGAATCCCAGGAGGTTCCAATAACAGCCTCTGCCTGTGGTAGAATAGGATGAGTGAGGCACCATGCTGCCGTGGTGCAGAGGTCATGAGACCATTTTGAGAAAATAGAGTAAGAAAACTCTTTCGGACTCTCAGAGAAAAACCCTTCATGAAAGCTGCCAGATTTTGTTAATCTTCAGCCCAGTGTCACTAATATCAAGATGTCTTGATGAAGTCAGGCATTTAAAGTGCCGTCTGTGGGATGATCAACCGCAGTTTGTCTGTTTACTTATATTTACCTCATGTTAATCTGAATGTTGACATCTAAGTTGTATATATTGTGTATATATTTTAAGATAACTATCTTGCCTGTTCAGTATATCCATTTAGTCATTATTGCTTATGTTTGTTTTGTTCAAACATGTATACAAAGATTTTATGGTGTGTTTCAACACAAATCTAGAACTCTACCACTTATATTCTTACCCTTGGTCCTCACATGCATCGTATTCGTGAAATATTATGGTGTATCAAGCCAGATCATAACATATTCTCATACAGGGGATACTGACAGCATGGAGAATTGAAACAAGGAAATGCTATATAGGAACTAATGTCCTTGAGTTCATAATCAGATAAAGACACAGTTATCTTGTCATCGCTATTAAAGAAGGATAATGAATTAAAATGATAGCCATAACTTGTCAGAATAGCTTAGCATGATAACCCATATCCAGCAAAATATGCTTTCGGTATATGGCAATACTACTAGTATCAGCAACAATTGCAGTTAGTTGCTGCTTAACTTATTTTTGTCCAAATTCAGAAAGTTGTATAATTATTAGAGTTTATGCTGTGAGAAGCTAGATCCTTAGGATGTTGTTTCGAAACATTGCTAATCTGTTTGCTAAAGATGCTGATTCTGCTATTGGGGTGGGCCTCATGTTTAAAAGTCGGGTGGGTAGAATGACCTGCAGATGTGAGTTCCCACCTGTACATAATTTGACTATCCTCCCCACGTATATATGCGAGTTTATCATGGACTGGGTGATGCCAGCGATCCTTAACACGAAATTGATTCAATGTGTGTCTTGTGTTCCGTGTGACAAGGGTTCTTCTTTTGTCTTTCAGAGTTTGGGGTCAGCAGACAAGAAAGATTCACTTCAAAAAAGGTAGGAAAATGCAAAAGAAATAATACTGAGCGATCTTAACCTTTGAACAGACATGAAGATCCAGAGCTGTTTATTTGTGATGGTTTCTACATTTCACAGGATTTCTACACTTTTATGAGTTGTAGTGCAACATGAAATATTTTGATTACATGGTTCTGTAGATACATGCACAGTTCCGTGTAGTGTGTTGTGGCACTGGACATCACTATGAATAGAGTTGATCACTAATTCTCATTTGGAAATAGACCACCTCACAATCTGATCATGAAAATGGTACAGAAAATGTGTAGCTTTCAGTTGTTTGTAAAACTAAACTTATGCCTACTTGCATGACAGCATTCTTTACATGTGAAAATGACTTTAAATGTATTAGTTTCTTAAATGCCTTGTGCTGCATGGTTTTAAGTTGGAAATAATGTCCTACCATGAGGAATTTGGGTTGAGAAGAAGGATAGGACAGGGGATTTATTTGACACAGGGTTTATGCAGTGTTTGACCCTCAACCTGTTTAAGAGGATGCCAGGTTACTGGTTGATATTTTCTTGTTCCTCAGATGATCCTAGATTGAGGGAGACACGATGGGTATGGTTCAAAAATGAATTGAATAGATGTTTACAAAGAACATACAAAGAAGTAGGGCAGAAGGTCGGGTAAATTGGTTGAGATGAAGAACTAGTAACAACATTGGCCTGATAGTCAGAATTACCTGTGTGCGAATACGCTAACTTTCAAAACCACTGGTTCCTTAAGACGCAATGTTAAGCTCCCTATCTACCAAGTTGTGGGTCAAAGTTGCTCCCTTACATGAGACTGTATTCCTTCATGCTGAAACTTTTAAAAAAAATGTGTATCTGTCCTTTTTGTAAATTGATGAAGGTCATCCTGGAACATTTGTTATTACTAGCATAAAATGTATGAGCTATGGAAAATGACCATAATCCAAAATGATTAATGTTATTTCCAGATTTATGCTGGGCAACTGGCTTAAAGTCAAGACAACCCAGAATCTTTCAACAAAAGCAATATTTTTGCCACAGGTAAACAGTCATAAAAATTAATATACATTCATATGAATGCACAGATGTAAGTATTAAAATGGACTCACAGACTGTTGCATACACTGTGTTGGAAATAGCCCTTCAATGAAGTACTTGTTATATGTCCATGTTGCTGGTCTTCTGATGGGATAATGCTTAAATCCTGCTAATCTAGAGACTTAGGTAAACACTGAGATTCTTTGGGAGAAAAGCAAGTTCTCCCAGTGTATTTGCCAACATACCTGTGAGCCAGAGCACCAAAAATAAATTGACCCATCATTATCTCATCGCTATTTTCAGGACGCTGTTGCTACAAAATAATTCCAAATTTTGTCAATGCAAGAATTGCAATGGCATTTTATAATAAAATTGAGAGCTGAACCTTACCTTTCATCAGCTAAATGCATGTTGGATCTATATTTTTTGTATGTTTTCCATTGTGAGGCCGAGCAAAATTTCTTACATAGCTAACTAAACTCACCTCATTACTTACTCCACTTTTTAGGTGACCCTGGCATTCAATTCCATCCCCATTTTACCATGCACTGTTCCTGGAACAACTCACCACTCAGCAGATATCCACTGAAAGATCAGCATCTCTTGTGTCTGCTCCATCTTTGGAAGGCCGCTATGCATCTGGACAAGCATTGACAGCTTGGCATTGCTGTTCACTAACAAATTAATGGCACAGCAACCACAAAGCCATGCTGCTCATGCCACATGGTTGACACTCTTCCCCCCGCCCCCCCCCCCCTGCCCCACAGCACCCTTGGAAGTTGCACAAGTAATGGGTTGTCTTTGGCCTCTTTTTAAGTCATTGATGCTAGTTGAGTAGTATTGGAGCTCAATTTGCAAGACCTATAGAATGGTGCAAATCAGCTTTGCCCAGCATTGGACAGTAAGTACATTTACTCTACATGCATTGCAAACGGGCAATGAAATGATTGCAAATTAAATGTACCTACATTTTTCAGTTGCCTGCTTCATGTATCTGCCCTAGTTTCCAGCAGCTGTGGATGCCACTGCTCTTGCCCATCAAACTGACACCACCCACCTTGAGTGTTGTCCCAGCCATTGTCCAGATGCTTTTTGCTTGTAGAGAACAGCAGGTGATAGCAGGGAACGCAGAGTGCGATGGATACCATCACTATTGGACTCTTCCTGGTCACCAATAACTTCCTGCTAAGCCTCCATGTCCCCTTTTATCTTGCACTACTCCAACAGCACATTTCCCTCCTCCATGTGGAGACTCATCCCATTGAATTTGCATCCATGACTTCCCTGTCCCCTGAGCCCTGATGTTTCATCTTATTGATACCTACTCTGGTCCTCAACTCAATCCTGTGAAGGCTATCATGGCGGTCACTGCCAGTGGCCCCTTCTGTAGTCTACTGTAACCTCTGATGCTGTTCTGCCTAACTCTGCAAACACCTCGAGTTTACCCCATGTCACAATTCTTGTCCACACCTGTACAAAAGCCTCTACTTTCTCTTGGCAGCCTTGACTCCTGACTCCCCCACCCCTTTTGGAAGCGATTCCACTGCTGTTCCTACAGAATCCCCACTGAACCCTCCTTAATGATCAGAGACAGACTACCCCCACCCCCGGCCCCAGACTGTATTCACCCTGGACTTCTGACCAACTTTAACAAGCAGCCCATAGACATGAGTAACCAGACCCCTGACTGCTGTGTTTGCAGCTCCCAAACTAACGATATGCAAATCCCTTGACTGCAATTGTTGGCCCACCAAGACTAACTGCTGTACTCTCCTCACACTGTAGTCAGATAGATCCATTGACCTTAAACTGCCCAAGTGAATGACTGACCATGATCAAGCCCCAGGATTGTGCCCATGACTGAGGAGTTCTGATATTCCTGACAGGTGATGCCCCTCCACTTGACTGGAAAGAGGGCTAGCCCCCATTCAGTTTCCAATAAGGTCATTTGGTTGAATAAACATACAGTGTGTTTGCTGTGCAGGCAGCTGGCATGTGCTGTAGGTATTAGATTAACGTCTCAATTTTCTGTTCATAAAGACCACATCTGGACAGATTCCCAATGAAAATCATGTCAAGTAGTCTGTCTGTAGATCTGCGAAAAGGAACATGTCAGTATGGCAATGCAGATAGCCTTTGGCTCAGGCTGAAGTGTCTTAGCACTAACAGGCATGGCAAGGCAAATTATGACAGAATGCAGAGAGACACTCAGTGAGCAAGCACTCAGAGAGCAAGTGGGCAGCCCACAGATGCAGTCTGGTCCAATCCATAAATGGGTGCATGATCCTCTGCACAACGTGTCCTTGCAGAAGCCTTTCTGTAGCAGTTGCAAGTCCTTGCTTCTTAAGCAAGCTGCAAATGGATCAGAGAGTTGCCATGATATCGTAAGGGTTCACAGATACTGGGTACGAATGTCCATGAACCAGCAGTGTGTAAAGCTAATGGCCATGGATTGTGCCCTGCTTTTGGTGCTGACCAACATGGAGACTGTTCACAGCCAGTGGTGAGCTGAAATTGCCATATATCCTGTCTGACTTCTATGTTGAGAATTCTTGACATGTAGTTTATTTGGTGTGCTTGTTTAGATAGCTGAATGTTAATAAGGTGAATTGTGGCATTAATTACATTTAACAAGCTCCAGTCCCCCGTAATTGGCAACTCCCACTCTCTAGTGTAAAACTCACTATGCTGCTTGGCCAATGCATAAAAGATGTTGCGAGTTACTCCCAACGTGTGATACACCCTGTTAGATTTCTTGCCCATTTCTACCACAATACTGCACGTTATACAGGCCCCTATAAGATTCTACTTTGATTACTCTGCAAATTATTCTGAAATGCTTTGGAATTTATTGACTTAAAAGGTTTCAAATAATGTTTCTTCTATTCATCATGGGATGTGGGTATTGCTAACCATGCCAGCATTTATGCCTGATTGACCTGGAGACAGTGATGGTGAGATGTCTTCTTGAACCACAGCAGGCCTTGGAGTATAGTGACACAAGCAGTTCTCTCAGGAAGGGAGTTCCAGAATTTTGACCTTGCAACAGTGAAGGAAGGTAGTATAGTTCCAAGTCAGGATAGTATGTGGCTTGGAGGGAATCTTGCAGATGGTGGTATTCCCAAGTATCTGCTGCCCTTATCCATCTCGTTTGTTGCAGTTGAGGATTTGGAATTTGCTGACAAAAGAGGCTTTGTGAGTTGTTGTAGCAAATAAATGATAAATCAACACCAACACTATTATATTAATTTGGACTCTGGGCATTGATGTACTTAGATTTTCGGAAGGCATTTGAAAAGGTGCCACATTAAAGATTATTGCAGAAAAAAAGAACTTCATGATGTAGGGGATGGCAAACTGGAATAGACAGAAGATTGGCTGGCTAATAGAAAGCAGTAAGTGCACACAAATGATTGTTTTTCAGTTTGGCAAAATGTAAAGAAGTGGTGTGTCAGAGGGATTGGTGCTGGGGTCTCAATGGTTTACAGTTTATATAAAAGACAGGACAAGAAGGTACAGTTGTCAAACTTGATGATGTCACATAGGTAGCAAAGGTAAGTTGTGAAGAGGATATAAATGACTACAAAATATATAGGTTGGATAAGTAGAAAAAGCTCTGACAAATGGAGTATAATGTGGAAAAATTTGAAATTGCCCATTTTGGCAGGAAGAATGAAAATGTATATTTTCCAAATGTTGAGAGATGCAGAGCTCTGAGATCTAGAGGGATGTGGGCATCCTAGTATATGAAACACAAAAGACTTGAACACAGGTCTAGAAAGTAATTAGGAAAGCAAATAGAATATTATCATTTACTGCAGGGGAATTGAATACAAAACTAGACAGGTTATACTTCAGGTATAGAGTATTGCTGAGACAACATTGGGAGTATTGTGTACAGTATTAGACACCTTATTTAATGAGGGATGTAAATGCTTTGAAAGCAGTTCAAAGAAATATTACCTGATTAATACCTGGAGTAGGGGGAGTTTTGAGGAAAGGTCAGACAGGCCAGACTTGCATCTGTTGGAATTTGGAAGACTAAAAGGTGACTTGATTGAAACAAATAAGATCCTGAGGGGTCTCGACAGGTTTGATGTGGACAGTGTATTTCCTCTAATAGAAGAGTCAAGAATTAGGGGGTCACTGTTTAAAAATATGTGGTCACCCATTTAAAACAGACGAGGTAGTTTTTCTCACAGAATTGAGAATCTATAGATTGCTCTTCTGGAAAAGGTGGTGGAAGCAGAACTTTTGAATATCTTCAAGATAAAGGTGGATAGATTCTTGTTATACCAGGGATTGAAAGGTTATCAGCGGTAGGGGTAATCTGCATTTACGATTACTGTCAGAGTAGCGTACTACTGCTCATATGATGCAATTTCGTGCAAACCTCAGTATGATTTTAATTCTTCTTTTGCTGGGTTCAGCTTTTTTCCTTGTTAGGTGCCCTTCTGCCTTCTGCTGTATCCAAGAAGGTGAAAAAGTGGATTGTTTAATCATGTATTTGTCATTTTGCCTGATCTTGAACAAAAAGCAACTTAGTTCCAAGACAAAGCAGCCAGTACCCCATTCATCGCCTTCAGCATTCACTGTCTTCATCACCAACTCACAGTGGTAGCAGTCTCTACTGTATAAGCAATACATTGCAGCATGAAGGTTCCTTTGAGAACACCTTCCAAACCCCACAATCTTTACTACATTGATGGATCAGAGCAGCAGATATTTGGGAACACCATCAACTGCAAATTTACCTCCAAGCCACACCCATTCCTGACTTGGAACTATATCTGTGACCCTTTGCCGTTGCTTGGTCAAAATCCTAGAACTCTCTTTCTGTGAGCACTGTGGATATTGCTGTACCACACTCCAAGGACTGCAGAAATTCAATAAAATGGCTCACCGCCATTTCAAGGGCAATTAGGGTTGTGCAATATATGCTGACTATGCCAACAGTGCCACATCTGATGAGTGAATAAAAAAATCATATTTTCTTTGACCTCTTCATTACTTTCATCAGAATCAAGCTAAATTTAACAATGTAATAAATTCTCAAAATGTACCACAGGGCAGTCTACCCTCTCAGCCATTTAATAAAAGTCGAAGGTGATTAAGAAGGTAGAGTTTTTTTTTGAATGAGGGATGCTCCGAGTAAACACCTCAATCTCAGACCGTGGCAGATATTCACAACTGCAGGATTAATGTATGTTTGATGTATCCTGTTGTGGCAGTATGAACTAATTAGACTTAATAGCAAGCTGACTAAGCTCCCCGGAGCCTGGATAAGTAGAGGTCTGTGATTGTTGATTGTGGGGTCTCTAGAGAGGACTGAGTTGAAAGGTCAGAGATCCCAGGTTTGAATCCTGGTCTGTACTCTGTTAGCTGATACACCCATCCAAAAAAAGCTCAAGTTTCTCCTGTATATTTGGTACCTGCTGCGCAGAACAACACATAATTAGTTCTACGTCAAGAACAGACAGATCATTGTTTCACTAATGGAATGCATTCAAAGCACTTGTACTCTAATTATATTTCTCCTGTTTGTAAGGTAGAATGAAAACCTGCAGCTTCCAAACTTCTTGACGCCTAAAACTTTTGTGCCTGACAATTCAACATACCACTGCATAGAATAAAAACACATTTATCTTTCTCTCTTACTAATTTGATTCAAGAAAACAGAATAAATGAGGATGTCTGGATTTGACGCTCCTTACTGAGTAACTTTAATTAAAGAGCTTGAAGATTGTCCTCTTCTAAAAAGACAGTTAATAAGAAAGAGACAACTCCTTCCCTTTCCCAGTGGAATTATTGGAGCTACATCATTATAATCCAATGTTTTGTAGATTTCTCCCTGGTTGTATGTTGCATAACACCTTCACAGTATGCTTTGAATTGATATGAGCAAGCTTGGCATTTGATTAAATTATTTTGGGTTTTGTACAATGTCTTCCATGCAGCCTTCAGGATCCTGTGAGACCTTTTTTAATTTTGTCAGGAATAATTGAAAAAGCAAGTAGTGTATTTTTTCAGTGAAGACAGTTCTGCAGCCATGAGTAGAGATGGGTGCCATATAGCTAAGTGTTATTGTAAGGTATTTTAGCTGATAAAAGCATTTGTCTTATTGCCCCAACTCTCTTAGTATATCCAAAAAAATGAATGGGCATGGGAAAATTTAAGATGGAACATTATCTAGCTGCTACGTAGTAGCCCAGCTTAAAGGTTTTAACGAAATAAGGTTATTTCAAGAACACATAATTTTTGAGACAAACTTGTGGAATAAACTTTAAGATAGAGAGGTGAAGACAAAAACATTTCGACACTAATACAACATACATCTATATTTATGTAGCACCTATAATATAATAAAATGTCATGGTACTTATGACATTATAAAGTAAAACACTGGGCAGAAAACAAGCTATTGAGTAGAATTTGCCGTTCCAGAGAATTAGTGGGATTGTGGTGGCAATGGCACACAGTCAGGATGGCTTGCCGTGGGGAGATGTTGGCCCATTTCCTGCCAACTGAGAAATTAATTTCTGGGTTGGAAGGCCCAAGTTTGACATTGCCAACCAGGTGCTAAGTGAAGCCCTTAAATGGTTTATTAACAACACCTCTCTTGCCATGATTTAATCTATGGATGTGTGAACAGTGGTAGCCTTCCTGGTTAAGGCCTGCCTGCCGGTTTGAAAGGCCTTGATTTTCTCCACATCTGGCATGGAAAGAGGTGAGAAGTGGGAGGATACTGCTGAAATCCATGCTGCCGCCCATGTATCCAACACTGCCATCCCTGTGACCCCCACTGTAAAATGTCATTAGTAAGATAGTTCCAGGATTTTGACCCAGAAAATGTGAAGGAATGACAATATAGTTCCAAATCAGGATAATGTGTATCGTGGAGGGGAACTTGCAGATGGTGATATTCCCAAGCACCTACTGCTCATGCCCTTCTACATAGTAGAAGTCACAGGTTTACAAGGTGCTGTCAAAGGAACCACAGTGAATTGTTACACTGCATTTTATAGATATTATAGACTCCTACCACCGTGCATTGATAGTGCAGGAAATGAATGTTTAAGCTGTTTGGTGGCAAGGCTGTCAAGGAGGTTGCTTTTCCCCATGTTGTATTGGGTTTCTTGAGAGTTTTTAGAGTTGTACTCATCTAAGCAATGGAGAATATTCCACCACAATCATGACTTATGCCTTGTAGGTGATGGATAGGCTTTAAGGAGTTAGGAGATTTGTTACCTCAGAACTCCAAGAGTCTGACAAGCAGTTGTAGTCTTTGTATTTATTTGGCTGGTACATTTCAGTTTCTGGTCAATAATAACTCAAAGGATGTTGATTGTTTTGAATTCAACAAAGGTATTGCCATTAAATGTCAAGGGGATATGGTTAGATTGTCTCATGTTGGAAGTGGCTGTTGTCTGGCTTTTTTATGGTAAAAATGTTACTTGCCATTTACACGGCCTGAGCAACATGCAACCTTGGACACAGACTACTTCAGTATGTGAGGAGTCACGAATGATGTTGAATGTTGTTCGATTATCAGAAAACACCCCTATCTCTGATGTTACAATGGAAGGAAAGTCATTGATGAAGCATCTAAAGATAGTTGGGCCTAGGACATGACCCTGAGGAGTAGTTCCAGTGATGTCCTGGGATAAAAAATAATTGATGTCCAACAACTACAAACATCTTTTTTTTTCTGAAGAAGGGTCTAGGCCTGAAACGTCAGCTTTCCTGCTCCTCTGATGCTGCTTGGCCTGCTGTGTTCATCCAGCTCTACACCTCGTTGTCTCAAACATCTTCGTTTGTCTAGTATGACTCCAACCTGTTCCTTTTATGCATACATCTGCGTTTCCCTGAACAACAGTTTGAAGTTTTATGTATTTTAAAAAAAATTCTACTTTTCTATTCTTACTACCAAATTGAATAACCTCATAGTTCTTCACATTACCTTGTCTCTTAGTCCACTTAGCCTGTCTATATCATTTTGTGATTTTTTTGTGTCCTTTTTACAGTTTATAATCCCACCTATCATCACCATACTTGGGTGTACTACTTCTGGTTGCTTTGTCTACATCACACATACAAATCATAAAGGGTTTAGGCCCTAGCCTGATCCTTGTTGCATTCCAATAGTTGCATCCTTCCAACTTCTAACTTCTAAATCATCCTTTTATCCTTACCCCTGTTTTTGGCTGTTGACAAGTCCTCAATCCATGCTACTATATTACACCTGACTCTGTATGCCCTTATCTTGCATAATCAACTATTTGTTTGAGACTTTATTGATTATCTTTTGGAACTCCAAATATACTACATCTACTGACATCCCATTGTCTTCCCTATAGTTACATCTTCAAAAAGCTTTAACAAATGTGTGAAGCACACTTTCCATTTCATAAACCATGTTGCCTTTATCTGATCATGCTGTGATTTTTGAACTGTCAGGCGGATTTCCTTCATAATATTCCAGCATTTTCTTGACAGCTGATTTCAGGGAAGAGGCCTCAAGTTCCCTATTTTGTGTCGCACTCAATTCTTGAAAAGAGGTGTTATATTTGCTGACTTTCAACGCACTTGATCAATTCTATAATTTAGGAATTTATAAAAATCACAACCAGTGCCTCCACTATCTATCGGATATTTTGTTTTTTAGTCTTTTAAATTACTCCAATGCTTTTTCTCAGCTAGTATTAATTACCTTGGGTTCCTCACTCTTATTAGCCCTGTGATTAGCATCTATCTTCCGTGTATAGTTTGTGTCTTCTACAATGAAGATATACACAAAATATTTGTCCAATATTTGTGCTTTTTCTTTATTCCCTTGATTATTTATTTTGCCTCTGCCTCTAAGGGAACAATGTAAACTTTATCTCCTCTCCTCCTTTACATATATTTTCAAAAAACTCTTAAAATCTCATTTTTTAATTTTGAAACTAGTTATTGAACTAACAATTCAGAGAATATGAATTTTGATGAGAAACAGGATGCACAGTGGATAGGCTCAGTGACAATGCCTGTGAAACACAAAGATTTTTAGGAGAGTCAGAGTACTAGAAGAATAGGATTGGATTTGAGACATGGCACTGCAGAATTGTTATTATGGAACTTTGGATACTAGAATAAATGGTCTTAAACAGGGAAGATAGGGTATGATAGGAACTGCTTTGGATTGGAGTTTAGGAAACTCACAAGGATAGGCATGAAAAATGAGGATGAGGATACCAGATGGGCAAAAATCAATGGGAAGATTAATGGCAGAGAAACAGGCTTCTGTATCGAAACATGTGCAAATAGACTCTAATTTATAAGATTCTGTAGACTCCAATCAACCATGAGATTTTGAGATTCATGAACTGCAAGGATCTGGTGAGTTAGCTGGAATTAACTGACATCAATAGCCTTTTGTGATGCAATCACTTTGAACATATCTTACAATCTTTTTTGCACCCATGCAAATTACCACATTGTAGTTTTCCTTATTACCGATTCTTTTGTGCCTCAGTGACAGCCCTGGCAATTTTACCTTTGTCCTGTGTAGCAATTTAATGAGACAAGACATGATGTCAGCCAGTTTCCAGCAGCCTGAAACCTCAGCTGCACAAACCGCACTGACATTTGCAGGAAAAAGACTGGTGCAATTGGCTCTTGTATCACTTTCCTTGCGGCTTTACTCCTTACATCAACAGATGACAAAGCTTTTCTTCTCATTTGGTGCACATTACAGGAAATCAGGTATTCCTCATATTCCCTTCTGTGGGGTTGTTCCACTCTCCCTGGTGATACAGCACTGTTTATGAAATTTCAATGGATAATTTGAGTGTCAAATCTGTGCGCACACAATGTCCATAAGTGCTGCTAGATAGACACAAAGAATGTAAATTTGGGCTGATATTCATCCTCCATAACCTAAAATGATGGAGTAATTAATTTCAGTTGTAATCTTGCTTTATATCCATTCGCTTTCAACAATTCAATCAGTGAGGGATAGGATTCAAGTATATCCATTAAGTCCCCCCCGCTAACAGATGTACTCACCTAAAACAAAAACTGAGAATGTTGGAGAAACTCAGCAGGTCTGGCAGCGTCAGCAGGGAGAGAATCAGAGTTAGTTCTTTGAGTCTGATATGACTGTTCTTCAGAACTGAAAGGGGTTTGAAAATGTTTTTTTAAGTACTTTTGACAGAAGTCGAGATGAGACAAAAGCAGCAGGTGGTGTAGAGGTACAGTGCAAAAGACGAAAGGGTTGTTTATGGTGGTGAAAGAGAAAAAATTATGTAAAAAGGTATAAATTAAGGTGTGAAAGAGAGAAAATCGTTCCTCTTTACTGAGAGCAAAGTAAACAAAACACAAGCAAACAAAGGCTTGAAGGGGTATGGGATGAAATGTACAAAAAAAATGGAGAACAGATGTCATGCAGACATGCTCTGAAGTTGTGGAATTCAATATTGAGATCTAGAGGTTGTAAAGTGCCCAAATGAAAAATGAGGTTTTGTTCCACCAGCTTGCATTATTCGACCTTTGCAGCAGGTCCAGAACAGATATGTTAGCATCAGAGTGAGGTGGTTTATTGATATGGCTAGCATCTGGAAGGTCACAGTCATTCCTACAAATAGAGCAGAGGTGTTCCACAAAGTGGTCATCCAGCCTGCCTTAGACCTCACCAGTATATAAAAAAACACAATATGAGAAGTGAATACAGTAGACTGGATTAAAAGAAGTCCCTTTTACATTGGCAACACTCCCTTTCATATGTTAATTTACACCCATTTTACATCATTTTTTCTCTCTTCACCACCATAAACAACCCTTTGTCCTTTGCAGTAGGCCTCTACATGACCAGTTCCCTTTGCTCCTCCCTGCCCCTGTCAAAAATGTATAAAGAAACATTTTCCAACCTTTTTCAGTAATGATGAAGTCATATTGGACTCTCAATTTTAACTCTGTGTTTTCTCTCTCCACAGATGCTGCCAGACCTGCTAAGTATCTTCAATATTCTCTGTTTCAGATTTCCAGCATGCTGTGTTTTTCTTTTATTTGAGATACATACACCTGACAATCTGTTCTAATAGAGACACTTACTTGGCAGTCCCACCCCAGCAGGGATACTCACACTCTGATCCCACTACCAACAGATATACTCATTCATTGATACTACCTCAACAGAGACATTTACCTGCCAGTGTGTTGCAATAGAAATAGTCAACTAAATATTGCATTCCGACAGTGACACTTACCCATTAATCCTATCCTAATACAGATACTTAGCCAAAATTCTTACTCCAAAAGAGTCACCTACTGTGCCCAAAAGATACTCTGACCCATCAATCCCACTCCAACAGAGACACTCACCTGACAATTCTGCCACATAAGAGAAGGCCATTTGCCAATCCCACCCCACTCACCCAGCAATTTTCCTGTCGAGGGGAGGTGAGGAGAAGCCTTTTGATTTAGAGAGTTGTTAGTCTCTGCGACATTTTATCTAAAAAGGAAACAAGGTTATTTCCATATAAAATTTTTAAAATGGAGTTGTCCTTGTTCTGGAGTAAGGGGAACGTATGAATGTTGTGTACATGGATATATGTGACTAAGTAGGCCTGCTTTCTCAAAAGCAAAGGACAGGCGTGTTTGGCCAAATGGTCTTCTTTTGTGCTGAGAGTTTCTATTTCTTGAATGTGTTTCATTCTTGCTGTTTTATTTTTCCCATAGGTACTACTACCTAAGGATGGGGCATCAGCTCAGCGTATTCCAGTGACAGCACCAGTACTGCTCACTGAACTTGGGAAAATCGTTCAAATAGTGCCAGTGAAATCAGTAACAACTGTCCATGCATTGACATGTTGACACATCACATCATCTTAAATATTCCCACCCTCTACACATCATTCCAAACATTTCTGAACTCGACATAGCATCCCTAATATTCCTGCCCTCTGCATATTGCATCAAGCAAAATATTTCCATCCTGTACAGATGACATTTATAGCAAACACTCCAGTATTCTATATATTACATCCCAGATAACTGAGACATTTCCATCTCACTTTAAATTTCTTCACTTCTTGGCTGAAAATGAGGAATGGGGAATCTGAAATTGAAACTGTTTGGAGTGTAGCTGTTGCATTTTAAGTTCTCTTCACGAGTAAGGCTGATGGACATCTGGTTGAAATTAACACTGATGTTCCCAAAAGACTTCTTTTTTTAAAAAGTGCTGCTTTAAACAAATGAATATCCATTTCAAACCACACTCCAAGATGTTTAATGCTTTTTGAAGCCATTCTCGTGTGCCTCATTTAAACAAATCACATTTAGTTGAATTTAGTTGAACTGAACTGAATTCACTATTCGTCAGTACGGTACGGTCTCTCGTATTCTTTATCCAGACTGTGTGTCAAATTGCACATCTTGATAGTAAGAAGGTTAACGGAGCAAATTTGGATACATTATACTCTGCCGCCTCTTCCAAGTTGTTAATATAGATACCAAATAAGTGAGCCCAAAGGCTGATCCTTGTGGTACTCCACTCATTACATCTTTCTAAGCTGAAAACGATCTATTAATCCAGACTCGCTGTCTTCTCTGTGTTAACCAATTCTCGATCTATGCTAATAAATTACTGCCAATACTGAGAATTCCTATCTTGTGCAAAAATGTTTTATGTGGCACCTTACCGAATGCCTTCTGAACATACAAATGCACTATAATTACCAGTTCAAGATAACAAGCATGGGGCTGGATGAACACAGCAGGTCAAGCAGCATCATAGGAGCAGGAAAACTTGACGTTTCAGGCCTAGACCCTTCATCAGAAATGCGGGAGGGGAAGAGGGTTCTGAAATAAATAGGGAGAGAGGGG
Source organism: Ginglymostoma cirratum (assembly GCA_024137785.1). NCBI lineage: Eukaryota > Metazoa > Chordata > Chondrichthyes > Orectolobiformes > Ginglymostomatidae > Ginglymostoma > Ginglymostoma cirratum. The sequence continues at coordinate 37,795,802 of JAHRHZ010000023.1, read as the reverse complement.
GAGGCGGATAGAGGATGGATAGAGGAGAGGATAGGTGGAGAGGAGGCCGACAAGTCGAAGAGGCGGGGATGGAGCCAGTAAAGGTGAGTGTAGGTAGGGGGGTAGGGAGGAGATAGGTCAGTCCAGGGAGGACGGACAGGTCAAGGGGGCGGGATGATGTTAGTAGAAAGGAGATGGGGGTGTGGCTTGAGGTGAGAAGAAAAACAGGTTAGGGAGGTGGAGATGAGCGAGGCTGGTTTTGGGATGCGGTTGGGGGAGGGGAGATTTTGAAGCTTGTGAAATCCACATTGATGCCATTGGGCTGCAGGGTTCCCAGGTTGAATATGATTTGCTGTTCCTGCAGCCTTCGGGTGGCATCACTGTGGCATTGCAGGAGGTCCAGGATGGACATGTCGTCTGAGGAATGGGAGGGGGAGTTGAAATGGTTCGCGACTGCGAGGTGCAGTTGTTTGTTGCGAACTGAGCGCAGGTGTTCTGCAAAGCGGTCCCCAAGCCTGCGCTTGGTTTCCCCGATGTAGAGGAGGCCACAACAGGCACAGCGGATGCAGTATACCACATTGGCAGATGTGCAGGTGAACATCTGCCTGATGTGGAAAGTCTTCTTGGGGCCTGGGATTGGGGTGAGGGAGGAGGTGTGGGGGCAGGTGTAGCACTTCCTGCGGTTGCAGGGAAAAGTGCCGGGTGTGGTGGGGCTGGAGGGGAGTGTGGAGCGGACAAGGGAGTCGCGGAGGGAGTGGACCCTCCGGAAGACAGATAAGGGTGGGGAGGGAAAAATGTCTTTGGTGGTGGGGTCTGATTGCAGATGGTGGAAGTGTCGGAGGATGATGCGTTGGATCCGGAGGTTGGTGGGGTGGTATGTGAGGACGAGGGGGATTCTTTTTTGGTTATTATTGCGGGGACGGGGTGTGAGGGATGTGTTCCGGGAAATGCGGGAGACACGGTTGAGGGCGTTCTCAACCAATGTCGGGGGGAAGTTGCGGTCCTTGAAGAATGAGGACATTTGGGATGTACGGCACTGCATCGGCACCGCCTCGTGCTCCCACGAGGAGCTCGAACAATTCATCCACTTCACCAACACCTTCCACCCCAACCTAAAGTTCACCTGGACCACCTCCAACACTTCTCTCTCCTTCTTGGACCTCTCTGTCTCCATCTCGGGTAACCACCTAGAAACCGATGTCCATTTCAAGCCCACTGACTCCCACAACTACCTGGAATACACCTCCTCCCACCCACCTTCCTGCAAAAATGCCATCCCCTATTCCCAATTCCTTTGCCTCCGCCGCATCTGCTCCCAGGATGAGACATTCCATTCCCGTACATCCCAAATGTCCTCATTCTTCAAGGACCACAACTTCCCCCCAACATTGGTCGAGAACGCTCTCGACCGTGTCTCCCGCATTTCCCGGAACACATCCCTCACGCCCCGTCCCCACAATAATAAC